>OX352271.1:6548180-6886921 GCA_947086405.1 Esperia sulphurella | reverse complement strand
CTACTTTCAAGCCCTCCATCTTCATTAGCATTGTCGTGTTCATACGTAGATATACCCTAATTTAAATTTGTCACACATTAACAGCAGCCGTTGTCCTATTTCTCTTAATTATAATATTTTATTGCTATAATTTAAAGTGAGCTACATATACCCGATGATATAACATTGTCTTCGCTGTCAGGGATATAAGTCAATTTTCAGGAGATATAATTAATGATTACCGTGACCTTCTCCAGACCTTGATATGATTATATTACGATAATTATAACACACGCTAGCAAATTCTATAAACAAGTAATGGGCATAGAGTAGACCTTGATTTATTGTCTGATTAGATGCTACTATGAGCTCAAGGTTCCCCTTGAGTATCCCACTCTATCTATATAACAGTTCCATTCCTGTGGCTTTGTATAATTTCATTGCAATTGTAAATTTCAGTGTAATTTCCAACTATATAGAAAATGATATAAAATAGTAGAATATTTATATATAGGCCATCAATCGATTGCCTATATAAAAATACGTTATTGGGCAAAGATGTCGTTGTTACCTTTCTAATAACAATAGGAGTGAAGGAAGTATTGTAATCTTGCGAATATTCGAGTTTTGAGTTTTTGAGGTTTTCGATGAAATACGACTGTATCTCGTAGAGTCTAAAAACCAAAAAAATTTGTGTGTTAGTCGCCGAGTATAGCGCCTAAACCAATGAAGCAATTTGAATAAAATTTTGTATTTATGAGAATTTCAAAAACCTACAATACAAAAAACTTTGACTACAATTAACTTGAAACCATGCATGTGGTAAAGATTTATATCCATCTATAATACAATAACACCCACAGGTCGGGGAAAATCGGTAAGCCATACCACCTATACAAAATGAACATTTATGGTGTTACGAACGTTACGGTCGGTTTTTATTACTTGTCGCTTTTTATTGTCATGAAGTGTGGTAAAGCTTCCTCAATAACATGACGTCGGCTACACGTGTTAACCTCATATCTCCATTTTGGTCGCTATGCAATTATATACCTTAATATTACAAAATAGAATTCGTAACACAATAGGAGCCAAAGTCTGCAAAGAGGCAGTTCACCCGGATCATGCATCACTAACAAATTTTAACTACAAAATGTACACGGTCTAGCATCCGCCTATTTTGCTAGTGGCATCCTAAACTTACTTGGTCACCTCGAGACAACCCATTTTCAGGAATGTGATAACTTATCACCAAAGATCAAAAAGAGTCTTTCACAGTTTAACCCCTCTTAAATATTTTGGATAACAATAAGCGATTTATTTATCGTCATTGAAGTTTTTTGATGTCATCTATATATATAATAAAACTGTAACTGGTCTATGTCTGTACATGAGAGACATAAAAAAAATTAGTATAGGGCCATAGAAGCTAAAACAATTTTTTTTAGAATTTTTGTCTGTCTGTCTGTCTTTCTGTCTGTGTGTTTGTCTGTCTGTCTGTCTGTCTGTATGTATGTTTGTTACCGCATCACGCAAAAACTACTGAATAAAATTTGATGCAGTTTTCACAGTTGTCTTGCTGGTGGTCTAACTTAAAATCTGGTGCATGTTTCATCTTGATACGGCATTTAGAACCTGAGATATTAATAAAGTAATTTTTACTAGAAACCATTATATCGGATGATAAAACGACTGTTAATAATTCTTACAGTAACTCAAAATCATTCATGAAAAAAACACTCTTTTTTACGAAAATTTTGATAAAAAAAAATTCTATATATCTCGAACGTACGAGTATACTCATCAAATGGGCGAGGTCAGCGGCCGCGACGCGGTGAACGGCGCGGCGCGTATGGGATTGAGTGAAATTTAGTTTTTGGGGATAGGGATGGGGTTGAGGTTGGGGTTGGGATTGGGATATTGAGAGTCTCGAGTCTGAGTGGGAGTGGCAGTAGAAGTGGGAAGAGAACGGGACCGGAAGTGGGAACGGGGGCAGATTCTGTAGTTCACGCGAGCGGAGCCGCGGGCACAGCTAGTTTTATATATAATCGCGTGACGTTATGTGTAAAAAATACGGTGAGTATAAAATGTAGTTTAAAGAAATACAAAGTTAAATTTGCGGCTGTACCAATACCGTATGCCTACAAACAGTTTCGTCATAATATTGACAGCTACACGAAGTGACTTTGTTTTTGTAAACATTTCCATACAATACAGTTTATCAGCTGTGCCGCCATTTCAGATGCAGGTAGTCATTTGTTTTTAAGCTCCGACTATGAAACTTAATTTGAAATTAAATACCTACCTAGTATAAAATGAAATAGTTTGAATGAAACTCATTTTACCGATAAAATTTGTAGTTAGAATTTGTAATGAACTGTAAAAATATCAGTGAGGTACTATAGGTACTCCCCTTTCAGTAGGTACTCAACAATGCAGATATTAAATATTTCGTCGTACACGGTGGGCTCGTTTTTATTGCCAAAAGAGCGAACGTTCGTGCTCTATCTCACTACCATCAATTCGTTATGTTGATGATGCAAACTGAACGAACGTAATTTGTCGTGTCATAGTAACTCGCTTTTTGTACACCCCATGAAGCATAACGAGAGTGTCGTCTCTATGACTGCGATAGATACTCATCCACGTCTCATGATTAAACAATAGGGCCGTGTTCAATAGAGAGAACAAAGTTCTCCTCTTTATCATAATAATATTCTAATGTTATTATAGGTGTGATTGCCGTGTGGTTACCAGTAGAGTAGAATAGGACCACTCCAACTCTTCCCGAGAAAGTCGTACAAGGCGACTAAGGGTATAACATTATAAAACATCAATCATGCCTCCCCAACCCGTCAGGCCAGCGCGGGGAGTGTAGGCCAATCCTCTGTCTGTCTCCGGCAGATGAGAGAGGGTTGTGCTCCTGCAGTGGAGATAAAAATAACCTGATGATGATTATAGGTGTGCCTTATTATGACTATGCATTATAACGATTTTCTCATATCGTATATTGTTTCTAGTTTCTATCGTCACCACCACTAAGTATATCTACCTAACTAGTTTCCGTGTTTTTGTTTAAAAGAGAAAACAGTAAAAATTATCAAAATGTGTAATGGTCCATACAGTAACAAATAGATTACTTTGGTACAGGTTTCAAGCATGTCTCATTCATCATGACCATCAATGATATGAAATATAATGTGATGTGGTCGATATATCTTACGTATTTTGAATCTCCTCCAACCTTCACCTCTAGAGAATATATATATGACAGTGTACAATTTATCTTATTTTTTTTTACCCGTATAGAGTTTCACACATATGAACTGATACACAGAATAACTGAGTGTATAGCTTGGTACCCTTTGAAGCTATTCTACAGATATCACAAACGCTAAGCTCCCTACTGGGAATTCACTTCCACAGATTTTTACAATCTGGCACTGCCCACGACGAATCCAATTCCGTACTACAATACTTTCGCGTGTACTTTACCACTCACTCTAAATGGAAACTGAAATAGGGAAGTGTAATGAAGAAAATGTATGACTATTAAACTAGAGTCATTTTGGCAGAGCCACTGTGGCTCTGATTTGAAATCTGACAAATTAGATAAATGTAGGTACTATTTTGTACTCGAAAAAAAGATATCGTACTACAGCCGTTTAAAAGTTATAGGGATCTATTTGGTCCGTAATGACGTCACTACAGCAGAACCACGCCGTAATATCTCGGAAACTAGAAAATATATTAAAATTCTGTAACAGTACAAAATATGTACCTGAATTAGTGATCCACATATCCAAAAATCAGGATATGTACACCTACCATTTAAAAGACGTACACGTCCCTACACAAAATCTTTGTACACGTGTCATATTGAAGCCGGTACAGCGTTAATTGGCCGAAAGCGTTTCAGACCAAATTAGATTTGAAAACTGAAGAGAGTTTGTGTGACCTTCGAGTCAAACAATGTGAGATCCATTACTCTGTGAGCCTCCATTAAACCTCACCTTACCTACACCACATACCATGAAGCAAAATAATTTTTCGTAGCTCATAGTTTCACCTCAAAGTTTTTACCTTCATGATTGATACTAATTGGTTATTAAATTAGATAATAGATGCACATTAAAATCATCTGTTAGGTATCTAATTTAACCAATTAGTGTCAATCCTGAAGGAAAAAACTTTGAGGTGAAAACTATGAGCTACGAAAAATTACTTTACATCTCTCATATTCGGTAAGTAGGTCCTTATTACCCCCAAATGGGGCTTGTAGGTGACCAATTAGCGCTCTAGGGTAATAATGTAGCTAGAAAAGCCCTAGGGCGGTAAGTAATTTAAAAAAAACTCTTCACTCTTTCAAAAAGTTCGCGTACATCTAACCATCATACTGGCAATAGACATCATGCATTCAGCCCAATGACAAAAGAGGTCGCTTCGCTATTCAGCCTTGTCTTCGTATGAGTATAATAGTCATCAATTTTAAATATCGAACGGCGAAGCTCAATTTCGATCTTAAAAGAAATAATTAAAAAAAAAATCATTTACTTTAAATAACTAATAAAATTTTTTATTCTTGTAATGCCGGTTTTTTTTTCTACTTACCTCACAATCGAGATGTAAAGCAGAGTAGTTAGCTCGGGTGTAAGCATCAATTGCACCCTCGAACTATAGGCGAATATAAATATTTCGGGCTGCAATTGATGCCTTACAGCCCATGGCTACTAATCTACTATTGCTTCATGGTATGAGGTGTTTTATAATGTACATACAATACATTATAAAACATAAATCAGGCCTCTCCAACCCGCCTGGCCGGCGCGGGGAGTGTAGGCCAAATCCTCCGTCTGTCTCCGGCAGATGAGAGAGGGTTGTGCTCCTGCAGTGGAGACAAAAATAACCTGATGATGATGATGAGGTGTATATTTGTACAGCTAAGATATTATCTCAGCACTGGCTGTTTTTTCTGTCAATATAGGCTTATATAGTTTAATTTCCTAGATATTGTACCTACCAGTATTTTCACTCCTGATTCGAATGTGTTAATTCATTATTAAATCATCTTCAACCGAACGTAGCAAGACTCAATTTTGAATTAATTCATGAGTTTATGACTGATTCCATATTTGATGTTTAAATTATTAACGGTATGTACCTAGGTAGTTGGTTATTGTAAAACAGTAGGCCCGATTTCATCTAATGAATGTGTAAACCGCAACCACCAGACCGAACATGAGGCTAGAAAAACACACAATTCATTTCCTGAGCCCCCATTCCGCAGTTATTTCATACAATTAAGGACCAATTCAAACGACGTTTAGAGGTCTCGTTAAAGTGGTCGGTGTTTCCATGCTTCCAGCTAATCAGGATATTTGGTGGCCGGATGTCAGTGTCCCGCGGCGAAGGCGAATCGGCGAAATCCATCAATTCATTAGCCGTTGGTTTCATGGATTATGGGTCGTAAAACATCTTTGTGTTAGAAAGTTCCTTGGTAAGAAATAAGTCTTTAATTTTGTGTGGTAATATTTATATCTTGCATGTTTTAGTAGTTTACTCAACTATTATACGCCTTGTATATGTATAGGTATAATTACACATAACATTTTCAAATCAAGTTTTGTAATAGCTAATGTTATATGTATTAAAAAAGTAAACAAACAAAAAGTGAACCACTCTAATCAAAGACGATTAAACATGTCTGTCTCGTATTCAATACTTCTTACTGTCTCCGCGTGCTATAAATACAGCTTGTACACGATTTAAATGAAGAATGGAAAAATTTTCCTCAACATCGCCTGAAGAATCTGGTTTTACCTGCCAAATCGTGTACGAGTACAAACTATATCATCACTCACGATAAGTGCCTGTTTCAGGTTGTTCTGGGGGCGGACTTCACCTCCTGGCAAATCTTCCGATTCTAGTCGACAAACCAGTCCACCTCGTCCCGAATATGTTCAGTCGAGTTCAGGTCAAGACATAATGATAATTAATAAATCAAATCAATAAACGTCAATAAATCAAAATAGAAAAATACATCAATTTTATTTTTTAAAGCTATATATCACTCCAATTACGTCTGTGCAAGACTTTTATTTTCACAAATTTGATAAAACTCATTTTAATATACATTTTATTTAAATCTTGGATAGTTTAGGAGTAATTGCTATTTTTGTGATTGACCCTTTATTTTTGCTCGCCAGTGTAGTTAGCAACGGCCAACCGAAGAAATAACGGGTGTCCGTTCGGTAATATCATAAGTTAGTTTACAATAATGTTTTGCCGCAAGCTGTTATCTGTCCGAGCGAGTGGACAGTGCGCTGGCTGCGCTCCAATCAATAACAGTAGCTGGAGGATATCTATGTGAAATACTTTAAAAAAGCAATATACATACCTACACTTAGACAGGCTTTTATTAAAAACCGTCATATATGTATAATAATAAATATTCTATTCTTATTCTGCTATGTACAATTTAAACTAATATAAAAACACGCCACAGTAATGAACACGTCGTCGCAGTGGTGTGTACGGCATGATTCCCAGGACACTGGCGCGGCGTTACTGAATCGCTAAGCTTTTGTGCAAGGTACACGCCAGTCCTGAGATCTCTGGAGGCAAGGACCAGTCGCGTATAAATATCATGTATAAATAATGTTGTTGTATCGGACGACCATGCACCCATTGTCTCCACAGCATGTGCTGCAAACTCGTATAATGTTCAGTGAAGTCGGAGTATTTGAGACGCTTGAGGAACAAAGCAATATAATTTAATAAACATCGAAAGTATTTTTATAACAATAACTGCAAAGCCTTGCTAACATAATTAACTTAGACGATCTCCGTGACCTCTGTGGCGGAACGGGGTAGCTCTCGGACTGCCACGTCGGAGGTTGCGGGTTCGAATCCGGCTAGGCGAGGATGTTCGTATGATTAATATAAATGTTTGTACCAAAGTCTTGGATATTTATATATTTATTTAAGTATGTGTATCCGTTATCTAGTAACCATAGCACAGGGTATGCCTAGTTTGGTACTGGAATATTGGTGTGAATGTCTAAAAATATTTATATTTATATATTTTAACTATAACTTAATACCTACTGGAAAATCATTCAATTACTCAGGGACAGCTGTAATCTTTGGTGTCAGACTGTGGGGTGGGTATATGAATGAAATAGAAATGGAAATTATACTGAAATGAAAGGTTAAGCGTTGCAGAATGGGGAGGGATATTTTCGCCATATCATGTGTAAGAAACTCTGTTCCCAGTTCCGTACCACCACCATACGATAGATTATAGCTATAATTTTGTGTTGCATATAATTATAAAAAGCGGCAAGAAATCTTAATATCTAATTGAAATAAGTTTAGTCATTATGAGTAATAGTAATTAACATGCAAACAAGCAGCTAATCTCATTCCCATTTGTAATATTAGTAGTATTTTTGATACCAATACAGTATACAAGTCCATCAGTCCGTTAAGCCATTCGCAAGGCTAGCGCAGGGGTTAATCTCCGAGTGGGTGTCAAGCCTCGAGCATAAATCTTTTCACCACCATTAGTTTCACGCACTTAAGCGTTCCCCGGCCGTGTCGAGTGAGACGGCATAGTAAAATATCGCTTACGCACTTGCCACTTGACATTTCAATCCATAGTAGCAAATAATAGACAATACAAATAGGTTAAAAAAGGTACTCAGAAGCGGCAGGAGGATAAATGCGGAAGACCGGATGTGGTAACACGCATTGGGGTGGACCTATGTCCACAAGTGAATGCCGACAGCCCAATGATGGATCTTTGATGATAAACCTTGTGATACTATGTTTTATATCGTGATGTGATGACGTATACAAGCTGATAACAATGCCACGATGTCTTTATACCGGAACCAAAATGATGTAAATTTTAATTATAACATCATACTTCATCTTCTACATAACATTATTCCTTATAAGTACTAACCTAAGTAGTATTGAAACAAAATATATCTCCTACGCTTTTGTTTAAAACATAAACAATTCAATACAACGTAAAACAAGAATATAAAAAATTATTCGAGGTACGAAACGAATTTTTGTCTAGACAAAAGTCTCATGCATATTTCATGGGTGGAATAGAAAAAGGCGTGATAAATGAAAGCATGAAACTCGATACGACTTCCTAAAGGCCAATTTGGGCCCGAGGATCTTTACCCTAACTGGCTTAAGTGCTATTATGTGTAAAATATCTACCTAACCTCAAACCACCCCTTTAGGCCTAGCATGCAATGCGATTAAAATAAAAACGATAATTTCTTCGCAGAATTGTTTAAAGAACGTACCTGTATAGTACTGAAAAATCTTCTAATTCTGGCTAAATTTTTAATTAAGTTTGTTGTTTATGGATCTAAAAATTTAAAATTATTTGTACTCTCTTGTACAGGTGTAAGAAATGAGAACAATGTTTAATAATCATCTTTTACAAGCATAACGAATGATAGCTGCACAAAGATGCGTTTGTATGTCCAAATTCTATTTTGAATATAGCTCTTACGACATTGCTCGTTGCGTGAAGTTTTTTACGCCGTTTCTTCTTCACATGCTAACACCGAGGAAGTGGTAGTTGATAAAAAAAATGACGTGTATAAATGTACCAAGTGTACTCATATGCAATAAATGATTTTGACTTTCTTTACTTTTGACATTTCAGTTTGCAAACCGCCTTGTTTTTCTATTTGAATATTCGGTGGTACTAGTGGGAACAAACGTTAGTTTCCTTGGATGGTTTTGGATCAGACGCTTTGGGAACGAACGAGACACGGACTTGGTTAGGTATTTCGTCCAATAAGTTTACAATCGGTAAAAAATAAGCTTACACAATGGGGTTTATCGTTATACACACTACACACACACACACTACACACACACACACACTACACACACACACACACACACACTACACACACAAACACACACTACACACACACAAACCCCATACACACCCACACAACACACACCAACACACTTTTTCTCTTTCTTAAATACATATCTGTAAGTAGATAATGCATGTCTCACTCTTACCATGGTGTATACTAGGAAACCTGTAATTGGCTTTGTTAATTAAGATAAATGCACAAATTGTTTAAATAAGCATAAGAATAAGCTGTTGGTTTCGTCAAATAAATAAAAATAAATAAATACAACGGGGCCGTCTGTATTGAGAACAAAAACTCTCACTAGTACCACTAAGATTAATTGATGTAAATGGTGGTACTAAAGAGAATGAAATTTCTCGCGAGTACCACCGGTGGTACAAATTCGGTGGTAGTAGTGGGAACAATCGAATTATTTACCTAGTATTTTAATCTAATAAAGATATGGACGAAGACTTTTGTATTTTTGCGACGCGTGAATTTCTTTCCGTAAAGGAATTCACGTCAATCCGGCTCTTGTTTCAATGAATAGATATATCTAATACCTTTTGACATAAAGAAGGATTGAATCGGAGGCTTTCAGGGGAGTTCACGAATATTACATACGTTGCGTTCACCTCCGAACCCTTGAGGTTAAGGATTCAGAATGAAACGTCCCCCGTGTAACAAAACATCGGATGGTATTCTTTAGAATCGTGCTGCGAAATAATTTTGTGACCTACTTGTTTCATTACCTAATTAAATTTAAATATTTTATCCAATCAGATTTTTTACTCATTGGTAAAAGTTGCAAAAAAAATTTATGACTTAACTTGACTCTGAACCGACCGCTAAATATTTGCTTATTTATATTTTCAACTAAAACGATGACTTTTGAGTTAGGTTAGTTATATTTATTTATATTATGTTTATTGACCTAAAGCTTACTAATTTTCATGACAGACCTAATACTTACCTAATAAGAAAATTTAATTGCAATTGAGTCATATGAATAACCGGATTAAGGTATGGGCAAACGGTGAGGAACATTTTAGTAATTAAAATCGTGCCCTTATATAACGTGTAGGTATAATGTGTAATGTTAGCTAACATTCTAAACCCTAATTAAAATAAATTGCCCAAAAGTGTCCTTAATGACCACGTTGGGCACAAGTTGTAGTCCAAGGCCTGCAGGTCATCTCCAGTCTGTTGCATTTACGATACAGCTGATTGAAATGATTTTAACACCGCGACATAAAGTCGCATTTCAGTCAGTCAAAACTACACCTTACTAATACTTTCATTTAATACTAACTCACATACCTATATAGATGTATATTCTGATTCCTTAAAAAATACCTATATTGGCCGCTGTCCAAGCGGCCCGAGTCTGTATCAACACAGTGAAATGGTCCATTGTCCTTTTTCCCTACAAGTTAAGAGACAATTAAGCTGAAACGTTCCGTGAAATTGCTTTTAGACATCTCTAATTGTTTATCTTGTTCGTCCTTACCTTGTATATTACCTACATCAATATCCTATTATAAGTATATGTGTCCTAAATAATCAAACTCATTATATCCTTAACCTATTAAAAACTTCTGCATACTGCTAGTCTACCCATACATAGGTACAATGATATCAAACTCATCTGTACATACTATTTACCTAGACATGAACTGCGAGCCACTGCACAGTTTAATAATAAAAAAAAACACATTTCAAAAACAAAATATTGTGAGCTTTTCTTTTCTTTTGTATTTCGCAAGACATTATTAAAAGCACTACATGCCTTTGGTCCCTCTGTTTTATGCAAAAAGTCTGTCTTGGGCACAGTTGAGTCAAAGTTCAAAATTAATTCGTCAGAAGAGCAGTTTTTACCGAAACTTTGTTCCAAAACTCATTAGGATAACTTAGTCTGCATGGCCTTAGGAGTAGCTACAGCAAGCAACTACAAGTTGTTTATTGAGGATGTTGATGAAATCGCGACCGTATATATTGTACAGCTCGATTCACAATGCAAACCTCGCTCGGTAATTTCACGCGCGAAACGATAAAAAGCAAACCTGAAGTAAACTGTTTCATAGAATCGTGTCCGAGTCTGCCAATATGGCAGTCTGCGAAATTGCGAAGACGAAAACGTGCCAATTTGGTGCATTGTGAATCCAGATGACAGAAGTAACAAACTTCTACAAATCAACATTTATTTAAATAATAGTTTAAATATACTATGAACATTTAAATTAATAATTTATTGATTCTAATGAATGTGTAATGTAATCATATAATAATAATATTTATTTTTATATCGTTGCATATTTTGTGTATTGTTTAAAACTTGATTTAACTCTTTGTATCATAATATGGATTTTTTTATGTTAGAGTGCAAACTGTATAATTAATAAATAAAATTATTAGAACTAATTGTCGTCTGCAATTCGCAACATCTGAATTTTGAACAAAAGGCTATTATTTATCAATTTCTGCAAATACACAACCGGCGGAATTGCCATGAATGTATATGTAACATTCAAAGGTTATATAAAACTCATATGAGTTGATTTATTTGAAAAAAAGAATAGTGCTCATGTAATGTAATCAAAATGGTTTTGCCGTGACGATTTCTTGTAACATCAGAAACAATTTGCTATTGAACAATCCATAATAATATAAGATCTCAACATTGTGCTTGATTGGGCCCTAATTATATTATCAATAGAAAATAATAAATATGATGTGCTTAAATAACTTTTAGTACGTTTTCTTAGCCTATTTATAGTCTTCGTATCTTCTGAAGACTTTCAAGGAAGTTTTAATTCACATTCACATTTTTATAGCCTTTTATAATACTTTACTTACCTACTATATACAATTAAGAATCGAACCTACGCATGGCATTATGTAAAGGAAACTTAGGTTTGTTTGGGCGAATGAAGATATAACTTAATAATAACTTTTTATTTGAGACTTATTCTCAGAAAATCGTAGTCAAGAATCAGTATTTGTCTTAGTGGTATATATATACTTATTACGTTATTTATGAAGACTGTATTTTGTATTCAATATCATCCCACTAATATATATTATAAATGCGAAAGTTTGGATGTTTGTTACTCAATCACGCGTCAACCACTGGACGGATTGGGATGAAACTTAGCACACATATAGGTTAGGTCCTGGAATGGTACATTAGATATATAAAATATCGAAACCTACGCGAAGTCGCGGGCAAAAGCTATAATCAAGAAGGATATTACGTTTAGGGAAGGTAAGAGTTTCTTAACGGATCCCAGTGTGACAACTGCCTTATTTTCTCATGGGCGTTTCATAATCTTCAAGATCTTTTATCTGTTTTACTGTAGGCTTACATTAGATCTTTCGTGTAATTACCTTTTAAAGAATTTTTACTCATTGACCTTTTCAAAATGCTTTTAATCAATTTTTTAATCAATCTCCACTTTTTCTCGAACAAGTAGACCCTTGGAAACCAGAACGCGAATTCGTGAGTGTTTTCGCAGTACTTCGTTTACAAATTAAATCTGGACGAGAAAAGCCTTTTTCCATAATTGTTTTGGGTCGTTTGTTTCGTCGTTCGTTTGCAGAGTTTAGGCGTAATATCGTACTAATACGAAACCGTTCTCGGAATTATTTATGAGATATTCGTCTTAGCCTAGCCCTCAGTCAGCCTATGGGAGAGTAAATAGTAAACTATGACGTCACTGGCGCAAAGGACTCTTCGTTAGTCAGATTTAGAATAGTCGAAAATCATAAAGACATAAGTATGTAGATACCTTTTCTCTTCTACTTAGCTTTTTCTTAGGGTAGATTTGGCGTACCTTTTTCATTTTACTCGTTAATTTCTTCGATATTAAGTTCGTTGACATTCAAGATCCTCAAAACAATTGACTTCATTTTCTATCTCCTCTTTTAAATGTTTGTTAAAAGATTCTTCTACGATTTACGTTTATAAGGCTTCCTAAAATTCAATAGGTATAAATCCTCCAAATTTTTTTTTACTACTATTTTTATGCTAGAGTTCGAAATAGGATTATTATTTAATTAATGAAACATTCCGTTTCCTTTTCGTTTGTTATTTTACCTGTTTAATGAGAAACAAACCGGGAATTATTGTTAGTACTTTGGACCTCAAAGTTGGCCCATCAAAAACAGACTGCGGTTTCGAGGGTTCGTTTTCATTGCTTCTAAATTTAAAGTGAGGTAAACCCGGTATGCAAAACGGGGTCTTTAATGGAATGATAAACGCTTTCGCCGCTGAAGAAAGATGCCTTAACCATAAAATGGTGGGCTTACTAGGACTTGAGTGGGCTCCGTTGTCGGTGGTCGACTAACAAAGCCTCTATTACGATCCAATCAATTTTTTATTCCCGAATTTCGTATTCGATATTTGAATATCAATGTATTTTAAGAACTTTCTTGATATTTTAGGCAAATGGACATGAAAGTAATAGAAATTCCTATTGTGAGTATGACGGCGGCGACTAACCACATTCAGTATGAGTATACTAAACATAATAATATTATTATGTAATACGTAATGCGAAGCCATGTTGTTCCCAGCTAAGAATAGAGCCACCCCTAATCTTCCCGTCGTCATAGCGACTAAGGGATTGCACCAGGAATGAGCAGCAGCGTACTCCTGTGTATATTAAAATCACCACCAATCCGCCTGCCAAGTGTGGTGATTATAGAAAATCCCGTGATGGATAGCCCACCAAAAGTAGCATTCTATTCGGGATCTCTAATCTAATCTACCTATGTACTTTTGCAACTTTCTGTTAATCTCTCTGTACCTACATTGTTATCTAGATCAAATGGGTAGATCGGATCTATCTGATAAACCTATAGGTTTATGTAAATATTACAGGAATAATAAAACGATGTCTATAAATCGCACAGTTTTTTTAGAAATCAGAAAAAATCATTTACAAACAAACTTAGTTATGCGGTCTTATGAATAAACTTTATTGCGTTCTAATAACATCTACATAACTTTTTCTACGTACCGACCCTCGGTACGCGAGTCCGACTCGCACTTCCCGGTTTTTTTTTAACTGTACAGAATGGTCTGTTGTATCTCCTAATTAAAACATGTAAAATATCGAATTTATCTAAAAAAAGGTTGTCTAGAAGGAATAGCTCTTAGAGATAAGACCGTGCGCAGGTGTAAGTTAGTTGAATATATATATTAAGAACATCATTTAAAAAATAAGTAATATATTCGTATTTTGTGAGCAGAAAAATATTCTGCGAGTCAAAATGGCTATATAGTTGGTCAGCAACTTATGGTTAGTAAACATTTCTAAATCAATCAGCAAGTTATGGTATAATGTTAAAAAAAATGTATAGCCAATTAAATATATGGGATGCATTGAGTAAACCATGTTTAATCAAATTTTGGTAAGCACTCAGATGGTAAACTGAATTATTTTGTTCAGCATATAAAATATAACCTAACCTAGCCCTGGCGTGGCGGTGACGAGCGGCGCTTATTTTATAACTATCTGTGACCGCGGCACTGCTCGCGTGGACTACACAATTATTTTTAATCTCAGTCCAACTCCGACTTTAACTACGACTCCGACCTCGACGGCCCATTTTTTTTGCAAATATATTCAATTTACACACACGTGAAGTTAACGATTTTATTCATTAGATATATTATTTATACAAATAACTTTAAAACGTTATAATACTATCTCTATATTATGATAGAGTTAGGAATATCTTATTATCTATAAATAAACTTACATAACATACAATTTCCTAATCCGAAATGGTTTTACACGACGGAAATGAGTTTCCTTCTCTCACATCCCTTACGTAAGCAGACGTTTAACTTTACGGAAATTAAGTTAAGTCGTATTAAATGCAATCACAGGCTCACCCATACAAATGTAAACATTTAATGGTCGCTTTCGCACTTTGTACAACATTATAACATTTATTAAACACTAGCTTTTGAAAGCGACTTCGTCCGCGTGGACAACTTAACATTACACATTATTATGTATTACTAAATCCTTAAAGAAATCTATTAATCTGGTAATGCATTGAAAATATATACATAAAATTTGTCTGCCGACGGCGGTTCCGCCCGTTGGACTACAGAATTAATGTTTTTTTTTTAAATAAAGTTGACATTTACTACATGTTTTTATATATATTCTTTAGACCGTAGAGCTGGCAGCTTCTTCGCCCAAAGAATCAGCTTGGCGATTCAGAGGGGGAACGCTGCAGGATATTGGGAACCCTGCCCCGGTGCGGTGCGTTGGAAGACATTTTTATTTATAACTGTTTCGTGTTATTGTTTATTTATAATTATTGAAATTTATTTGTGTTTTGAAATGTGCAATAAAGAATATCATAGTAATTTTAATAAACACATTTAATGTAAGCGCGAAAAAAAAACATAATTAAATGATGATTTTATCATAAATTAAAAGATTATCATTAAATTATTTATATTGTTTATGTTTTAATATTGTGCAAGAAGTTTGGTGTGTTTATATTATTAAAAAAAAATCGCACGTTTCATTCCCCTTTACCCTCTCCCATTTTCTTTCCTTCCTCATGCCCTTCCCACCACGTTGAAAACCGCTTCTCCCATCCCTTCCCACTCCCTACTCCTACCCATCCTCCGCTTTTCCCTTCCCCCTCTCCCCCCTCCCCCAGCCCCCCCTCCCCCAGCTCCCGCTCCCGTATCTACTCCTCCGCATCCACACATGGTAAACTCACTTAAGTAATTAATGAAATGTATTCATATTATTGAAAAGCGCATTGAATAAAAGCGACAGAGATAGATATGTTCATACATTATTCAACAGGTATGGGTTTATTGACAGGTCTACACGGAGATAGATTTCGATAGCTCACGGGTGCCTCCTGGTATCTGGATGGGTGCCAACGGGGACGGTAACATGCGACTTGCTCAAAGGCACTTAGGTGATACGGTCAGAGATATTCCAGTAAGTTTAACAGTTCAGGCAGTTTCAACTAATTTTCTCCTAAATTGGAACTTTCTTGTCACTCACTGCCTCAAGAAAAAAATTATAGACATTTATAAATAAGTATAGTATTAGAAAACTTTTATTAGTTTTAATTATGTTTTGTTTTGTTTAGTCTTGATTATAATAAATAGAGTGTATAAAAATAACACATAAAAAGGTCATTATTATTATGTACCACCCCTAATTGTTACGTACCACCCTAATTATTGTGTATTACCTTTTAATGTTATTGTAAAGGCTATCGTTATGTAATAAATACTCTTATTGTATTACACCTAAGTTGTTGATATTGTTACAAATTCATGATTTTTTTATGTACTATTAGTCACTCTGTTTTCTCAAGCTTTTGTAAAGGTCATGAACTATAAAGATTAATATAGACTAATTACTTTGTTTGTATCCCTTTTCAATTACTCAGTTTAACATTTTTATCTAAATTACTTTATATAAAATTTTCTTAGAAAGATGAAGGTACACGTGGATCAGGTCATATATATACCCAAAATATTCAATTATAAACATGATAAGAAGTTCAGGACCTCATTAGTCAATAATATTGCGCATCCAGAAATTACTCATGTTGTTTAATCATCAGATCAGTATATATACTCGTATGAGATCACAATCCCAAAACGGAGAGAGAATCACTTGAGACACCAAAGAGGCAGTTACGATCCAACTGTCCGAGCAAAAGAAAAGAATAGTCTAAACTTGTAAAATATAAAATAACCAAATTTTGGGTTTTTAAATAAAACGACTTATTTAGTTATTCAATTGTGTTGTTTTATTCAGATGGATTTCTGATAGAATGTAACACAAAAATTGGTGCCCGTCTCTGGTTCCTGAGTCGCCTTGACGACACCTACGGGAAGATTGGTGATGGCCCTATTCTAAGCCGGGAACCACAGGGGTTTTCTTAGGTAAAGGTTGCCTGGAAGACTTTGCTTTAAGTGATAAGGCCACATTTGCACACTTTTTTTTTATTTCTGATGAGTTTACGCTTGACCTCAATCACACCTGATGGTAAGTGACGATGAGGCCTAAGGTGGAGCGCGCTTACCCAGAAGATGCCCATTCACTCTTCCTTTAAAAAGATCCAAGTTGTACTTGTCTGGAAATACCGAAGCTGACAGAGAGTTCCATTCCTTATTCCTTATGAAAGAGGAACCAAAACGCTTCGTGCGAGAACGTGGTATTATCTACTACATAAGGATGAAGTCCCTCCCCACGTCTGGTAGTTCGGTGACGGAACGGAGATAAGGGGATCAAATTGTGCAATTCCTAGGGACACTCTCCAAAATGATAAAGGAGAATGACCAAAATTGTATGGAAGTTTGCCCTTAAACTTTGAACCTTGCGTCTGGATCAAATTGTCGTCAAAATACAGGCAAAATACTAAGGATTATTGTAAAAAGAAAATCGTTAAACTATATAGTGGGAAAATTGAATAATCTTACTTGGAATGAAATCTTCGTTGGCGCACAGTTTTCACAACACCGTGGGTATATGGCCACGATTAACCGTTCCCAATCTTGATGTCATAGTTTGGTGCGACGGTATATTGCGTTCGACACTACATTAGACTCGTTAAAATAGATTTTTTCACCCAAATACATAATGTAAACAAAAGGAGACAAAACAGCTGTTGACACCATATGGGATATGACGTCACAGTAAGAAACCATAGTGCTAATCAATAGTGAGGTTCTACTAAATCGATTTAACCAATTGAATAATCGATATTTCTGTTACGTAACAATATTTTCATAAATATCTTTTAAGAACGTATGTATTACTTGAAATCAGTTTAAATACCGAGTTTCCAGTCAGTAAATGAAAAACATAATGGATATATTGTGTGAACCAATTAACCACTAGACCTGGATATGTTACCTATATCCCCTTTGCTACGAACCAGTATATTAGTAAATACGCAGTAAAGTGGTGAAAATCTTATGATGGCAAAACGTGCAATGTTTCTTTTCACTTGTAAGCATAATTTCAATACATTTACATAGCTACTTTTAACAATAGTCAAAATTATTGAAAAATATAAACAATGTAATCCGTCTATGTTGATTACCTTGATTATCTATACACAGTGTAACCAAAAAGTTACCTACCTTATTCAGCAGGATTATCGGTCATTCATTCATTCGCGACTGTTGACAGATCTGAATATGAATATAGAAGGCGGTGCCGCGTAACCACAGAGTACCATTGGTACCATACAGAGTGCAAGCGTTCAAAATTAATACCTATTTTGGTAGGGTTGTCACATGAAGATAAAATAAGTACTTGTTTATCTGTTTTTTTTTTAAATGTAAGATAAATTACGTTTGTTTTTAATCTAACACTTATTACGACTTTTTCCGGTTTGGAACTCCCGTAATTGGGTTCAAATCCAAAGTGGCATCACACCAATAGACTATTTATGGGATTTCGGTGAAGCAGCTGGGAATCGAGTGCCAGAAAGTCTAATGTATATCCAGAAAGTGCTAGAAGATTCCAAAATGTTCCATCATATCAGCGAATCATCATCATCATATCAACCCTTAGACGTCCACTGCTGGATATAGGCCAATGAACGACACCACAGCCGGTGCTCTGCCTTCTGCAAATGAAAAACGTGATGAGTGGATTATCGCGCAACTATGGTTGACAAATATCGATTATAAATACACGGTGCTACTTTGCATTCTTGCCATATTCACAGAGCTAATAGTAGAGAACATTACCTATTATTTTAGATAAACTAGAGACTCATAAATAAAGCACCCTAAGTTTTTAGTAAACTTTGTTTTGCAGTACACATAGGAATAAACCAATTTTTTCTCGCACGTTCAACAGGCGCAATAGGAATAAACCAATGTGGGCGTGGCCAGGCCTGGCGTGTAAATGAATTGATTTCAGATTTTCCTTCCTACTTTACCGCCAACAATGCCTAATTTAATATCATTACATTGTTGTCCATTTCTTTGCAAAGTAATAAATTAGGTATTTTTGGCGTACCTAGTTAAAAAGCTAAAATCATCTAATAAGATTTAAAAATTATAATTTTTAATTTGTAAATGTACAATTAATTGGTTATTTACAAGTTCCTACTTACAAAATTTACGTGCTGAGAAGCAATTGTTCAAAATGTCCTCCGTTTTGATGAAGGCACAGTCTAGCACGGCGAAGCGAATTTCGCTTTAGTTTTCGCAACACATAAACGTTTTGTTTCACTGTTTCGAACGCTGGAACAAACCTTTCGCGTAACACATTTACACTGTCTATCTACTCTGAGTATACCAAGCGTTTCACGTCACTCCAAAAATAATAGTCCATCGGAGGAATAGTCCGGAAACCGTGGTGGATGAAATAAGAGCCCAGTAAATTCCCGTCGATTGAGACTAAAGCGGTGTTGAAACGAGTCTCGCTTAATTTTTCGAGGATTGTGATCACGATGAGTCCACCAGTGCTCATTATGGATATTAAAAATTCCAACTCTCGTAAACCGGCTTTCGTCAGTCCACAAGATGTTGACATGTCGGTTGTCCAGTAGCCAGCGACAAAATGTACTCCGTGAGGCGTTATCTTGAGGGAGCAGATCTTGGACTTTCCGAAAGTGAAACGGACGTTGTTATTCACTTTTCAAAAGTTTCCACACTGTCTTGTGGCTCACACCGAAGTAACGGCCTGCTTCCCGGGTACTGGCACGAGGCTCTCTTTCAAGGTACTCGAGAATTGACTCTTGCAATTCGACTGAGAGTCCTACGCTGCCTCGAGCTTGAGCGTGGAACCGGCGATGGTCTCTAAGTCTCTGCGTGACATGCTCTCTAAGTCTCTGCAAGCATCACCTGACGGGTCGGCCTCGGTTGGTTAGGAAACATTTCCACAAACATTTCTACGGCTTGTCGCAAACTGTTACCACTTATTGCGTACAAGCGCACCATTTCTACTAATTAAATATTTGAATACGCTTCAGTCATTTTTACAACAATATTTTTGAGAATAATGACAGCAGTTGACAATCAAATAATATCATTGTATAAAGAGACAAGATTAGCATAAAGAGTCTATATCATGTCGTGATCTTACGAATGATAAAAGTGATGTGCATGCATTACGATAATTAGTGGTGTGCTTAACAGATTGTCGATAAAATAAAATAATCCAAACCAAAAAAAAAAAATTACGTCATGATTTTTTTTATTGATTTGTGTTTAGTATCAGTAATATAGTTACCTCTGTAAATATGGCAAGAATGCAAAGTAACATCCTGTATATATCGATTTTAATTCTGCTTTCACTACTCTAGTTGAAAAGATGCCGATCGGCTGGCGGAAATCAATCAATGTTTTTATTTTATGTTATTTTTAAACTCCCTATTCCATTAGCTTTAAAAAAAATGGAGGGGATTCATAATTCAGACCAATATTTATGGTACATGAATGATAAAGACGCATCTTAGGCCCACTTTTGGTCATTCTCCTTTGTATTTGTTATTTTCTCATTTGTGTGCAAATGAATTTGTCTAGGTATCAAAATACTATATTACCAATAGGACTATTAGATAAAACGACAAGAAACGTTTAGGTGAAAGAGGCAAGCTAGGTCTTAGAATGGGGGACAGCTGAGAGGCTGGAGTTGATGACAGTTACTCATCTTTCTAAAAAAATATCCGTCGTGGTAAGTTCTGAGTCGTTTGATTATTCCTTTTGTTTTAAATCTCTTGAATGCATAATATTTCGAAGACTGTTATAACATTTCCTTTGACTTCCATTCGTTTATGCAAAGTATTATTGCTATAGAAATCCAATACTTTTTATGATCATACAAAATTATTCCAAAGCCATTTACAGGAATCGGTTAGGCCCTTCGAAATAAACTTTTGTATTATGTTAAC
This sequence comes from Esperia sulphurella, assembly GCA_947086405.1. Lineage (NCBI taxonomy): Eukaryota > Metazoa > Arthropoda > Insecta > Lepidoptera > Oecophoridae > Esperia > Esperia sulphurella. The sequence goes on along the minus strand of OX352271.1, from coordinate 6,866,126 downwards.
TGTACTGTCGAACAGTATAAAATAAATAAGGTATAGGTACATACATTTATTTATTTATTTATTTAACTCTTTATTGCACACACACAGATAAAATAAAAAATAATACATTAAAAGAAACACAAGTACAAAGGGCGAACTTATCTCTGAGAGAGATTTCTTCCAGCAGACCCGCGAGAGAGATATTTGAAATAATAAAGGCAGACATAGTGTGTACGTAAATAAAAAAAAAACATATACATACATACACTAATATAAACTATATACCCACTTAAATAGATTATAAACTACACGGTAAATATATATAAATATAATATATATTATTAAATAATAATAATAATATACAAATATTCATAAAATACATATAAGATATGGATTCCAATCCTAACTTAGTGATAGATAGTGTTCTTTAACACAGTTTTTGAAAATAAAAAAGGATTTACTATTACGGATGTCTGGTGGTAGCGAGTTCCACAATCGAGCCGCTTGCACAGAAAATGAAAAACTGTAAAAATCGGTGGTATGGGAAGGGAGTTTCAAAAGTGAGCTAATGTGGGATCGAGATAGTTGAGCAGGAGACCGCAAGAAGCTGAAACGCTCACGAAGGTAGGAAGGAGAAGATGGATTTCTGAGTATTCGTATACATATTATACGAATCACGCTATAAACGCTTTCTCAGTACCTACCTATATATGTCATAACAATTCGACACAAAAATGCGGAAACGCCCACATCGATGTAAATTTTTTGTTATTGTAAATTCGGCATCCAAAAAAATTTACGTCGAAAGGTCTGGGTCCCGTGCGATTTTAAGATTTTTTTTGCGTCGAATGCTTATGACATAGGCATATGACAATGCTAAGCATATACAATACATCCCAGATAATACTAATTATTACTACGTAAAGAAGCGACACTCACCACCCCCCCGCCAGTTTAACGTCGCCCGTAAAACGGAGCACGGCTGGAAGTACGCATTACTGGGCTGCCGCCTTCTCTTAGTGCGGACTACTTAGGTCGTAATAGTATTTGTCCCTTATAAATGTACCAAACTCGCTCAGTGGGCTATGGAAAGGCTCGGAGTTTCTCTAAGAGACAGGATCCGAAATGAGGTGATCCGCCAGAGAACTAAAGTCTTCGACATAGCTCGCTGAAGTGGCAGTGGGCTGGTCACATCTCTCAGGGAACCGATTACCGCTGGGGTAAACGAGTTCTCGAGTGGAGACCGCGACGCCGTGTCGGGACGCCCCGCGGCTAGATGGAGCTACAATCTGCGTAAGGCGGCTGGCAGTGACTGGATGAGAAGAACCGATGATCGGGTTCAGTGGCGCACCTTGGGAGAGGCCATCAACAGTGGACTCTTTCGGGCTGATGATGATGATGAAATGTACCAAGTGTACTCATATGTATTTAATAAAGTAATTTCGGTAATACCCAAAAGTTCTAAGTTTCAAGTTGTAAGCCAACAAATACTTTTGTTAGATCATGGCTTTCCAATTTAATTATAGCATTTGGTCTAGTAGTTACACTCCTCGTGGATGATATCTGCCTAGTTAGGTAGGTCCCTATGATACTTTTACTTTTAAAAACGAAAACTTTTCTTAAGCCTTCAACACAAAATGCTTTCAAAAGAATTCGTATTCTTTATATTTTATTTTAAATAATTTTCTCAGCGAACTAAAACATTATCTCGACTAGTTTTTCATCGGGTTTTCAGTTCTAGCCAGATACGAATTCAGTTACAAATAATTACCTACTAAAAACCAAAGTTTTCCAATGTTGGATCCAAGATTAGAATGAAATTAAGTTAAAATTCTAATAAATAAAATCGTAAACTTCGCGTGTCTGAACATTGAAGATATTTGCAAAAAAAAATTGAGGGTCTATGGATAAGTAATAGAACACATTTCGATCATTTTTGAAATTTTTGTTTGTTTATCTGTTTGTTTGTGCGCGCATAACATAAAAACTACTGAACCGATTTTAATGGAGTCTCCACAGAAACATAGTACTTAATTCGGTGTAACATATAGGCTTTATTTCATGCAATCGGTGCAGTCAATCAACAGTTATGCGAAGTTATAGTTTCCGAAAATTCGCATTCATTGCGATGAGTGTAAGGTGTAAATGTTCGACTGAATTTGTGAGTGGTAGCGGGGACGGGTATGGTACCAATGTAATGTAAGTTTTTGAAAACTATAAATTCGCATAACTTTTGATTGAGTTAGCCGATTGGGAGTAGGAACAGGACCTGAAGCGGGAGCTGGATCTGAAGCTGGGTCTGGAGCTGGACCTGGAGCTGGACCTGGAGCTGAACCTGGAGCTGGACCTGGATCTGGACCTGGAGTGGGCAGTGGGAATGGAAGCGGGAATGGGAGCGGGAGCGGGAGCGGGAGCGGGAGCGGGAGCGGGAGCGGGAGCGGGAGAGGGAGAGGGAGCGGGAGCGGGAGCGGGAGCGGGAGCAGGAGCGGGAGCGGCAGCGGGAGCGGGAGCGGGAGCGGGAGCGGGAGCGGGAGCGGAAGCGGGAGCGGGAGCGTAAGCGGGAGCGGGAGCGGAAGCGGAAGCGGAAGCGGTTGGGAGATTGAGAGTCTGAGTTGGAATTGAAGTGGGAAAATGAATGGGAGCGGGAGTGGGAATGGGAGCGGATTCTGTAGTCCACGCGAGCAGAGCCGCGGGTACAGCTAGTTATAAATAAGAATCACAATCTGCCGTTTCTCTCTTAGAGTAGGAGTCCTGCTGATTTTCGGGTTTAAAGGCTCTGTTTCAACTTTGCTTGATGATATTACATATGTACATATATATATATATATCTTTAGAAACTCTTAAAAACAAAATAAAACTTCATAAAAATCGGTTCTAAAGTTATAATTGTACAGACATACATAGATCTCAGAACCCAGATATATCTAAATGGTCGGACGTTTTCCCAATCCTCTAAACTCCGCCCCCTTCTTATAATCATCTGCCGAAATACGTCCACCACTGAGCATAAGCCTCCCCAATATAATGCCACTTTTGGTGGGCTGTCCATTTGGGGATTTGCCATATCACCACGCTTGGCAGGTAGATTGGTTATCACAATGATTTTAATGTACACAGGTGAAAACTGCTGCCCATCTCTGATGCAGTCCCATAGTCGCCTTGACGACACCCACGGGAAAATTAGGTGTAGCCATATTCTAAGCCGGGAATCACACGGCATGTCTGCTCGACTCAAAAGAATTATTTAATTTCATTATGCGGGATAATTAATAAATTCGCCATGTTGCTACACAGTATCAAAAGTAGAATTCAAAAATATAGAGAGAAAGTTACTCATGAATTTCGTCTTCTGAGTTTAGAAATAGTGTAAAGGTTTACAGGCGCCGCACTGATGCAGGGGTAGTGCAAATAGTTATATTGTTATAATTGTACTGGTATATGTATTTACAACCAACAAAATAATTCAATTCTCGAACCCTTCGTTGCACCGCCTCTGGCAATAGTTGAAAGTTTTCTACAGTAATGGAGCTGTTGAAGGAAAGCTCTAACTTGCAGGCATCTGGCGCCCGTAAACCTTCGCAGTAGTTCTGAACTCAGCAGACGAACTTCCGAAGTAACTTTATCACTAAATACTTTCCAGTTATCAAAGACACTGTGACATTGTTTAGCAAGGTTTTATTTATTCATGATACTAATAAATTGTTTTGTGTAGACCGGTGGACATAATAAAGGTGCTAAAGATTATAATGTGTAGGGAAAACGGTCTACAATTTGGAAAAATTAGGATCTGAGCTTTACGTTATTTTATACCGAAGATGAATTGATCTATAACGATGGGGCAATAGAGGAACAGAGAAATTTGGAAAAAACACTCTTCTAAGATAATCTTATAAGTTTTTAACTCTCGTAAAACAGTGTAGTTTTCTTTTCTCTTATAGTATGTATGTTTGGTATGGTGCTAGCTAAGGCGAAGCGATGGTATTACTTACTCAATTAATTTTTAGTTGTTCCCTTATTGAACAGACCCATCGATTATATTTAATTAATATCTAATTGTATTAATATCTAATTGTAATTAATATATAATATGTATATATTTAATTCATATCATCATTATCATCAGGTTATTTTTGTCTCCACTGCAGGAACACAACCCTCTTTCATCTGCCGGAGACAGACGGAGGATTTGGCCTACACTCCCCGCGCTGGCCAGACGGGTTGGGGAGGCCTGGTTGATATTTTATAATGTACTAGCTGTTGCCCGCGACTTCGTGCGCGTGGAATACTTAACATTACACATTATTATGTATTACGTGTGTTACTAAATCCTAAAAGAAATCTATTAATCTGGTTATGCATTAAAAATATTTATACTTCATTAAAAAAAAAACATTGCTTGAAGAGTACCTATTTTCATGGACAATTTGAACCAAAAACCGTTAAAATATGACCTTATATTAGAATTGTCTTTATAACAAGGAATCGCTCAAGACTATTTTAAAACAAGGGCTCTTTTTACTATCCATAATTATGTTCAAATTGGTAGTTTTCGAATATTCTGGCGGACAGCACACAAGACAGACGGACAAAGCATTCCCGTTTTGACGGAACCCAGCGAAAACTGCGAGAATCACGGTACCTCATTCCCCAATTTTATAAAAGGTGGAACTGAATAAAGATTTTGCTCAAACTTAATTAAATTATTTTAATTTCACAGTGGTGCTCTTATCGCTGAATTAGCTGGAGTTCTTAAATTAATTTCCTCGCTCTTGGAAAATTAAGACCATCTTCAAATCTGCGAGGCACTTACCTTGATCAGATTTCCGTAATCAGCCAAATAAAAGAAAATGCCTGTTTAATTCTGTATAATAAGCAAATTATTACTTAGTTTATAAACTGTCATTTACAGTACATTTCTTGTACTTATATTCTTCCGATGTATTATTATCACTGGTGTGCAATAAAGCATATTAAATTCAATTTTACCGACGGCCGTTGGAGCAGACGAGTTCTGGAGTGGAGACCGCGGCTCAGCACGCGCAGAGTGGGACGCTCCGCCGCTAGATGGACGCCCTCCGTATCCAACCGCTTCCGGACACCTTCAGATCGTTCGCTGAAGAAGGTGTCCGGAAGCGGTTGGATACGGAGGGCGAAGAACCGAGTGTAGTGGTGTTCATTGGGGAAGGCCTAAATATGTCCAAAAAATACGTCCACTGTCTAAGGGCTGATATGATGATGATGCGGAGGATAGCCAATAAAATTAAGATTTTTTTAAGATGACTTTTCCATTGCTAGACGTGGAGTACTCACTAAATAAAATACTAAACTGATTCCAGGCATCAAATTTCACATTACACATAGTTATATATAGATTAAAGTTAGGAGGTACAGCTATAATGGACCCCTATTTCTTACCCAAATAGGTGCAGAAGGCAATCATGAACATTAAATGGGTTGGAAGTTAACAGCTCAGCACGCTTTCGTGCTTAGGCTGATTGCTGATAATAGTAATAGTGGTAGTAGGCCGACGCGGGCTGGAGAGCGGCCAAACGGCCTCGTAACCGTAGCGTGGGCGTACTCAGCTCACCTGTCCGTTTTACAAACGACATCTAAAATAATCCAGCAATGGTCTCGTTATGCATTTTCATTTTGAATGAGAATTTATTATGGGAATATTTACAGAAAATATAGGCAGTCTTTTATTTTAAGTTCTAGTAAGTACTTGTCATCGTTGGGCTTATTTAGTTATTAACTAAATTCTTATTCTTTGCGGTTGTTTTACTTCTTGTAAAATAAACATAATTATAATATATTTACATTCTTTATTATACATATTAGAGAAACTAAATACAATTATGACATTTTTTGCACGAAGGCCAGCTTATTTCCAACAGAGATCTCCTCCAGCTAACCTTACCGAGTCAGACAAGGCAGTAAGAATATATATAGATATACATACACACACGCACTCACACACACACACACACACACACACACACACACACACACACACACACATACACACAGATACAAAGATACATAGATACCTATATACATAATACTCACGTCTTGGTCCCAGAAGGGTAGGAAGATACGATGTATCACAACTTTGCGCGATCCTGACATACATCGCAAAGCTACTTTCTTTCGCCCGCTTTTCGCCTTATAAATGTAGTAAGTATATAAAATAATTTGTATAATTAGGTTTATTTATGTATATCATTTGCACATCTGTTGCTAGAAATGACTGTTTACTAAACTAAAATATATAATATATTGTCTTCAATTAACACAGAATCACCTACTTAATTCTAAATTAGGATTAAAATATCTAGAACTATCATGAATGGTACGGTACATGATAACTATATACTCTATTATTAAATCACTGTCCTATATACGTTTATTTATAGTCTACCAATTCAGTTGGCAAAACATAGCGACAATGAAATCCATTGCACCTTTGCAACTGGTACTAGCAGGGTCCACTGGTCACCGGGCCCGGATATAAATGCATTTGTGTCATCCAGTGCTTCCGGATTCAGTGTGCATCTGTGTCAGCGAATTGGAAGTGATGTTTGCGATGTGTCGAGTAAACACCGGTCGCTGACTGGCCAAGTTGTAACGCGACAGCTGTGTGGCCGCTGAATCTCATTGTTCCCTTTCGCTATTTTTATTTCAGGAAAATCTCATCTCGAAAATGTTACACCAATGGGGCAAGTATCTACTTTACACTTTTATGTTCGGCCCGACTTCAGCGGGAATTTTCCCGGAATCGAGTTTCGCAAACTTAATATTGCCTAGAGTAGGTAGTAAATTGTTTAGAATTAATATCAAAACAAAGTTTCGAGTTCCAGTTTCAAAGTTGGCTTTGTTTTGTGCAGGAATGTTCGTGATGGTCGTAACAATGGTTTTAAGTTTTGGCAAAAATGAAGGTGCGTTTCGGAATTTTGAATCTCTCAAGACTACTGTGAACATTGGTAAGGCTAAGTTTTACTTATCCCCTTACTTGAAAATTGCATGTTATAAGGTGCTTGAAAATCCTACAATATACGAACAAGATATAAATTCTATTTGATCCTACTAGATCTACTTAAAGTAATCCTCTTGCGATGGATGCTTCCCCGCCTGAAGCTAAAATCACGTTCAACCTTTTGTAGAGCTTTTCGAATAGAGATAGACTTCAGAAAGACTAGGATGGATAGCCTTACATTTTCTGAAAAACCTCATGAAAATACCTACTTATGTGAAGGAAATATAATCATTTTAAACTATTTATAGCTGCCCATGCAAATTGTGCGCTCAGTCATGCATAATATTAGCGCGGTAGGGCAAAATTGTTAGGTGGAGAGAATTTTTAAAAATACGGCATCTACATTTAAATAATTATTTATTTTTTCAACTAAATACGTATTATTAACTGAAATACACTATATACTGTATGCACGCCATTTGGTTGAGACATTAATCACTGGTCACTTTTTTGGCGCTGGTACACTTTGACAAAGTGTACCAGCGCCAAAAAAGTGACCAGTTTTACCGATTTTTCCCATAAACTTCTGTGTATTTACACGTTCATTAATCACGAATCTTGCATCAGGGGCTATATTTCCACCGAACACTGTGACGGAGGTAGCGTTCGCTTCGGGTCTCGCTCGAGCTTCGATGGAAAGCGAAAAGTTCCATTATGCCATGAAGGTGATGTATGCACCCTTTGGTGATAGTTTTGCTGCATCTAAAGCTGGTAAGTCGATGGATCCCTACTAGCCACAACCTTCTTCCTAAATGTAGGTCAGTCACCATATTGAGTTGGAAAATAATAATTTACGGCGTTCGGACGTAAAAAAGTTTAATTATATGTATATTGTTGACAATTACAGCTTGCGAGCTCCTGTCGAGCGGAGTGATTGCCATATTCGGACCCACAGACCCCATCTCCACATCAGCAGTCGAGGCTCATTGCCGCGCCGCCCGAGTACCGCACATACAGGTCAATGACAAATATAAGACACATTTCAAAAAATCAAACACATTCGTCTGACATGAATTCTTCACTTCGCATATCATATGTATGAACTATGTACGAGTACTTACAGCTTGATAGCACTAATATTATAAAGGTTTAAATAGTAGTTACCGAATACAATAGTATAAAAATAGGTAAAAACGCTGTCATCAGGAACGCTGTGTTGTTGGATTAAAATGACAAGTAAATAGATGTTAATAATGCTGACGTTACATACATATTATTATGTATCTCATGCATGATAATAAAAATGCATAGGTCCTATATAACTGACATGCTTTTAAGTGTATACTTATACCTGTTCAAATAAAAAAAAAAATAATACTGCTTTGATAAAAGGAATTAAATAGATATAGTTTAAGGACTAATTTGTTATACTGTTTATTTTCCAGGCATTATGGCGTCCGCCTCCAGTTCGCGGTCTCGAAAGGCCCAGCCCGCCTGGTATTAACTTATTTCCAGAAGCCGTGGCACTTTCTAAAGCCACTGCACTGTTCATCAAAGATAGCGACTGGAGCACCTACACGCTGCTGTACGACGATGATCACGGTAAACTTTATAATTTATAACATATATTTACTGGTACATTAACATATATTTATTTGATGACCTCCGTGGCGGAACGGGTAGCTCTCGGACTGCCACACCGGAGGTTGCGGGTTCTAATCCCGGTAGGGGCAAATGTTCGTATGATGAATATGAATGTTTGTACCCAAGCCTTGGATGTTAATACATTTATTTAAGTATGTCTATCCGTTATCTAGTAACCATACCACAGGCTCTGCCTAGTTTGGAACTTGATAATTGGTGTGAATGTCTGACATATATATATATTTTTTTACTGGTAGGTACACCGTGCTTTCTACGCCCAGATAATTTATAAATTCGTATGACAATAACGATAGTCAATTCGCATCTTCTTCTTAACCAGGAAAAACGCTGCTGATGTTACAATGTGGTCGAAAAACTTCTGAACGCTTTCAGAACTAGAAACGTAAGCATCACAAACTAAAGGTTCGCGGTTCCGTGGTCGGAACAATTTTGTAAAGATTTAAAACTTTTTGAATGAAAATAACATACGACGACTAGTTTGAGCCTATTTTACAAATATTATTGATATCCACCAGATCTTTTATCATATAGGCGTGTGCACAATACAACAAAATTAAAATTTCGTTAAACTATTAAATTGAACTCCTTTTAAGGTCTTATAAGACTTCAAGAGATATTAAAACATGCTGATCCAGAACACAAATGGTTAGTACGGAGACTAGTTGCTGGAGCGGACAATCGTCCCATGCTGAAGGCACTGAAGGCTTCAGGTGAAACCCGAGTCGTTCTTGATTGCCCAGCTGATAGAGTCCTCGATTACCTGCGTCAAGCGAATGAAGTAAAATTTTTTGAAGACTACATGGTAAGTTAGTTAAACAGCATATTTACGATGATATTCGATCTACATATATATTAAAAGAATACCCTCGATCTATTTAGGCACCGCTCAACCGCTGGGTCAAGAAACTTGAAGTTTCCCATACATGTACAGGCAAAAGAAAGAATTTTTAAAAATTTCATCCTTATAATGGGGTCAAATTCCATGCAAGCAAAAGTTGCGGCCAATAGCTAAATAGTTACTAATAAAACTTAAGCTTTCAGAGTTATGTACTTATGTCATTGGATGCTCATACTTTGGATCTAGAAGAATTACGGTACGGCTTATCTAACGTAACATGTTTGAGAATATTTGATCACGAAGACTCAAGAACTAGATCATATTTAGCAGATTGGAAAGTGAGAAGTTCACTTGATGTTAAGATACCAAAACAGACGCACGATATTACCGTAAGTATTTTTGTTCATGGTAATATGATGTACAACATATTCATTCTGCTTGAAGATGATCGCCAACTGCAGAGAGGAATCTAAGAACAGAACTCCATCACCAAGCGATAATGCTAAAAATTACTTATGCTGTTAAATATAATGATCGTGCATGTGATTGTACATTCAAAGTATTATTTTAGGTAGAAGCTGCTCTTGCCAGTGACGCTGCACGACTTATAACAGATGCAGTAGAAAATTCTCCAGAAGAATTTAAAGTAGAAGCCCAAGAGTTACAGTGTGGCACTGAGGTTCGATGGGAAATAGGAGAAGATTTCATAAACCATATATTAACAGTAAACCGTTTTTTTTAAGCTTTAACCTTGTATCATAGTAATCGATTTTCCATCTCTACTGCTTCTATTACATAATAACTCAGATTTAGATCTGGTAGTAAGAATAAAGATAAGCTAATATTTACTTAAATAAAAAGACATGAGAATTGTTTATAGATGATTTACAAATCAGCTCTAAAAGTTTATCTGTTTTTAGAGTTTTGGTCCAATATTAATCATTCAATATTATTTCAGAATCCGATAATAGGTATATCAGATAAAATACTACTGGATAACACTACAGGTGAACGAACTAATTTCAATGTTGAAGTACTGGAGTTATCTAATAGTGGTTTCAATAGCATAGCAAAGTGGAATGCTGAAACAGGTTTCGTATATGTGCGTTCAGCAAATGAAGTTTCAAACTTACTAGCAGAGAAATGGCAAAACAAAACATTCAGAGTAGTATCTCGTATCGGAGCCCCATATTTAGTTGAAAAAATTCCCAAAGAAGGCGAAGTGTTAACTGGGAACGATCGGTACGAGGGTTATTCAAAAGACTTGATTCACGAAATTTTAAAAGAAACTCTGCATTTAAATTATGAATTAGAAATCGTGCCAGGGAATTTGTACGGTTCGTATAATAAGGATTCCAAAAAATGGGATGGCCTCGTTGGACATCTTTTAGAAAGGGTGTGTATTAATTTATTTCTATTGATTTTTTATATAAATTATTAGTATAGTTACTGCAGTATCCATTGTTTGCTTTCTTTACATCTCTCTCGCTTCTTTCAGAAAGCTGACTTAGCAATTTGTGATTTAACTATAACGTACGAACGAAGGTCTTCTGTGGATTTCACAACACCTTTTATGACATTGGGAATAAGTATTCTATATACCAAACCATCTGAACCAGAGCCAGAGCTGTTTTCATTTCTGAAGCCATTTTCAGTAGATGTGTGGATATATATGGCAGCAGCCTACTTAATGGTTTCTCTGCTCCTTCATATCTTAGCTAGGTAAGAAATAACATATAAAAATATATTTTGTCCTACTCAGTCCACAACAGCCGTCTTTCTTAGTTACAAGATACTCGTATTTTATTAGGGGATATTTTATATACATACTTATTCTCAGATTAGCACCCAACGATTGGGAGAACCCCCACCCTTGCGATAAGTCGCCAGAAGAGTTGGAAAATATATGGCATATCAAGAATTCTTGCTGGCTTACTATGGGTTCAATCATGACTCAAGGTTCCGATATTTTACCAAAGTAAGTGTTATGTTGATGAAAATCTTACTTTTGTGTCATGCCGCATTAACTTTCAACGTATTTAATTAATTATAGAGGCTATTCCACACGTTGGGTCTGTGGCATGTGGTGGTTCTTCGCCCTAATTATGTGTTCTTCTTACACTGCAAATCTTGCCGCATTTCTTACTAATGCTGCTATGGATGATTCTATCAAAAGCGCTGAAGATCTTGCTATGCAAACGAAAATAAAATACGGCACTGTTCAAGGAGGCTCCACATTTTCGTTTTTCAAGGTAGAACCAAAAAATAATAATAGATTTGTCTAATTTTACTGCTTTCTCTTCAAAATAACATTGTTTATTTATCACAGGTGTTCTATATTATATATTTATATAAATGTTCTTAAATCAATTAAATGCTTGTTTCTATAAATAATTATTATAATATTTCAGCGCTCGAACGTCTCAACTTATCAAAAAATGTGGGCAGCCATGGAATCGGCTCGGCCATCGGTCTTCATGAAGAACAACGATGAGGGATTGGAAAGAGTAAAGAAGAGTAAAAGATCTTACGCATTCCTAATGGAATCGACAGCTATTGAGTATCAGCTGGAACGAAACTGCGATCTCATGCAAGTAGGAGGCTTGCTTGATTCGAAAGGATATGGGATAGCTATGCCATTTTGTAAGTGCCTGTATTACTTGTTTCTAAAGTTCAGTCTGCTTTAACACGATTGTAAATAAGTGCTCAAAATGTTATATTATTTTCTCTAAATATGTAATATAAAATGGGCCAAATAACTTTTAAAATATTTTTTTAGTTTCATCGTATCGCACGGCGGTGGACAATGCAGTATTGAAATTAGCTGAGAGTGGTAAACTAGTCGAACTAAAGAACCGATGGTGGAAAGCACCTGATGATGCAGCGTGTGTTGTAAGTAATTTCGATACTAAATCTACTAAAACATCTTTATTGATAGGAATTACTGCTCACATTGTGGTGGTGAGTCTGGTTTTAATGTGGATGGTTTAAATAAAATGTGTCATCGGGACTAATGAAGTAAATTGTTTCATCATTATCAGCCTGAAAGAGTCCACTGTTGGACATAGAACCTGGTGCGTCATTGAACCCGATCCTCGGTTCGGTCAGTCACTGACAGCCGTCTTACGACGATCGTCGTTCTATCTAGCCAGGGGGCGTCCCATACTACGCTTGCCCAGTCGCGGTCTCCACTCCATTGTTTCCCTGAACATTATTTTCTACTAATATTATAAATGCGAAAGTTTGGATATTTGGATGTTTGTTACTCAATCACGCTTCAACCACTGGATGAATCGTGATGAAACTTGGCACACATAGAATAGGACATAGGATAGTTTTTATCCCGAAAAAATATAATTCCTACGGGAAATACGGAATAATTTGTGATATTAAGTTGTCCACACGGATGTAGTCGCGGGCAACATCTAGTTTGTATTATGAGTTTAATGGTATTTCAGTCAGAGGAAGCTGGGGAAGAAGGTGCCAGTGCAGCCGAACTGGGTGTGGACAACGTGGGCGGTGTTTTCGTGGTCTTAGGACTGGGATGCGGCATTGCGGCCGCTATGGGTGCGTTCGAGTTCCTCTGGCACGTCAGAGAAGTCGCTGTTGAACAAAAGGTAATCTTGTGCCAGACTATCGTTTGTATTATCAGTGCCAGTGTAACCAAAATAATTGAACGAAAATATTTTTATCTGAAACTAATTAAGGACTTGTTGTCCTTTGACAGATGACGCAATCAGAAGCATTCTGGGCGGAGTTGATTTTCGCTTTAAGTTTCTGGGAAACTGAAAAACCTGTGCAACACTCTCGACCGTCTTCTGCTGCATCAGGGCCTAACCAGTTCTCCAGAGCTTCATCTGTTCTTCGTTCGGCAGCTGATCTGTTTCGTCTTGAAGTATTTAAATAATCTATTTATTATTGCAATTGATTACACTGGTTTCATTTATTTACTTTAGTTATTAATACGATTGTTGCAAATCATAACTATATTTTTTTATTTATTTATGCCTAAGTAATAAGATAGCAACATATTTTTTTCTTAATTCTATAAATAGATCACGACACTCGGTAATTAGATTGGCACTTAGATTGGCTTGCCACTCCCTTAACAAACCACACTTTCATAATAGGTAATATTAATACACGAAGTAATAAAAAAAGGTTAATTTTACATCAATCACTTTTTGTGCATTTTCACTAAGTAGGTATCTGTGTATGCTGTTATTAATATTTCATTCTGATAGTATTCTATACAATAAGAGCCTGTGCAGTGCCGATTTTAGCATTGCCAGCGCCCTGGGCGAGACTTCTACAGAGCCCCCTATCTTCTATCGAAACCCAAGAAGAAAAAGGCAAGGAATAGAATGAATGAAATAACCGTTTCGTCGCTGGGAAAGCAAAATTGCAGACGCGGCAAAATGCAGTTGAGAATAAAAAAAATGGGTTTCGGCTTCGGCGCCCCTGCGGCCCAACCGCGACCCCCCCCCCCCCCCCCCTAACGCTGCAACTGACCGATGTAAATATTTGTAAGAGCTACTATCACTTTATTGACTGTGAATTAGTGCCAACCGCCGACTCGAACTCTAATTGCGCCTTATTTTTGAGAAAATCTACGCTGTGACCGCCTGTTTAATAAATAAGCGACATGCATCTTTTGATTTTAAAATAAAATGTGGTTTAAAGGTGTAGTAGCCAAGCTATATCTCCAAAACTCGATATATCCCAGATTTTGTCAGTAAATTTCATCAAAGTTTATAAACGAGGTGGCAGCTCTCAGGACTGAGACGGCTCGCGACCGCGACCGCTCGCGGTGCGGGGAGGGCGATTCCGACGGCGGCGCAGACCGCGGAGGGGCGGCGGGCTTGTGCAGCACCCGAGGATCCAGAGATGCTCGCCATTCGCTCGCTAAAGCTTCCTTGAATGTCACCTGAAAATTACGATGCGGTAACGGTACTGAGATGGCCAAAGAAGTCTTTATTTAGCAATGAGGGCAATTATTGGTAGTTCATTGTATATTTGCACTAAAGTACGTCTTTACTATAATTTATAGGTAGATTTTTCTCAATTAGTGAATCGATGATAGGACGCTAGTCCAAGGTATATCCATCTAGGTGGCAGGGTCTTGCTTTTACTGTCAAATAACATGCATTATACTGTGTTCAGGTTTAAACAGCAAACGAACCAGTAAAAATACATTGCTGTATTTGCTAACCAGGATCATGCAAATCGATGAAAAGAGGGTATCATTGAATAATTACTTGCTTACTTAAAATTGAAAAACCCAATTTCCGCTATTCGTTATTATGAGTCTTATCTTGGTCATAGAATAATAAGATTAAAGGAAGCACGAGAGGTGTGTCGCAGTCGCATAATCTCGATACTTGCCGCTCCTTTCTTGCTGCCTACACTTCGTAGGCCGTTATTAAGGCATACATATATGTAGGTATAATATACTCATGTTGGTATGTATGTATGTATGTATGTATATTTCATTCCAGATTAATAGTCCTATGAAAACAAACGCATTTGCGTCTCGAAAACAAAATACACAATAGATGGTGTTCCTAAGTGGACCGCAAAGTTTACTTGGTAATACAAACCTATTTTTGCTGCTGGTGACCCTTTCATGTATATGTTACCGGGACGTAAATAGCGTTGGTTTTCATAGGACTATTAATCTGGAATGAAATATATGTATGTATGTATGTATGTATGTATGTATGTATGTATGTATGTATGTATGTATGTATGTATGTATGTATGTATGTATGTATGTATGTATGTATGTATGTATGTATGTATGTATGTATGTATGTATGTATGTATGTATGTATGTAAACGCATTATTGTACCAAAAATAACAACAACAGCAATAATAAAATAGGAATTCAACTGTGGCGTACAAAGGCGGACTTATCCCACTTAAGGATCTCTTCCAGTCAACCTTAGAGTAATCGAAAGGACAAGTATTTGGTATTTAGGTAATCATTAAAAAAGTATTATTTTACCTTTTCCTTCACAGATATCTGTCGCGCATGCAACATGAAGTCAATTATGGCCACGATCATGCCCAAAATTCCACCTACACCGAGCACTAAGAATATGCCTCCCGTGTTACTCATTTGTAATCCAGCGCCTGCTTCGTCCTTTTTGTCTTCTTTCTGGAAAAATAAAGTTACGTAACTTGCAACCTGTATTCACCCTGAGGATTATAGATACCTTTACTAACAAGATTTACCTAAAGCGATAAAAGTCTAAATTAAAATTAATTTTGACTACGACCCTACACAATCCGACCATTTAAGGCTCTCTAGGATAAAAGCACATATACCCATCGTAAACTTAAACCGGTTCTGGTAGAAATGTTTGGAATTTGTAAAAACAAAAGTTTTAACTACCCATACAAATTGTTGAACCCAGCGAGTGAGATTTGTATGAAAAATATTGCATTTTTGGATCACTAAAAGTTATCCTTTAGAGGTGCTAGTATAGTTAGTATCTGGGTCATTAGACTCGGGCGCCAGACGTGGCGGGGTTTCGATTCCCACGGAACAGCTCACGCCCATGCCCACTTCAGCTCCAAATGTAGTCTTAACTCATCGCAATCTGAATTGCACAAAAACAATATAATTATACTCCTTTGTTATATTGCATACCTTACCTTCAAATATTTTTGAAAACGAAAGTTTCCCATAACTTTTGATTGAGTAAGCTGATTGCGGTGAAATAAAGACAGTTACTCCGAGTTAAGCCCTGTTTTTGTGAAAAGTCCATCAAATTCGGTTCAGTAGTTTTTACGTGATGTGTGCACAAACTAATAGCGAAACAGACAAAAATTCCAAAAATGATCGAAATGTGTTCTGTTGCTTATCCTTAGACCCCCCAATTTTTTTTTTGCAAATATCTTTAATGTACAGACACGCGAAGTTTACGATTTTATTTATTAGATATGGTTTGACGTTCCATGGGCCTCATTTTTGGAAGCCCTTTAACTCGGTCCCCCACTTCATATAATTATGAAATTTTTATTTCCCCTGTACTATAGGTCATACCATGAAGGAAAATAATTTTCGCAATTCATACGTCACCTCAAAGTTTTTACCTTTGTAACGGAGCACCCCTAGACCGGGCTAGCGGGGGTGCTTCTCGTTGCACTAAATTTATATTCCCTTGTACGTCTGAGTACTGAGGGCTGTTTGGGATTTATAACCTACTGGGACTTAGACAAAGGAAACGTCATTTGTAATAATTGAGATGGCACCGTCGTGCCTTTATTTAATTTAACTTAGTTGCTACACTATACATAAGGTGATTTATTCTACTCGACTATGACGGGCCTTTATGAGACCCGTTCGATATCCGTTTCTACTCCCTCCTTCCCGGTCGGTCCTCCAAGACCGGCCGGGTCCCTATGGGTCTGAGGGTAACCTCGTACGGACTGCGCGGACCCCCCCGCACCGCCACACATACGAGGTCAGGTACGTAAGCACGACGCGGCCCTCCCCCCGCACCGCGCTATACGTCTCCTCAGCCGAAGGTACCGTACGGACTTCGCGGGGACCCCGCACCGCCACACATACGTGACCTGTTGAGCAACTCGCCTTAGAGCTCGTTTCGCTATCAGTCAGAGGACGTCGCGGTCTACCCCGCACCGCCACACTCTGCTGTCCGGCTAGTGAGCTCCCCGATGAGTGCTGACGATCTCGGTCCGGGGCTGCCTTTTATCCTCTGGCGGCGACTCGCTGCGCGCGGCGCGCAGTGGGGATAACTTGCCAGGGCCGGCTCGAGTTGTGAGGCTGGCGCTCGATGCAGCAATGGGCCGGCTCGGTGGGTCGTTACACTCCCCCTCTTCTTTTGGAGATTTTTACGTCTGTAAAAATCACAGTGGCATTAGTCACAATCTACATTAATACACAGGGTTAAATTTGTTACAATATTATTGAAAAAAAAGGATTATATGTTGAATTTCTTTATATCTTTTATATGTGCTGTAGCTATTCTCTTTTTGCCCGTCGTATCTTGTAAAAGAAATATGACTGGCGACTTTTCTTCTACTACCCTGTATGGGCCTATAAATTTTGGTGCTAATTTTGCACAATAGTGTTTGCTTGCGTTTGACAATGGGAAATCTCGTTTTAGGACTAAATCTCCTAATTTAGGTTTCCAGTAGCGTCTCTGCTTATCATAATAGTGTTTTTGATGCTCGGATGCCTTATTTTGGTTCTTTCGCACTATTTCGTATACCTCTTCTATCTTTTGATTACCCTTAAGTGATGGTACTGGAAATTTATTCTTGTCGCCTGGCATTCTTAATTCTTTTCCGAATAGTAAGAATGCTGGTGTGAATTTTGTTGAGTCCTGTCTTGACGTATTGATCGCGAAATTAAAGTCTGATAGGTACTCGTCCCATTTCTTATGGTTGTCTGTTATAAACGTAGATATCATCGTTTCTAGCGTTCTATTTACCCTCTCTGTTGGGTTACTTTGCGGTGTGTATGGCGCTGTTAAACGGTGTTCTATTCCGTATTTTTGTAACTCGTCTTTAAATTGTTTACTCGTGAATTGTTTTCCATTGTCACTTAGTAGTGTCGCAGGGCAGCCATAACGCATTATAATGCATTCTTTTAATGCTTTTATTATCATGTTGGAAGTCGCTGTTCTCAGTGGCCTTATCTCGGTCCACTTTGTAAATTTGTCGTGAAAAACAATTATCCAATTGTACCCTTTGGATGACCGTGGTAACGGCCCGATTAAATCGGTAGTGACGATTTGCCACGGTTCCTCTGCGTTTTTGACATACATTAATCCTGCTGTTTTTTCTTGTGATGGTTTGTGTTTTTGACATTCTACACACCTCTTCACGTATCTTGCGATGTCTCTGAACATTCCTGGCCAGTAATACCTCGTTGCTATTCTGTTCTTTGTCTTGTATATTCCCATATGTCCGGCGCACGGTGCATCGTGATTTTCCATTAATATGTTATTTTTTCCGTTTTTAGGTATGCATAGTTTCCATTCCGTTTCTGGTTCTAGTTTCGTTCCGCTTGCGGGACTTGTTATTTTCCTATATAACTTTTCTTCTTTTATACAGTATTCCGTATGATTTTCTGGTGTCTGTTTTACTTCTTTCAATTTTCTCTCATACCAGTCTGTCTCTTCTTGACTTGCGCTATTTATTGGATTTCTGGACAACTCGTCCGCTACATTGTTTTGTTTTCCGCTTCTATATATTATGTCGAAATCGTATTGTTGTAGTTCTAGTGCCCATCTTGCTAATCTTCCTGATGGATTCTTCATGGTGTTTAGCCATTTTAGGGCCTGGTGGTCGGTTACTACCGTGAAATGATATCCTTCCAGGAATGCTCTCATTTTGCGTATTCCCCATACGACTGCTAGGCACTCTTTCTCTGATGTTGTGTACCTCGTCTCTGCTGGTAGTAATGACCTGCTGGCGTACATTACCGTTTTCTCATGTCCGTCATGATCCTGTTTTAATACTGCACCCAAACCAACGTCACTTGCGTCTGTTTGTATTATAAATGGCTTTGTGAAGTCTACCCTTGTTAGGATTGGATCGTCAGTAAGTATATCTTTCATTTTTCTAAATGCTTGTTCTTGTTTTTCACCCCAAGTGAACTTTTTATCTTTTTTCAGTAGGTTGATAAGTGGTGCCATCACTTCTGTATATTTTGGTATAAATTTTCTGTACCACGATGTCATTCCTATGAATCTTCTTGTTTCTTTAATGTTCTGTGGTGCTTTCAGCTCTTTTATGCTTTTTATCTTTTCTTCATCCATCTTTATCCCATCTTTGGTGATAATATGTCCCAAGTATTCAATTTGTGGTTTGCAAAACTCACATTTTTTCTTGTTTATCTGTAGTCCTGCTTCTCTGATTCTTCGAAAGATTTCTGCCAGATGTTCTAAGTGTTCTTCAAATGTGACGCTGCACAATATAATATCATCTAAGTATACATATGCTTGTGGCTCTAGATCTGGTCCTATCACTCTGTCCAGTAATCTTTGGAATGTAGCTCCGCTTGAGTGAAGTCCGAATGGCATTACTCGAAATTGGTATAAACCTCGGCCTGGTACCGTGAAGGCAGTAGCTTGTTTACTGCTTTCTTCTAGCATTACGTTCCAGTACCCATTCTTGAGGTCTAGTTTCGAGAAGTAGTTACCCTGTCTTAGTTTTTCCAGTGTGTCGTCGATCTGTGGTAGTGGGTAGGCGTCTTTTTCTGAAATTTCATTTATTTTTCTGAAATCAATGCAAAAGCGATATTCGCCGTTGTCTTTTCTTGCCAACACTATTGGCGAGCTGTATGGACTATCTGATTTTTCTATTATTTTTTCTTCTAGCATTTTCTCCACATGTTCGTTAATTTTTTCTTGTAGCTTCGGGTTCCGTGGATAGTATTTTTGTTTGATCGGTTCCGTATGTTTTAGTTTTATTTTGTGTTTTACCCATGTATTTCCTTTAGGGCTTTTGTCGCATTTCTCGAACTCGGTTGTCAATAGATCGTTTAATTTTCTTGTTTCTTCTATTGTTAGTCCTTCTATAAGCTTAATTTCTTTATCTTTACTTCCGTTCTTTATTTTTATTTTTGGTAATTGTTCTTTTCTCTTGTTATTCCACTCTAGTTTTCTTGTTTCTTTTCTTGTCAGTTCTTCGCTAGACTTAATTTCTTTGTCTTTACTTTCGTTCTTTATTTCTTCCTTTAATGTATGTTCTTCCTTCTTGTTATTCCATTCTAGTTTTATGCCAATTCTTTTTAACAGGTCCATGCCTATGATGCAATGTGCTGTGTTTGGAAGTACGTGTATCTGGTGTTGCATCGTCTTACCGTTTATTTCTATTTCTGGGTGAATTGTTTTTGAAATCATTACTTGTGTGCCGTTAGCCATGGTCACTTTTCTTTCATTTGTTTCTTCTTTCATTCCTGTCTCGTGACAGTCTTTGTATGTTTCTTCGTTGATGTATGTGCTTGTTGAACCTGTGTCCACGAGGCCGCTATACATCTTTCCTGCAATTTTCACTGGCATAAATATTCTGTTATCTCTGTTTGTTCCTCCTTGTGCTGTGTATGCTTTTATTGCTCGTTTTCTGTCGTATTCTTTGGTCCTGCAGCAGTCTCTGCTCAGTTTTCCTATCTTCCCACAGTAGTTACAGAATATAATTCTGTTTCCTCTACAGTCTTGTGCGAAATGTCCGTATTTACCACAACTCCAGCAAGAGTTCTGTGCACTGTAGTTATGTATATATTCTCCTCTGTTTGTATTTGGTTTTTGTTGTAATTGCCCATTTTGGTTTCCTGGTCCGTAGTTTTGTGTGTGTTCATCTCTTCTGTTTGGCGTATATTTCTCTCTTCTGCTTGAGTCTATTCTCTGTTGTGTTTGCCTATTCCAGCCACTGTTGTTACTTTGATTGTATGTAATTCTTGGTGTTTCATATTTTCTGTATCTGTTTTCTTCGTTTTTTTCTTCTGAATGTCTTTCAAATTCTCCTGTGAGGTGTATTAGATTTGTTAGGTCTTCGAATTCCTGCCTTTTTATATTTAGCTTGTAGTTGGGGTGCATATTTTCGTAAATTCGTTCTAATTTTTCTTTCTCCGACATCTTTGCATATCGCCTTATTTGCGTTTGTATTTCGATAAGGTAGGATATAAAATTTTGTTTGTATTTTTGCTTCTTTGCTATTATTCTCTCTAACAATATGGATTCATAATTCCTAGGGAAGTAGTACAACTTGAAGTCTTGGATAAACTCTTCCCAAGTTGTCCATGCGTCGCTGTTGTTACGATACCACAGTCGTGCGTGTCCCTCGAATAAACGTGGTAGCCGTTGGAGCAGCTTCTCTTCGTCAATTCCGCTTCCTGTTACTAGTTCGTCTAACCTTTCTAAAAATTCTATGGGGTCGCTTGTGGTGTCGAATCTTATGTTCCAATTTGATACTATATTGCTTACATCTTGTGCTATTTGGTTCGTTTTTTCTTCTTTGTTAGCCATGTTTTCGTCTGTGATACTTTTTATCTGTCTTTCTGACTTTTGTTCTAATTCCTCTTGTTTTTCTATATTTTCCTCGTTCTCTGTTTCTTTTACTATGACCTCTTGTCTTTCTTCTTCTTCGGTATTTCTAACTGCATGGACGAGATTCCTTCTGAGTTCGTCTACTGTTAGATCTTCGTATGGTAAATTTCTTCTTTGAAATTCTTCTATTAATTCTTGTTTTTTCTTTCCGTATATCCAGGAGGTGAACATGTGTGGTTACCTACCGGTGTCTTGTCTGTTTTTGTCTTTGATTTTACTTTCTTTGGGGAGGGTAATTACAAAAACATTAATCGCGGGATGTTTCCTTTAAAAATGGTGGGTTTTTATCGTTGGGCGCCAAATGTAACGGAGCACCCCTAGACCGGGCTAGCGGGGGTGCTTCTCGTTGCACTAAATTTATATTCCCTTGTACGTCTGAGTACTGAGGGCTGTTTGGGATTTATAACCTACTGGGACTTAGACAAAGGAAACGTCATTTGTAATAATTGAGATGGCACCGTCGTGCCTTTATTTAATTTAACTTAGTTGCTACACTATACATAAGGTGATTTATTCTACTCGACTATGACGGGCCTTTATGAGACCCGTTCGATATCCGTTTCTACTCCCTCCTTCCCGGTCAGTCCTCCAAGACCGGCCGGGTCCCTATGGGTCTGAGGGTAACCTCGTACGGACTGCGCGGACCCCCCCGCACCGCCACACATACGAGGTCAGGTACGTAAGCACGACGCGGCCCTCCCCCCGCACCGCGCTATACGTCTCCTCAGCCGAAGGTACCGTACGGACTTCGCGGGGACCCCGCACCGCCACACATACGTGACCTGTTGAGCAACTCGCCCTAGAGCTCGTTTCGCTATCAGTCAGAGGACGTCGCGGTCTACCCCGCACCGCCACACTCTGCTGTCCGGCTAGTGAGCTCCCCGATGAGTGCTGACGATCTCGGTCCGGGGCTGCCTTTTATCCTCTGGCGGCGACTCGCTGCGCGCGGCGCGCAGTGGGGATAACTTGCCAGGGCCGGCTCGAGTTGTGAGGCTGGCGCTCGATGCAGCAATGGGCCGGCTCGGTGGGTCGTTACACCTTTATGACTGACACTAATTGGTTATTAAATTAGATAACAGATGAGTCATCAACTGATGAGGTGCGAAAATTATTTTCCTTCATGGTTTGACCTATAGGTGGTTTATACGATACTATGTAATGTTGATTAAAATACTATTTATACCTGACAATTGCCTTTATTATCTTCCTCTTTCCACCATTTATTCTTTAAAGCCAACAGTTCGCCCGACTCCTGCAGTATTAAAATCGCATTATCCACAAAACCTTTCTCCGGAAAATCTGAAAATACATATTTTTTGTTTACAGTAATTGTTATTTATGTAGGTATAATTTGTGATTTCGGTTTGATAGAATTCATCATCATCATCATATCAGTTGTTGGACGTAGTTGCTATCGTTGGACATAGGCCTTCCCCAATGAACGCCACCATACCCGGTCCTCCGCCCTCCGCATCCAGCCGCTTCCGGCCACCTTCTTAAGGTCATCGGTCCATCTGGCAGCGGGGCGTCCCACCCTGCACGTGCCAATCCGCGTTCTCCACTCCAGAACTCGTCTGCCCCAACGGCCGTCGGTTCTGCGACAGATGTGGCCCGAATAATAGAATTGCCCGATAGAATTGATTCGAGCTAACTCACCAACTTAACATCTTTATTTTTTATTTATTAGGGTCATACCATGGAGCATAATAATTTTTCGCACCTCATAAATCACATCAAAGTTTTTACCTTCATAATAGACACTAATTGGTTATTAAATTAGATAACAGATGAACTAATTAATAAAATAAAAAATTCAATTATGTAGGTAAAATTTTTGTGGTGACTTATATGCGATGCGAAAAATTATTTTGTTACATAACTTAATTTA
The DNA here is from genome assembly GCA_947086405.1 of Esperia sulphurella. Taxonomy (NCBI): domain Eukaryota; kingdom Metazoa; phylum Arthropoda; class Insecta; order Lepidoptera; family Oecophoridae; genus Esperia; species Esperia sulphurella. Next base: position 6,842,696 of record OX352271.1, on the reverse strand, counting down.
TAAAGGGGGTTGAAGTTTGGATTAAATACTATAATATATTTCCTAAGGATGGTTTGAAAAAACAATAAGCATAGATCATATTTGTTTGTGCATTACACAAATGCAGCAAAAAAATTCACGTTTTCTTTGCGGCCATTTCATTGCGATCAGCTATAGTGCTAAATTCGGCCTTCCTACTTCGATTATCCATTGCATCGCTTATATCACATACATACATACATAATGCTCACGTCTTGGTCCCAGAGGGGTAGGCAGAGACGATGTATCGCCACTTTGCGCAATCTAATGTCGTAAAGCGGCTTTCCTTCGCCCGCTTTTCGCTCCGTACCTACCGCACCCCTTGACGTGATGTGTTGCGAACAACATCGCCGCTTTGTTGAGGTATTACGATTAGCTAGGGAAATATTTGTCCACCTTATCAGAGTCCCACATGATTCGGTAAGGTTAATAGTGCCCGGAGTTCACCCAGCTCCGGGATGTCAGCACGCTTACCACCAGGCTAACCCCTGGACACGCATCCATCAGCACATCAGACCTTGGATTGGCGGATGGGACAGGGATATGGGCGAGAGAGACAGGAGATAGGTTAGGTGGGTAAGGAGTATAGGGTAGGTATGAGATACCGCTATTACGGAAGGATAGTGGAATTGTACTAGCGATAACTCGGGAAGCCGGGACCGCATACCCGTGACTCATCTGGATAGCACCGGACAGGTAACTACCTCCACCTTATATCATGCGTTGCTATAATACTGAATTTTCGCGATAACGCCGTCGTGGTGTTCCATTGTGAATCCAGCTTAAATAACGTCACTAAACTTACTTTTTGGCATAGCTATACCATACTCCTTGGAGTCCAACTCGGAGCCCACCATCCTTAGATCACAATTTCTTTTCGTGTAATACTCGATAGCAGTGGACTCCATGAAAAACGCGTAATTTCCCTTGCTTCGTAGGACGCGGAGCATGCCTTCATCATTGCTCGAAGTGAAAACAGTGGGTCTAGCCGTTGACATCACAGACCAAATCTTCTGATATACCGTGTCATTTGAAGTCTGCAAGGCAGTAAACATTACTTAAATAAATCTAAATAAAATATGAGGTGCAACGTATCAAATTCGCAAATCGTGCAACAACGGAAGTTTAGATATATGTATTTTGGTTGAAATAGGCTATTAATATATCTATTAGCCAGATGAGGATATATCTGGACTAAGGTTTTATATTATCATCATTATATGGACAATTGCTAAGTATCTTTCACAGAAAGCACTTCATCTTTTAAATTGAATCTTTACCTCGATGCAAGAGCGAGAGAGTGTAACACTAATTTAAATGAAACCGACTGAAGTGTAGTGTCAAAGATTTTAAATGTATGCATTTTGTTTGTTTTATCAATTTATTTTAAGTTATGAATAAAAATAATTATAATTATATTATTTTTAAAAATAATTATAAATATTTTTATTATGCTTGTGCTTACGATTAGTTATGGTATAAATAAACACCTTAATTCAGTTGCTCTGTCTACGAGTATGTGTAGATACGTTATACAATATGAGTACACTATCAGAATGCTATTGTTAGTAATCTGGATACAAAACTTTGGATATTTCATAAAACAACCGAACTTACTTCGAAAAATTTATAAGTGGAAGCGTTGTGAACAGCGCCGTAAGTGATTTTATTCTGTTCTGAGAGCTCTTTCACGTTGTTGATGTCGTTACTGCGACGGCTATTACTAAGAAAAGTGGACATATTGGCGGTATAGGATGCCGTGATTATCATGGCGAAGAAATACCACATGCCAGCCACCCAGCGGGACCCGACACCTCTGTGAATAAAAACCAAACAACTGAAGTAAAGCAATCCCTTTCTCCTACCATGATAGCCTTAGTGTAACTATAGGTATATAAGCCACATTGCTGAAAAGCACCGTTTATATCAAACTACGTGTTGATGATTTTTGTTGGCCTTGGTAGACAAATAAACAGGTTTAAGCAAGAAATATCAATTATCATAAGAAGATGCGTTGTGAATAAAAGTTTCTTACCTCGGTAAAATGTCGCATCCTTGTGTCATTATAGTGCCCATAGTTAGCCACAAACAATTGTAAAGACTCCAAATATTCTGCAGATTTTCAGGATTTTGATTACATGGATGTGGATTCACCCAGTCATCTTGACTCATTCTAAAAAAAAACACTTCGAATGAGTAGAATTTCCTATTTTTAATTGCGTTCATTTTACATATTTGGCGCACATTTACATTTTTATTTGTCACGCAAACATGAGACACTTTAGACCACTATATTTTGAGAATTTATGACAACATAAGTTAGGGCACACAAGGTGTGTACATAAAACAATACATAAACTACACTTAATTAAATACAACATACGCATCATTGTTTAAATACTCCAGAAATGTGCACCAACTAGTACCTTTTCGAATTAACCGTCTTAAGTGATACTTACCTAGCACAAATAAGTAGAACAAAAGATACTAAAATGTAAGTTGTGGCTAAATATAGCCAAACGTCTAAAGAGAGTGGGGAGATGAATGAAAACAGATCCGGTTTGTCAGGATCGGGTTCTCTAAACAGCATACTGATTCCCGTAGTCATGAATGGTGTCGAGAAATCGACTACAGAGTAACGTTCCGACGAAATACTTATATCACAAATAGCCAAGTCTGCATTCTGCAAGAGATTATTTTTTAAAATATCTTTTAATTAATAAGTACTATTCTGCCTACAGGGGCAGAGCAGTTAATTCATGCACCATAACATCTATATATTGCATGAAATTAACAGATAACAGCTTACGTGTTCCATTATTTGACCAATTATTCCATCCCACTTTGTAGTTCCCGGAATAGGACTCCCATAACTTTTCTCCACTATAACGAAGCGAGGCTCAAAATTGGAGCCATTTTTATTTATGTGACTGAAAATGGCGTTTACTAAATCCACTGCGTAACCTCGATGCATTTTCGTTCCATTTCCATCAACATATTGGTGAAAATACGGTAATCCTTCCCTAGATGCGATCTGCAATCAGCAAATTTAAAGTATTTCATTTTGAAGTGAAGAAAAACAGAGAAATGATTAGCTTAACTTAGTGTGTCGTACCATAGTGTAAGTGAAATTCAATACTCTACTAAATGCATAGGCCTGATGATAAAGGTCATTTCATTACGATACGAAGTGATTTTAATAAGTAGGTATTTATTTTGCAGGAGTATCGTAATAGCTTATTATGTTTAGTTGCACATAATACTTTAATTACGAATACGACCATCAAATAGGTAAATAAAACAAAACAAAAATACATACGAAACAACAAGAGAAACAAAGCGCGGGAAGCTTTTTTCTCACGGGGCGCGGCGAAGCAAAGTTTATTCAGCCTAGTTGCGGACTAACTCATAGTGAAGGTGTTCTAAGAGAGCGTGAAAAGCTGCATGGCAAACATGGCCTGGCCCGAATCAATAGTTATTTGTTCAACAAGTGAGCAAAGTTATTTTTTGTTGCGAGTGCTGATTTTAATACACGAACTAGCGAAGTAGTCTAGAATTGAATCACGAGCGTAGACAGTGATTCTAATAAATCAATCTTTTGCAAATATCTTCAATGTACAGATACGCGATGTTTACGATTTTATTTATTAGATTTCCAATAATGCAGATAAAGATACGGACAGGTGATATAAAAATTACAAACTTAAAACTTACGAGTATATTTCTCATTCTTTTATTTTAAGCACCTTTTTTAATTTCAGCAATATTAAAGTTTACCTAATATTTACCCTTATTATACCATCCCTCCTCGTGGTAGATTGGTCTGGCACGTTCTCCTTCTGTACGATGATATCTCTTTGTGAATCCCAATAACCGGCGTACGTAAAGCCCTCGCTAGTTAACTTTGAGAAATGCATCTGAAAATTTTTCCTTTTACCTTCTTCGTCGAATTCGATATTACCAGTGAAACCGTTTGTTTTCGTCTGAAATTATTATTGATTTAATTATAAAAAGTCCAAATGCACTCCGTCTGCTGTCTACACCCTTAATGGCTATCTATGGCAAACGTTGAAAGTGTATTTGAATTGACATTCAAGTGAAAGTCAAAATCCTTTATTGCACATGAGTACACTGGGTACATTTATACACGAAATAGTTTTCGGCGTAGACCTCCCATGATACATGTACCATGGGAGGTCTTAGGCCAGTCATATCGTGATTCACGCAGTCATTACAATGATATGCATAAAATTCTTCGAAGACAGAGCAACTGGATATTACCAAGTTTTTGTCATTTTGATTTTGATCATTTTGGGGGTTATTTTTATTTTTTTAAATTTTTTGTACAGAGCTTAGCATGAACGTTACGAAAGTTACTGTCGAAATTTTAAGAAAAGAGCAGACAAAAGGGATCGAACGTTTTATGACTTGAGGAATTAGATGTTTAGATGGCTTTGCCACATAAAATTCAAAGTGCCAATTCAAAATGAAATAAAACACTATATCACGGAAAATTGGTTAGTTATTGTTACATTTGACTCTATGGGTACAAAGTAGTTTATGTATTCTGTTTATTTCTCTGTATTTTTAAACAACTGTAGTTAGGCAACCCCAGAACACGTAGAAATTTTGATTTCCGACGATAACGTATCTTTAAAAATTTATTACAAAATTATGTAAGTGAGGCTAGTGAGGTATGTCAGGATCGCGCAAAGTGACGATTCATCGTCTCTGCCTACCTCTCTGGGAGCATTATGTATGTATGTCAATTACCTGAATTAAAGCTTCCCGCAGGTCTATGCCGGAATTCCAAGCGACTGCTTCATAGTCCGCCTTAGAGTCCTTATAACACAATGCTGGAGGGTTTTCGAATTCCTGCTGCTGCATTCTGATATATCCGTCTTCTACGTCTCCTTTGGCCTGCATGCTCCTGATTGATTTCTCTAAGTGAGTCAAGGCGTCTACTGTTAATGCAGTTTCCATCTGTAAGGATTTCAATATGTAATATCATAAAAAAATTAAGCAATTTTGGTACAACATACCAAAAATATCATAACTTTTTATTTTATGTTTTGTGTCATTGCATTTATCAAAACATAAAACGATATAAGTCTGTCTCATCATTTAAAGCGACTTCTTTCAGACACCTATAATGTAATAATGTATAATTGCTGTTTGTCTAAAATATTTGCGAGCAATATGGAGGATCCTTACCCTTATGCCATCGGATTCTACATCAATCCCGATATCCTTCCATCTAACATCTTTCTGTGTGGTCAAGTGCATTGTAGAGACGTTCGACATAAAATTCGGTACTTCCTTAAAATTTATAGTATGTGCATCCAGGGATGTCAATATAAAACTCTGGAAGGTCAGACAACTGTAAAATTAAAGATGTAGGAAGCAACAAAAACTCACATCATCACAACTTCTAATACCTATCCCAACTTCTAGTTCTTGTACCTATCTAAAGCGCAGAATAGATAATAATTATCACTGCTTGAAAGTTAAAATTAATGAAGTACCTGATATTCTGTCGAATTCTCAATTTGAGTAATTTCTTTCACATAACTAAATATGTTGTCGATATCGCAATCCAATACGTGGTAGGTCATACGAGCCACTTTAAAGATAAATTTAAATATTTCTCTGTTGCCGCCTTCTGGGTTCAATTTCCTGAATATTATTGGTGGTCTGTCATGTGGCCATGAGTTTATTATTTCTTGAAGGCGAATGAAACCTAAAAATTTAAGGAAATTTATATTATAAAAAATTGTGACAATTTAAATACGCCCGACATCAAAAGAAAGGTTTATTAAGTTACTGAAATAGCAAAAGTAAATAATAAGGAAGTGTTCTTACTTCCATCGTCTTCGTAAAGTATTGTAAATTTATCCCACTCCAAGTCTTTGATGAGTGTTGCATAAGCCTTGGATATCAGGTCTGGTGGAGGATGATAGGAAAATGTGAACGGATCCTCAGCCAGGGTATCTGTAGGCTGCCAGCCCAGAGACAAGTGAGATATCTACAAAAAGTACGAACAGATAAAAAAATATAAGGTACGCGAATTTACAGTTAATTTCTACACGCAATTAACATAAAAGGCCTTATATGTGAAAACATGTGATTATGACTTAATATTTTGAGGCCTGCTTTTCAGATGTATTTAATTTCCACATTATCATAGTTCAAAGGGAGTAACTAAAACTACTCTCTATTTCAAAAATAAAAACTAAACATTTTAACTGTTAGGGGTTGTAGATTAATCGTAATAATCTAACATGAATTATAATTTTTCATACTTACATTCAATCTATTACATAGCAAGCAAGTGTTATCGCATATTCCATTAGTTGGTCGAGCATCAATTAGTGCCGTTATGCCTCTGTTATTTGACGTATTTTGACATACTGGAAAATATAATGATAATATTGCATCGTACTTCAGGACGACCTAGACCAAATAGTGGACTTGACTAAGAACTGGCTTATTACCCTTAATCCAGACAAATGCACCGTCTTACAGGTTGGGACCAAGACTGAGGCAATGTGCAACTACTTTATAGAGGGCAAGCCGGTCTCTTTTGTTAGTGAGCACAGACCTTGGGGTTATAATATCCGACAATTTAAAGTCACATTACAAAGACTGCGACATCAGCGAATGCATAAGGAAAACATTTCAGTGTATCACCCCTGCTCTATTCCTCAAAATCTATAAGACTTACATACAACCAATCCTAGAGTATGGGTTTCAAGTATGGAGCCCCTATTTCGAGAAAAATATCACTCTCCTAGAGAATGTGCAGAGGAGAGCTACAAAACTACCGCATGCTTTCAAAAGATTGGAATACGAGACTAGATTGTCGCGCCTGAACCTTACTACTCTTAAATAATAATAATAGTATTTATTTTCAGATAAAAACCCATATCACACATACAACGGTTATAAATAAATAATAATAAAGAACGCAAAGAAAGAGGAGATCTAATTGAGACCTTCAAGATTTTGAACAATGTAGTGATTGTCTAAGTAAAATAATATATTTAACTCAAACCCCACTGAACGACTCAGAGGACATAATATTGGATTACTAAGATCAAATGCTCACCTGAACCCTCAAAGAATTTTTTTAAGCAACAGGGTTGTATCCAAATGACACAAGTTGCCAGAATCTGTTGTAACTGCTACATCAATAAACATGTTTAAGAATATATTAGACAATTTCTTAAAAGAAAATAATACAGTCGACTAAATGATATGGAAACACCAGCTATAAGTTGCCTTTCTTAAAATAAAATAAATAAATATATTCCCATGTTTTGTAATAAAAATAATATAAGTACTCCTATAGGTAATGATAACTGCGTGGATTTTTAAACTTTGACGAAACCTTGTAATCAAATGCCTAATGTCAACTTGACAGCTCTATTTTTCTTGGTATCGTCGCGTCTGGTGTATCTAATTTAGACATTTATTTAAACTATTGCAACATTACAGCTGATCTATTACTTAATTAAATAGTTACTGACCCATCCTGTCTAGGTCATATTTAAAACTAATCTTGCCTTACCTTCTATTGCGGTGGAAAAACTGTCGTTGACTGATGGATAAATCATCCTTCCATAAAAAGTTTTTGTGTTGCTCATCATTCCAACGTTGACAAAAGCCAGTCTCGAATTTTCCAGAGTTTCATAATTAAATAGGCCTCCTAGAAACGAAATTTTCGAATTTGAGCAACAGTTTCATTTTTTATTTTATCCATGATTCGTATATCTAAACTGTTTTTTAAATACGAAGTCCAGTCGAACCTAGGACCAAATACGCAAAGCAAAGCAAAGGCCGAAATAAATTGTAAGGAACTCCTTCGAAAGTTATTAAAACACATTTTATAACAACAAGCAACGAAATGCACATATAACATTTCACAAATCAACGTAAATAGTAGTAAATCTTTTCTAAATTGTCATTTTGCAACAGAACATTAGAATTTTTTTCGGTTAGGCTAGGTTACACTTTTTATAAAAACTCATGTTGAGCTGGTTTAGCTGACAGTGAAACTTAAATTAAATGAAACTTTGACAAATATTGCTGTGAAATGATAATTTGCTAATGAATTGTGTGTAAAACACAACAGAACGATGATCATAGGGTGATGTAGCAGCCAAAATGTATCTTTTCAATTTAGTGGTAAGAATATGAATATATGTATGAATCCCTATTCTTCAGTACACAAGGCGATAAATACATACCTATAGGGAAACTTGCAGTAGAAGCAGCATCAGTTTTAAATCCTCTATGAATCATAAGTAAAACTAGTAATATTTTGAAAGCCGCCATTTTCGCGGCTATATTGTTTAGCTACGCACGCTGCGCGCCGCCGATCACGCAGCGTCTGAACCGAAGTCGGTATTTTTGGAAAACAATTTTAGGTCACGTCGTCGTCGCAAGTTGGGACGCCGGCCGTCTGGTGACTCTGTGATTGGTCAATATTGCCGACTTCCATGACTATTAATTCTACAGACATAGTTTTGTGGTGAATATGAAAATTTGCAGAGTTACAAATATTCGCATCTTCTTATAGATCAGTTGGATTAACAATTTATTATACCTACCGAGGAAGCACCTGATTGGGTTTAAATTTGATCTAATTGCTTTCGAAGTACAACTTGATATTCTGTTCAGATTTCATAAATTATATAAAATATATGTAATCATCTGCATTAATTATTTTTCAGCTAGTCAATAGCACTTCCAGCATTATTTGTAAATATAATTTACTTACTAATGAAATTATTTAATAACTAGCTGTGCCCGCGGCTCCGCTCGCGTGGACTACAGAATACGCTCCCCTTCCCGCTCCTACAAGTATAATTTTTCATAATTCTAATTCAATATCTCAATTTCACTAGAATTCTTTTTTTTCTCTTTTTATAATTTAAATACTAAAACTCGAGTACTATATGTACATTATTAACAAACATGTAACTTTTCCCTGTGCCACTTCTACACTTCCATAGCTCATCTGTTGATATTTTTGTTTGGGTGGATGGCTAACCAGACGTTAGTTTGATGTGAATGCTTCCGTGAATCGCAGTAAAATCACAAGTGAAGTGACTTCAATGTGTTCTGTGATGTTATTTAAGTACTTAATTACTTAAATTAAATAGTCTAATCTGTGAAGTTGTTATATTATCTAGTGAAATGTGGAGGTTACTGCTTTTTCTGTCTCTGTGCGTTCCTAACTGTGTAACTCAAGTTAAATATTCTGAAGATTACGACATTGTCTATCAAATCGGTGAGTCGGTATACAAGATTTATATTTTACTAACACTTATCCGCGTTTAATTAAATAAGCGGATACACCTATGTACAATTAATAGGTACTGTAGTACTGTTCTCTAAAATACAAACTCACGTACGAGTCTCACTCAAGTGACTTTACTCACTTCGAAACCTAATCAATGGATTAGGCCAATGGGCGATATGTGAACATTCTAGAGCACTGTCGACGTAAAGTCCAGTTTGTTCACTTCACATCGATAGTACTCTGGAATGTTTACAGAATTATGAAAATGAAATGAAATAAAAATGGTATATTTGCCAAAAGTACAGTGTTTTACAGAAGATATTAATAATATGGTTAGTTCTAGTGTACTCAACCTGATGCAGGTGTGCAAATATTAATATTAGGAATTATAATTAGGTATTTAATATATAATTAATAATTAGATCAACAAAATTATTTAAACAATACTAGTGAAACAAATAATAATAAGATTACTTATACATTATAGTTTTTTAAATTCTACAAACTCTTTGACACTGAAAAAGCAATGTTCAAAAAGCCATGTTGTCAATTTTGATTTAAAAGATGCACCTTTTAAATTTTTTATGTTCTCTGGCAGTGAATTAAATAATGTAATAGACATATTAAATACATTTTTCTTATATATATCTTTGTGGCAGCGGGGTTGACACAACAAATTCATGATTTTAGCCCTTGTCCGCCTCTGAATAACTTCCTCTCGCGTCTTATAATATTGAGGGTGAGAGCGAACAAATACGCAAACGTCCCTGATGTACATGCACGGTTACCAATGGATTAGGTTACAAAGTGAGTGAAGTCACTTGAGTGAGACTCACACGTGAGTTTGTATTTTAGAGAATAACACTACTAAACGACGACTGTAATAATCGTAATCTGTTTAAGAACTTTAATCATTAGCGACATAGAATAGAATGGTAGAACTAAAGTTCTTAGACAGAGTACGATTAACGGAACTACGCAAACCCACTAAGGTCTCAGATGTACTTCAATACATAAAAATCAATACATAATAAGAAAAAACAATAATGAGCAAACTAACCATGGAATGGTAGCCACGACACCACACAGGGAAAGAGAACAACCAGGATAGAGATGGTCAAACGACATTGCATCCTTTTAGGGCAAAACCTGGACCTGGACCACAAAAAACAGGAAATATTGGGGGTATTTGGAGGATACCTCTACCCAGAAGGGTAGAAGCAACTTTAAAAAACAATATATTTATTTTATGGTCAGGTATTCAAATTTCATAGAGCTTTCGCAGACTTGGAAGTTTACTTTCATTGTCTCTCGTTTACCATGTATAGGTACTCGGCGAAGGAAAACATCGAAGGAAACCTGCATATGCGAAAGAAGATATTCTAAGGCGTATGTGCAGTCCACCTTATAGGCTTGGGAAACCGTTGGTGGACAGGAGTTGGGTACAAAAGATTTCTGGATCTTTTGTACCCAACCCATTCTATTCTATGCAGGATTGAAGTGTCGCCAGGGGTTTACTAATGTGACAATTTGACAATTTGTTACTTTTCTACAATCCACATTTCATATAGGTACTATTGATTTTACAAACACCTTGTTCCGCCAATGTTTTATTTTACAAAGAATCACTTTATAAGATTTTTTTGGCAAATGCTTCTCTTTACAAATGTGTAGAATTGTTTTTTTAAATATTTTATGTATTTTTCATTTTTTTATTTGGTATTTCGATTCTTTTTGCCTACTGATGCGCAAGAAGGACGGCAACGTGCCAGTCAGCACTACGAGCCCGCCAACTACGAGTAACACCGGCCAGTTGAGGGGTAATTACCTCCCGACTCCTAAGCCCCGCTTCACCGCGCCGCCCCCCGCCCTCGCGCTGTGTCCTGCTGCTGTGCCTACTCCACCCCGGCCGCAGAGGGACTCATACGCGCGGGTGTCCCGCCGCCCCCGCCGCCGCCCACGCGCCGCGCCCTCCGCTGTTTTACCCGGCGGGTGCCGCCCGCGCCGCTGCCGGCTCCCGCTCGTGACCCGCCCAACGTGGTCTCCGACGCTGATGGTTACGTCGTGGTTGAAAACCGAAAGCGTCGTCAGCGTCGCAATCGCAACAAGCGCGGAATCGTCCCTGCAGCCTCGACCAACCTGAAGGCTGCAACGCCAAAGACATCGATTTACCTCTCCCGTCTGGATGCGGCAACAACACCAGAAGATGTAATGTAGCACATCCGGGCGAGACTTAGAGGTCGGACTGGAGAAAGCATCTCGGTCGAATGTGCGATCCTGGAGTCTACTATTTCTAATAACTTTAGGGCCTGTAGACTCCGGGTTCCCACTAAATACCAGGGAATATTCCTCAGTCCCGACTTCTGGCCCGAGGGAGTCGTGTTTAGACCATACAGGGAGGAAAAGACTATAACACCCCCAAAATAGTGTTAAGATTATATAATGTATGTATTTCTAGGCTAAGGTTTATCTATGGGCCAAGTTGCCTGAAAATAAAGGATTTATTATTATTATTATTAAAATCACGGTCACGCAAGTCAATTCGTTGTGATCGCAGTTCTAATCTAACCTAACCTAAAAAAATTACAAGGGAAATCTTTTAACCTGACCTAAGCAGGTAATATAATATAACTTAGCAACTAAAGTACTTCACTTTTGGAAACATTCGTTTCCGCCACTCGCCGGCCGCTGCCGCGGATTCCGTCACTAGGTCTTCCTGACCCCTAAGAAGATACCATGAATACCATATTAATGTCTTAATTAATATTTTGCAGCGGGTTTCTTCGAGCCTGACGCTATCATCCAACTCAACGCATTCAATGAGAGCATGCCTCATGAACAACTGGACCAGCGACAACTTGAGCCCACCACCCTGCGCCCAACTAGGTCTGACAGCTACTCTGTGTGGAGGACACGTGAGTTATAGACTTAGAGCGCCAGGTCAAAGGCACGACCGCAGGGGAGACGCCATAGCGTTTTCTTCCGATGTAAGAGTCTGTCATTTTTCACAGGGGGATCTATGAACACACATGCCTTAGGCCAGTCACTACGAAACACACACGTAACAAAATGTACCGTCCCTACACACCGTTATTTTGCATGACCAATCTTGAACAGTCGGTCTTATAGGTACCTTCGGTAGAGCGAAACGCCTGAGTATGGTGACTGCCATTCGTGGTGATTAATGTTTATAAAGGATAAATCATGGAAAAACAAAATATTACTTGAGAACAATGTACCAATGACATGGATATGAAGGGCAGAAGACCGGGAGTTTTGGAGTTATTTGGGGAAGGCCTGTGTTCAGCAGTTGACGTCGAACAGCTGATATGACGATGATGATGATGCCTTTTCTAATGCCCACTTTATAATTATTTCATATTTGTCTACCCAAACCGACTTTCTCCGGTACCATGGGAATTAGACAAAATCATGTCAATTCACAATAGTAGGTACATACAAACCGTGACCAACTTGCAAAAAGTTATCTGACCCCAGTTGGAATGTAGCTCACAACCTCTAAAGCTAGAGTTCCAACGACCAAGCCACTAAGCGAACAAGAGTTCAGAAAATGGTATTATTGCATTTTCATTTAAAAAAAATCAAATCAGCGGCCTATTAATATACTCCCTTTTGCTTTTTAGTGTGCGATAATAAATCAATGCGGCCCGTAGCTATCTTCGGGCCTCAAGACGCGATATCAGACGGAGCAATTCGAGATCAATGTGCAATCGCTAATATACCACACATACAAGCTTCGTGGCAACCCTTAGACCCTGACCTTGATCTCAATGAAGATGAAGCTACTACTGAAGACGCCGTTAGTGAGGATGCTGAACAGCAGATTGAAGAAACACCGACATTCAAGAAGATATCGATTAATTTTTATCCCGACGCAAATGATATTGCTTTGGCGTATTCAAAGTTATTAAAATATTACCAGTGGGACACTTTTGCCGTTCTATATGAGGATGATTTTGGTAAGTGAGAAGTTTTGGTAACGAATTTATTAACTTGTCTGAACAAAAATTTAAATCTTCTATAAAAGTTAATCTGTGCAAGAAAGCCTACTATAAGTTAGATGAATACTTAAATGATAAAAGTCCATGGAGTGCTTGATGGCTCAGCATAGGTAGACTTAATGATTGTAATGAATAAGATAAATCAAAGGTAGGTAGGGCCCTGTGCCGTTGGGTTTGTTGCCACTTCTTCCCCTCGTTTATACAGGTGGAAGTGGAGTAGTTTTAGGCAGAATTTGACGTCAAAAAGAGAATAATGTATTCCAATTTTGAAAATAAATATTTTGATTTTGATTTTTGATTTAACCAAATCTTAGGCTCTGTGCAGATCCAGCGGACAATGCAAAGGGGATAATCCGTTCATTTCAAACGAGATATAGATGGATATGCAACAGCGGCCGTCCACGTCCAACGAAACTAGCGATTGCAGTGAACAGCAAAAACCGTCTGTAGGATACATGATAAAATATAGTCAGATGGGTGGATAGACTTTTGGCTATAAAAAATACCTAGCTTGAGCGAAGGAAAAAGTTTTTAAAATGTAATGGAAATTATTTTGAAACGCAATTAATATATTAGTTTCGTTATCAGTAGTTTTAGTTATCCATCATACGTCGTCGACGGAAGATAATATAATAAATTGACAGCCTAACAATTAAGAATGTCTGTTTTCAGGATTATTGCGAATTCAGAAAATTCTCGCTGAACATACCGATCAATACCCAGTTATTGTACGAAGACTGGATCCAGAAGGCGAGAACGATAAGGTACATTCTTTTATTATTTTCATTTGGCTTCGCGTTACGTTACTGCTACGACAACGTCCACTACACCAAATCCAAATAAAACTATCTACTATTGATTGATTATTGATTCGAATTATAAAGCATAGAATTATAAAGCACGAATTACGAAGCTGTAGTAGGTCACACCCCCGACACTTCATACAAGCAAACAGATTAATTTACATACTACTATTACAAGCGTACCAACCTGTGCGTTCACGTTTGTGTGTGCGCATAAATAATAGTAGGGCTACAGCACCCAGCGCGCGAACATAGTCGATCGAGAGAAGGACAAAGTTATACGTCAACAACATAAGTGCTTCTCTTTCTAACTTATAGCGTCGATCTCTCGGCGACGGTCGATAGCGCGCTAACATAGTAACTTTGTACCGGTGCGGCGGTACCAGTAGTGCGTACTGCCAACCAAACTCTATTTAATAACTGATAGAGCTTTTTTAATTCTTGGTGTTTGTTTTGTGACATGTTTATTTTAATTTTTAATATCTGACATTGTGTAATTTAGAATTTATTTATTTATTATAAGATATTTTAAGCTACACCCTTGGGTACAGTTGTATTGGGACTAAAACATATTTTAAGAACTTGATGTACATACAATTTAAGGCTGAATAAATGAAATGAAAATGTTTTTGTGGGCGACATTAAATTGGCGGACGGAGGTGAGTATCGCTTCTTTACGTAGTAATATTTAGTTTTCTCTATTAGGGTTGTCAATTTAAAAATGTCATGCCGGTTTATAAAGATAGTCTGATCTTATAAGAAAAGTAACAAAAAAGTATTTTATAGTAGCAATTTCCGCATAAGGGATGGCCAATGTCCAGCAGTGAACGTTGACAGGCTGATGATAAACCATGCACTAATTTTTCCAATAAAATTCCAGATATTCAAAGAACTGATGAAATACCATGTAAGTCGCATCTTATTGGACTGTGCCGTCGATCGAATCGAGAACTACATGAACATAGCCCAAAAACTGGACTTGGTCAACCCCTACCAGGTGATTTATTTAAATTATATTTTTTCCTACATACGTTTTTTTTTCCTAAATAAATAAATTTTGCGAAAGTGCGAATATCTTTTGCACTTTAGCAATGCCATGTATTATAAAAATTATATATTATAAAAAAATATTCGCGTTTCAGATAAAGATCGATTGTATTAGCTTAAAAAGTCGATACTAAGGATAATGTATGGCCACATCTGTCGCAGTACCGATGGCCGTTGGGGCAGACGAGTACTGGAGTGGACGCCCCGCCGCCATATGGACCGACAACCTGGATGTGGAGGGCGAAGGACCGAGTATGGTGGTGTTCATTGGGGAAGGCCTTTGTCCAACAGTGGACATATAATGGGTGATGACTTTCAGAAAACAAGCTATAGGTAGTAGGTACAACATTTGGGTCAGCTCACAGGACCCAGAAAAATAACATCGATCTTCATTATCTTTTGGCAGCACTACATCCTGGTTTCAATGGACTCTTCCATCCTGGCTGACAAGCTGACTGTATTCAGTTCCAACATTACCTGGCTGAGCATTACGGATTATGACAAGATGAACGCTCAGCACTCATTAGCCCCACGCGTGGGCAAGTGGATTCCAAATGGTGGCTCGCCGCCTGTTACAGCTTTTCAGGTTAATGCTTTGAAATATGGAAACACTAACTTACTTTCTTGTACTTATGAAATTGGTAAATAATACAAAAGTGGCAGTGCGTATTAAAGATGAAGAAAGACAAATAGATATCCATAATCTAAGGAAAAGTGTATACAAGATTTTTATAAATAAATAATTTGAGAAAATAAATATAACGAGTTAAATCTCTGTAACAAAAGATATAATTATTTTTAACAGATAGAGGCGCTTATAATGGATGACGTAGCTAAACACGTGTTGGAAGCTGTACGAGCTGTAGAAAAATCACAGGAGCTGGATGAGATCCCGCGGCCAGGTGGGCATATGTGCGATGGATCGGAGCCATGGGCCTACGGGGCCATGCTGCAGAACGAAATGTTAAAGGTACCGTAGAAGAGAAGATTCCACCCAAAGGTTGCCTGGAAGAAATCATTGAAAGAGATAAGGTCGCTAAAATGTACACTAAATTCATCCTTCTATGTATTTTTTTTGTTTTTTTATAAAGTTTTATACTTATGTATTGGTAAGAATATTTGAATTGAATTGAATAGAAGAGTATAGTGACATAATAATTTTAGCAGCTCTCCTGAGCTGCCTGTGGGCGGCCGTGACCACTTACTACTATTTTTGGAGTTTAGTCTTATCATAACACAGAATCTTCGAAGTAATAATTACTATATTGTTGCTATATTCTATATTTATATGTCATATAGAAATATCGTAATCCGTGTTATCACAAACCAACAGTTATTTCGCAAACTGCATAGAGATTTTTTTTGAAAACTTAGAATATGGTGTAAATCGCGAGTGTATGTCGAGCGCCTGTTTACGCCATCCTATTACGGGCTCTCGAATATGATGTAGTCATAGTGTTTTTTTATATACAGTGTATACATAGTGTTTTTTATGAAATCACAAGATTAGATTAAGTATGACGAAGGAATTTTGTAAAAACATCAAATAATTATGTTGTTTCATATTGAATACATAAGTGTGCTTACTTAAATAATATCAATATATCTATAAGTAAAAATAATATTACAAATGAGTGCTCGAAACTCCTGGTGCTATGGAAATTAAACAAGATTAGGACAATTCACAAATATAACATCCAGACCGGACTACTTGTACAAATTGTACGAGTACAAAATTGTCTGACCTCAGTGGGAATCGAACCCACGACGAGCCACCGAGGCGGTCTAACACACAAAATAAACAAATATATTTTTACTTTCAAAATATTTAATTAAATTAATTTTTACTTTCACATGTTCTAGACGCAAACCACCGGTATCACGGGCAACGTGCAATTTGACGAGAATGGCCGCAGGATGAACTATACCCTATACGTGAACGAGATCTATATGACTGAGAGGAAAACCATAGGCCAATGGGAGTCCTCAAACGGAGATTCCATTAAAGAAAACAGGCATAGTACCAACAGCAGCAGTCCACAGCCTAGCAAACATTTTATTGTAAGGATTATATTATCCATGAATTCCATTTTCACTGTGTCAAAAGTATCTAAACAGAAACTTACTTCCAAAAGCACTTAATTTCACAATAACATAACTTTTCATTTTACATAAAAAAAAATTAACGTTAATTACTTGCATCAGAGTGAAATATGTTGTATTAGCAAGAGAATTCTGTGAATATATCAAGACCAGCGTTGGTCTGAAGCATTATGATACTGATAGAGTTAGCAGAAAATAAAAATATATTGTGATTAGACTGATGACATTATGCATTATTGTCAATGTCTTAAAAAAATGTTTAAAAGAAAATAGAAATCGATATTTCAAAAAATAACCGACAAAAATAAATCGAACATAACGCGAATCTAACCTGAACGTAAATCTAACCTAATTAGTGTAGTGACTAGGTACTGCGGATCAATTTCATAATGTTATTGTTATTTTAGGTGATGCTAACCCATGTTTCAGGTTATATCCCGCAAAGCGAAACCTTACTTTTACGACAAAGAGAAATGCGAAGGAGAAGATTGTGAAGAGTCTGATGAGAAATATGAGGGTTTCTCCGTAGATCTGGTAAAGGAGATTTTTGAACAGCTAAAGAATGAAAGCTTTGATTACAAGTACTCTTTCATTGATCAGGACAAAAGTTACGGTCAATATAATCCTAAGACTAAGAAATGGGACGGTTTGATCGGTGATCTGCTTGACAAAGTAAGTACACTTTAGTTGATAAACGGGTACACTGTTGCCTTCCAATACACTTAAAGTAAAAACTTAACAAGTAGGTACTAAATTTTGGATAGAGAGGAGAATTCCTCTCTATCCAAAGTTATTAATAAATATATGTCATCTACTTATACATAGCTACAGTTACTGTTTCCAAACTAGGATTATTTATTGAACAATTCACAAATAGACTATTGAGGCCGGTTTCAACTTGTGCAATTGTACAAAGTGGTCCGTCCCTGGTGAGAATCGAACCAACGACCTCTGGCGTTCGAGTATAAAGCCACTAAGCCAACGAGGCGGCCAAATTACTCCCCTACAGATCTTACGACGCGACGTGAAATGAAATGAAATATCTTTATTGTGGACGTAAGTAGGTAAGTATAAGATCGGTGGGTCGGTTTTATTTATTTCCTATTTTGATCAATAGGACTTTGATCTTGATTTCCATAGACTTCGTGGATAAAACGATAACCTCTAACATACCTACAAATACACATACTACCAACAACATACTACAAATAAAAATAGTTGTTCACAATAACAATTTGCTTACTTGACAATAATTAAATTCAATACATGTTCACAGAAAGCTGATTTAGCTGTCTGCGATTTAACAATTACAGAAGAACGGAAAAAAGTAGTAGACTTCTCTGTACCTATCATGTCTCTAGGTATCAGTATACTGTACACCAAGGAGCACAAAGTCATTCCCGGGATGTTCTCATTTCTAAAGCCGTACTTATTTGAAGTTTGGATATACACTGCTGTGGCATATTGCGTTGTTTCTATTATCCTCTTTATTTGTGCAAGGTATGCTTCAAACCTGCTTTTTATGACTACAGTTTTATTATTGTAACTATGTAAAATATCTATTTATCTTTCTTACGTAACAGGATATCACCAGCTGACTGGGAAAATCCGCAACCATGCGATAAAGATCCTGAAGAATTGGAAAACATATGGAATTTCAAGAACTGTACTTGGTTGACGATGGGATCAATCATGACACAAGGATGTGACATTTTGCCGAAGTCAGTCCTAACTGCCAACTATCCCACCCCACTAATATTATAAATGCGAAAGTTTGGATGTTTGAAATATTTGAATGTTTGGATATTTGGATGTTTGTTACTCAATTACGCTTCAACCACTAGACGGATCGAGATGAAACTATAACTAGGTTAGGTCCTGGCATAGGACATAGGATAGTTTTTATCCCGAAAAAACATCTCATTCCTACGGGAAATACATAATAGTTTGTGATGTTAAGTTGTCCACGCGGACGAAGTCGCGGGCAACAGCAAGTTTAGTAAATAAAAACGATTTACCCGTCGTAATATTAGAATCAGTTTTCGAAAAGGTGTGATGATGCGAGGCATCTATACATATAATAAAAGAGTAGAAAAAACAAAAGAAAAGCGAATCTGTACATTGAAGTTAAAAAAAAAATTTCACTGCCCGGACATTACTGAAGACCAGTAGAGTCCAAAAATATAATTAAAAAAATTCTTATCTGTCTGTATGTATGTATGTATGTACGGGCTAATCTTGGAAACTGCTGAACAGAATTTGACGGCATTTTCACTGTTTAATAGCTTTGAGTTCGGGCCTCATACTGGTATAAATCATATCTCAATAAAATGTTAGGATGATGATATACAAGTTGACCTCTCATTTCATATCATTTGTATGAAAGTGTAGTTCAACATTACTGGTCGATCCAAGAACTTAACAGAAAGTGACAGAGATGTTTTAAAGCTCATTTATAGATTTATTTTAGCTGATGTATTTCCACAAGTCTCGATACAAAAAGTTCGCTATTCGATAATTAGTGGCCCTGTATTAGACCGGTGATCGTCGACAATGTCAATATCGAAGCTGTTCAGGAGTACGTCTGCCTAGGACAGACAATATAGTTGGGTAGGATCAATTTCAAAAGCTGACAGAAGAATCCAGTTAGGGTGGGCAATCTGCTGCAATCATTAATCAGTGCGTCCTGCCTGTCATGATTACAGGAGACGTGGACACTGATGGTGGGCCTGATCCACAAGATTCAAGTGGCTCTGCGAGCTATAGAGAGGGCAATGCTCGGGGTCTCTATGAGGGATATGATTCGTAATGAGGAGATCCTATGAATAACGAAGGTGACCGCCATAGCCGAAAGAATTAGTAAGCTGAAATGGCAGGTCACATCTATCGTAGTACCGAACGGACGTTGGGGCAGACGGGTTCTAGAGTGGGACGCGAGACGTCGCACGCACCATCCACCACGCGCAGGATGGGACGCCCTGCCGCCAGGTGGATGGACGACCTGAAGATGGTGGCCGGAAGCGTCTGGATCTGTAGAGCGTTGTGGCATTCATTGGGGAAGGCCTATGTCCAGCAGTTTGACTGCAAAATAGGAAGGGAATAGAAGGAAAGGAAGGAAGTCGGATGGGAAAGAAGAGAGGGATTAGGATAGGAGAGGAAAGATGAGGGGGCAGTGGTAAATAAAGGGCGTAGGAAGGGGTGGGTTAAGGGAAGGGGGAGAGGTAGGAGTAGGGAGAGGGAAGTGATGGGGGAAAGGGTTTTCAACGTTGTGGGAAGGGGATGAAGAAGGAAAGAAAGAAAGGGTATGGAAAGGACAAATTGGAGGGGGGGTGGGGAAGGAAATATCACCTAATTTGCACAATATTAAAATGTATATTTTTTTATTGATTATATGATAATCTTTTAATTCATGATAAATGTAAATGTCAACTTTATTTTAAAAAAAAGCGGCCAAGTGCGAGTCGGACTCGCCTATGAAGGGTTCCGTAGCAGCAAGTAACATAATATAAAAGTTATTGTAGTTCGTTGTAACTTTGATCGATGTTTTAATAATAGTATTGTGGTTTACGATTTATGACTTATAAAAAAAAACTAAAAAAACTAAACACTTTCAAACCAATTTTCGGTGGAAAATTGCATGGCAATGTACATCATATATTTTTTTTAGTTTTATCATTCTCTTATTTTAGAAGTTACAGGGGGGGGGGGGGGGGGGGGACGACACATTTTACCACTTTGGAAGTGTCTCTCTCGCAAACTATTCAATATCATTTTTTAAGACCTATCCACAAGTATGGGTTTGATGAAAAAAAAAATTTTGAGTTTCAGTGCTAAGTATGGGGAACCCCCAAAATTTAATGTTTTTTATTTCTATTTTTGTGTGAAAATCTTAATGCGGTTCACAGAATACATCCACTTACCAAGTTTCAGTAGTAAGTTCTTATAGTTTCGGAATAAAGTGGCTGTGATATACGGACGGACAGACAGACATGACGAATCCATAAGGGTTCCGTTTTTTGCCATTTAGCTACAGAAACCTAAAAAACTGTGGTCCAACGGGCGAAACCGCCGCCGGAACGCAAATTTTTACCCGACTTCAAAAAAGGAGGTTCTCAATTGGATAGTATGTTTTTTTATGTATATAAATATTTTTAATGCATAACCAGATTAATAGATTTCTTTGAGGATTTAGTAATACACGTAATACGAATGTGTAATGTTAAGTTGTCCACGCGGACGAAGTCGCGGGCAACAGCTAGTAGTAAATAAGACTTTGGATTTATAGACAAAGTTTATATTGGCATTAGCTGCTAATTCGGAATTTGAAAAAAAAACTACGTCGAATGGTCTAGGTTTCGTATATTTTCTATTAGCCGTTGAGACACGGACCTGGACAATTCGACGTAGATTTTTTTCAGATTCCGAATTTCAATAACAAAAACATTTTCATCGATGTGGGTTACAGAATTTCCGCTTTTTGTGTCGATATATATTTTTAAGCGACTTCAAAAAAGGAGGAGGTTCTTTATTCGACGGTATGTTTATTTTTGTATGTTTGTTACGCGATTACTCAGCCAATTGTGAATTGATTTTATGATTCTTTTTTTGGTTGGTAGGTCATACTTTAAAGGTGGTCCCATATAAATTTAATCAAAATTGATTCAGCGCTTTTTGAAAAAGACAAAAAAAGGCTTCAAGACTATGTAGGTACAAACTGAAACTAAAAAGTAGAACATAATATTTTAAATACTTCAAAGCAAAGAGCATTAAAGGACAATCAACGAAATTATTGATACTCTTATACCTATTTACAATTTATAATCAGCCATTTTTGGAGTCGGTGCCAGCCTAGATTATTTAAGTAGGTAATCTATTATGGTTATTTTTGCTTTGGTAGGTACAGACTTGAAGTCGGTTTAGTTTTTTTTTTATCTAAAAATTATATCTCAATACGCTGATGTTAGTACTCGTATGCATACCCAGAAGATGAACTCTGTTTTTAAACATTTGTATGAATTTGCCTACCTTATTTGCCTTTACGAGTATTCTTGTCTAGTAGGAATTAAAAATGCTTCAACATAGGGCTTCCCCAATCTATATACCCATAGGTGTATGTGTACATACAGGGTATGATATTTTGGTATAACAAAGCGTTTATACATACTGATAAATTATTAAAACTATATTTAGGTGTTTCTAAAAGTTCCCATACAAAAAAATGATTTCCGATACACATATATAACTGTAACCGATTACTACCTGTATTTTGTTATACTCTTTCTTCTCTGTCGTTCTCTCACTGCTGAGGATCGCGACCGTATAAAATTCGCATCCACGCATAGCGGTCATTGTTATACCCTACCCTATATAATAATTATAATAATAATTTCTAAATTGGAGTAAGAGATTGATTTGTTTTGAAAGCAAAGTTTACCGCAATGACATTTGACTACTTTTATATGAGTGACCAATTGCAATTTTAGTACAAAAAAATTAGCTCCACTGCTACTTGATGTCATTTTGCCAATGTCAAGTTAGAAAGAAACACATATAATAAACGGAAAATAAACGGTACTCTATACAAAGAAATAATTGAGTTATTATGATGTCATCGGTCTGTACAATGACTTCTGTTCACGAGAGCATTTACTCTTCGCTGGTGGTGATAATCGAAGTTACAACAGCGTGATGACTGATGATCACGTCTCCTTTATAATTTCCTAGTGTCCTGACAATTGTAAGCTGTAGCGTCTCTCTGTTGTAGAGCAATCGGCACGCGATGGGTGTGCGGTATGTGGTGGTTCTTCGCTGTGATAGTCTGCCAAACGTATATCGCGCAGCTGTCCGCCTCTATGACTTCGGCGCTGGAGAACGAACCCATCAATAGTGTCGAGGACCTCGCTAAACAAAATAAGATTCTGTATGGGGCTTACGACGGAGGATCTACTCTTGAATTTTTCAGGGTAAGATACTGATGCCCGGTTCGTAAAAGTTACGTTCATAAAAGTAATACTGCCAAGTTCATACAAGATTGTTTTCTTGCTGTTTTTATTTTTATTTTATTTTACTTATCGGATATCTACAAGGAACGATGCAGTATTACAGCTTTAACAAAACCCAATCTATCTTCTTATAAATAAAAACGTTAATTCTCGTGTCTATACATTAAAAATATTTGCCAAAAAAAGGGGTCTAAGGTTAAGTAATTAGAACACATTTCGATAATTTTTATTATTTTTGTGTATTTGTCTGTTAGTTTGTGCACGCATCACGTAAAAACTACTGAACCGGTTCTGATGGACTTTTCACAGAAACATAGGGCTTATTTCGGAGTAACATATAGGGTTTATTTCGTCGCAATCGGCTTACTCAATCAAAAGTTATGCGAATTTCTGGTTTTAAAAACGTATATACATTACCACTATACAACAAAGAACTGTGATGCTCAGCGGAATTCAGATTGTGATGAGTTAGGACTACGTGTGGAGCGAGGGTGTGGCGGTGGCAGTTGGATCGGGAGCCGAAGCGGAAGCGGGGAATAATTTTGTAGACTATAATTTCAATCTCACCTCTACATCTCAATCACAAACTATTTCCTCAGAGTTCAAAAGATAAAATGTACCGAGCAATGTACGAAAATATGATGGCCACCCCAGTAGTGTTAGTAAGCAGTAACGATGAAGGAGAAAGGAGGGTACTCAATGGAAAAAATAAATACGCTTTCTTCATGGAATCATCTACCATAGATTACAAGTTAAAGAGAAATTGCGACCTGAAGAAAGTCGGTGGTGAATTGGACTCCAAGGACTACGGTATTGCCATGCCTGCGAGTGAGTATCAAATTTAGTTTTGATATCAATAGTCTACAATCTAAACTCTAGATGTATGGCGAGTAAAGTATGTATCTACTTTTTTTTTAGATTCTCCATTCAGATCACAAATCAACAGAGCAATTTTAAAACTAAAGGAGTTAACTATATTGGATAGGATAAAAAAGAAATGGTGGGAAGAGAAATACGGAGCGATGATATGTGACGTATGTATTTTTAAGCAATTATAATTAAAGGGATTTACAAAAACAACATAACTGTATTGCATATCGTTTCAATATCTATTGCATCATCTGATAGCCATTTCCCAAGACGAACACCACGATACCACTATCACGAAATCAGTAACAGACAATTTCTTTTTTTATGTTTTGAATATTACCAGCCACCTTTCTTACACGACAGTACATAGCTTCAAGGAAAAATACCTCGGGGAAATTTCATTCAGTCTGGGGAAATGTATATACATTCGGCACTGTCGGGTGTGTGCATCGTTTTTTTTTATTTAATATTCGTGATGATATTTACATCACTCACTACTATTCTCATTAACGCCTTACATCCCTATATTTACAAAACACCCAAACTCTGTATCTGTTTTGCGGGAAATGGCAGAATCCCTAAATTTTCCCGATAGTCCCAAAAACTATTCTAGCAAATTATGAGGATTATGAAATGCTATGATGGACATGCTGATGCAATTCAATTTCTACTCGTGTTAGATAATAATTTCATTAAATTGCATTAAACTATTGAGGTGACAGAGTGTTAATAACCACGCTGCAGGCAAATATAGATGGAAGGCAAAAGATAAGAAAGAGAGAGACAATAAGAAAGAAAGTAAAGAAGCAAATTATAACGAGCGAATGGACGAACTTAAAGGAGAAAAAAATCACAATAATGATGTTTACAGGAGCCAACGGACGCCAACGACGTAGAAGGAGACCTCGAGATGGATAACCTGATTGGTGCATTTCTGGTGCTAATAGTGGGCCTCGTGTTCTCTCTGTTCATCACCGCCGCAGAGTTTATGAATGAGGTTCGCAACATTGTTGTGCGCGAACAGGTAAGTTTAACATTTGCTTTGCTTTCTTTATTGGTTTCTTTTGAATGCTCTTGAGGGTAGAACCATCATCATCAGCCGAAATACGTTCACTGCTTAACATAACCCTCCCCAATAGAACGCCACTTCTGGTGGGCTGTCCATTTGGGGATTTCCATAATCACCACGCTTGGCAGGCGGACTGGTGATCGCAGAAATAATCTTAATATACGCAGGAGAATGTTGCTAGCCCGTCCCTAGTGCAATCCTAATCCCTTAGTCGCCTTGACGACATCCACCCTGTTCTAAGCCGGGAACCACACGGCAGCGGAGATAGGATGGATGGCGTAAATTGTGCTCGGCATAAATTGAATGAAGGCCGTTTAACTTTTAAGCTAGTGCATATCACACTCTTACATCTTTCTGCCAACATAATGTAAGAAAAAAAATTAAGAAAAAGGATTAATTCTGAATTGATGCTTTTGCATACCGACATACCCATTGGACCAGATTTTCAAGTCACTATTAAAATTTTAAGGACAAATTTTTTTCGTTCACCTTCAGTATAGGGACCATTGTTTGTTAGTAATATATGTATTTTGGTAGGTATATTAGTACTAATCTTATTACTTTATTCATCGGCAGGTGACCCACAAGGAGGCTTTCATCCAAGAGCTTAAGGCATCCCTGAACTTTTTCCAGCTGCAGAAACCTGTACTTCGCAACCCAAGCCGCGCGCCCTCTATCGTCGCCCCCGAGAAAACAGAAGCAGAAAAACTAACGAAGCGCGCTGCAGTTATAGAGAACTTCTTAGATTTTGAAAAACAAGTTCAGTAATTAAACTTAAAAAATATATTATAACAAAAATAATATAAATGAAAATAATTATAGTATACTATAAGGGGATTTCTGGAATTTTTTTCCAAAAATCCCCTTAACGTTCCCTTTGAGCACCGGCAGGAGTTTTCTGGACAAATAGTTCAAAAATCCCCTTCGCAGGCAGGGGATTATTGGAATAAGCCACTTATACGAGTATTATAGTCTTAGGAAAATTAACATTGTTTTCAGAGTTTTGTAAAATAAAACTTTATTTTGTTAGCAAAATCAACAATTTTATTCATTTGCAGTATATAATGTAATTTAACAGCACATCATCAGCCTGTCTACGTCCACTTAAACTTTAAAAATATGAAGAACATAAACTTTTTCCTAATGCCGATCCAGTTCACTGTCTGCACGCACAATGCGAATCTTTAATTTCACCGAATTATAATGCGATCAGCTGAAGTTACGATAAACTCATTGGTACGAGCCCGGATTTGAAACCCTGGATATCACCAACATTTGTCGAGCACCCCCTACAACTAGGCTATTAAATCCATTCATATCTATCTATCTATCTATTAACTTAGATATCGAAGAATGATTATGCCCTTGTTCAAATGAGTTTGAAATGTAAATAGAAAGGAAATTCAAAGGGTATGGTACTAAAACAAAGCTGTGTGTGAGTGAAATAAAACTAGTGAGTGAATGTTTGCAAGAATTATTACTCGAACCTACTCATATAACAAACAAAACGAAGATTGACACTAATATATATATATATACCAGCACAACGTCCCCAACCTTTTCTAAATCTTTATTTTTAATGAAGTTCAATCTCTGAATTGACATATAAATTGCTACAAACAAAAAGTAAATCTTAGAGCCGATTTGAGAATTGATAAGTCACATCCGGACGCTCGCACGTCATGCACGTGAGCGGCGCGGCGAACACAAAGCCCGAGTCGCGTGTGTCGTGTGTGTCACACGACCAACGCGACGCTCGGTACAAAACGTTAAGCTATCGGGAGCCCTTACTCCCATTACTACTGAACCTATTGTTACCCTACTTAAAAAATAACACTGCGACTCCTTCTGAATGGACATGTTACATTTAAAGTTTAACTTGAGGTAGGTTTAGGAACGTATGGGCAGAACACGCAGTTGATAAAAACTATGGCAATTGATGCGCGAGCGCAGCAGACAAGACCCTGAGTGTGCGTGCGCTTCAGTGGCGCGAGAGCCACCGCTAGAGATGGCTGTTTCGTGGTATGCCGTAGTCGCGCTCGCCGCTACAGCACTCGGTGCCTCTATCGCACGTGAGTAGTTTTATTTTTATTTTAATTAAATCATCACTTGAAAAAAAAGTTGTAGTTACAGCTCCTTGGCAATAGTTTAAATGAGAATTGTTAAATTCTGCGCTACTGGGTGAATTTTTATTTGAAGAAAAGTTGAAAGTACAGAAAACCCTGCAATATTACAGTGACTGAATAAAACCAAATCTCATCTATTCTAAAATTTTAAAATGATTATAATTTGCCTGCTGAATTATACCTACTCAAATATAGAACAGATTTTCCAGTTTCGAATTTTTAAAGACAATATTTTCTGCTTATTTTTTCATGCAATACCATTTAATTGAATTAGTGACCGACAATTTTTTTTATGTACTTTAGTTATATACAAGTAATACACAGGTTTTACAAAACTCATCGAATATAATTATAAGTATTATAACATTTGTTTAACAATGTTTCTACATGTAAATCATGCAAAGAAGTTTATCAAGCAGTTACATTTGAAAACATATTTTGCGTATAGGCACTATTCATTAACGAACGCCTATATCTACATTACCACACAGTAGATCCTATATTTGTGAATTCTGTTATATATATGTTAGTATATTTTAACTAAATACAATAGATGGATATTTAATTAATAAACTATCACTAATTAAAATTATGTCCTTTACTAAATTATTTTATTGTAATGAATGGTTATGGAGTGACTGACTAGTAAACATAACATTGTTTTTAGTAACAAGTGTTTGTAAAAAGTTACTACGTATTACACGAGTTTGATTATCTTGGCTGTGCTATTTTAAAAAGAAATGTAAATATTTGTTTATTGTATACCATTACAGATAACTGTATATAAATTAAACTAAGGCTGACAAAAACAGATAATCTACTAAACAAAATACACCTTGCCTTGAAAAAAATTAGTTAGATTTATTTAAGACATTCACCTACGCCCTAAAAGAACTTAAAAAATCAACTAAGAAACAAACTGCTATTACTGCATATTACGCATATGCATACTCGTGGATAAAACACTCACAATCAACTTCAATTCGTCATCACAAACATTTTGAACGGACTAAGAACCTAAGACCGCACCGCAGACAATGTTCTCAACTCCCCTAAGCACCGCCTAACCTGTCGAATGATTATAATTTTTGTTATCAACTGAATAGCTCAGTGATTTTGAGATAAATCGGCATCTCTATAGGTTTTTTTAAAGAAAGTGTTTCATGTAATAAATGAGCAGGCATAACACTTTCCGTTTCTGAAAAATGTGGGTTTGTTGCTTATTCCCCACAAATAAAATCATTTTCGGGTTGATCAACTCACTCACGGTAGTAACCAGGACTGTCCTTATTTAACAGACTTAGAAAAATTGCGACTTTCAACAAAAGTACCGCTACTATAATAAAAAAAAAACCGAACCCGGACATTTGGTACCGTCAAAACAATTAAGTTAAAAATAAGTCGCTCTTAATTTAAACATCCAACGTCACATAACTACGTCACGGTACAAAGCATTATCTGTGTGGCATAAAACACTTGGTCCAATTATTTACAAATCTTAATCATAATCATTTTATTCATAATTTTTATTACATATCAGAAATTATTATTTATAGTACTTAAATTATGTGTAGGTACTAGTTTATATGTATGTATAAAGTTTAAAAAAGTCGAATAAATAATTGTAATAAATAAAAATATATAATAAAAAAATATTTACGAGTACGTTGACCGGGCTAAAGATCAGGGCAACAGGATTGTACAGATTACAAGCACGTCTACCATCAATACGAACCCGATAAACACATTTTTTGAAAACAAACACATTAAAAAAATTACTAATAAAATGTATATGAAATGTAGTTGTGTGTGTGGGGGGATGGGGGGTGTGTGTGTGCTGTGTGTGTGTATGGCGGCACTAAGATATGCTACAGGAATATTATCAAAACCAGAATAACTCTCAGAAACTCAGAATAGTCTCTATCTTTATATCATTTTGCTGGGCACACTCAGAAAAGATTCTATTATTATTTCACGAGAGGCCTGGTCCAACAGTGGACTACTATTTTGTTGTTGTTGATTGTTCATTTGGTTTGGTTTTCAGGGTAATCTTTCACCATATCATGTTATAATATAAACAATACGAGAATCTGCATGAAATACACTGGTATTGTTTCAATGCGCACTGCAACTTGCGCGCGTGCTTCTTACCTACTTAGCTGTTACGTAACGGAATCGCGTGCCGCATTTGCAATGTTTACAAACAATATGATATCATTCACTTGCACAGCCATACTAATTAAGTGAGTGCGGGTCATCTTTTGCATTCTGATGACTTGCGCCTGTCGTCATCGCTCGCACAGTGTTCGGTATGTGGACCAACGGTGGTTGTATGTAGGTTATGTTAGAAGAAACAGACGAACCCTTTCCAAAGGGGCTAATCGTTTTGATTGTCAATGCATCAAGAAATCTTTTTAGAATAATCCGTCTGGCTAACGTGGGGAGTGTAGGCCAAGTCCTCCGTCTGTCTCCGGCAGATGACAGAGGGTTGTGCTCCTGCTGTGGAACAAAAGTAACCTGATGATGAAATACAAACAGTATAGGTACCTACCTAATATTAGTAAGCCTAGTTTATTTAACTTGTATGAAAATTCATCCAGTCTGTGTCTGTTATCTAATTTAATAACCAATTAGTGTCAATCATAAAGGTAAAAACTTAGTCAAAATTATAAAAACTTAATTAAAATTTAGCAAAATAAAGATGTCTACAGGTCATACCACGAAGGAAAATAATTTTCGCACGTCATAAGTCACCTCAAAGTTTTTACCTTCATGATTGACGCTAATTGGTTATTAAATTAGATAACAACGAGACATATGTATTTAATTTGACTAAATTTTTCTATTGACAGGGAAAACAGAGTAGTACCTGTAAGTTACGTATATAACAATGTAATCCGATTTATGTAATCTGTTTCTTTAAGCCGCCATGGTATATCGTGTATGTATTTGCATGGGTATTTAGCTCACGCAAATGTTAGTTTTATGTAACACTAGCTGTAGCGCTCGACTTCATTCGCGTGGAATAACAATTGACGTAGCTTTTAGAAATAGTTATCATTTTATAGATTATATATTTGAATGTCTAATTCAAGCGCTCCAAAAACGTCGAAAATAACATTTAGTTCATCTTGTTCATTCTATCTTTTTTTTGTATGAATAGGTACTTGCACACTTGAAACATACATACATACAAATTGCTCACGCCTTGGTCCCAGAGGGGTAGGCAGAGACGATATATCGCCTCTTTGCGAGATCCAATGTCGCAAAGCTTTACTTTTAAAAATACGGAAAATACCTATCCAAAAATATTTTTTTGTTATTGAACCCTTTCTCAATCATTTTATATGTATTAGAAGTTGATATTTTGCAAATTTTTATCAAATCTCCTTACATTGGTTGTTCTGTTCGTCAAATATTAAATTCAAGAAAAATGGAAATGGTGTCACTTCCCTTGTGAAATCTTTTTTACCAAAAACCTACGATCGGTTTGCATGCACGGCCTGTTTTCATAAATTTTGGTTGCCATGGTAACACTTACAATTAATTAGCATACAGGATAATGTTCCAGAGATTAGATTACCAAGTTTAAAAAATTGCTATTTTTATTTAAGAAATCATATCCATTCATCAATTAATCATTTAATTAGATAGGCTATTGTTTATTTCATTACAGTTTGTACTGTATTTTAGTTGCTATAGTTAGCAATAGATCGCATTGCATTTCATGGTTTAATGCTAGATCCATGTTGCATTTGATCTCAACTGTCATTGTTCATGGTCTATTTTTTAAAACAATTTTATGGCCGGAATTCTTCTTTGCAAAGATTCTCGCATACTTTGACATTTTACGATACAGTCAGTGCCATCTATCGAGTTTTTAATAGTCATCCTCATCACCATATCATTCCCTTATACGTCCACAGTTGGACATAGGCCTTCCCCCACAGCCATCGCCAATGAACACCACCACGTTTTTTATTAGTATTTCTTTGTTTTAAAGAAGTAATGTAAATGGACTTAGTTCTTCGTCTGAACTCCAACTGCACCGTATATTATGTATATGTTAAGTATGAGTATGACCTAAGCCTTAAAAAGCTGCACTATTATTTATATATTTTTTCTCCATAGAAGAAACCTGATTTTGGATGGTTTTTTTTTTCTCTATACTTCCCATGTATAGACATGGGACTGCTCCCCTCAGTCAAACTGAGAAATCAGTTTTCTGTAATCTGTATTAATATTTTAAATAAATGATTATTATTATTAATAACACCAATAATAATAAATTATCATAGTAGATTGAACAATTTTTTAAACTGTGTATCAGTAAAATTCGTATTTCAATTAAATTGTATCCTCAGAATCTTTCTAATTACATCATTAATCACTTACAATTTCTCCTGAACGTCGGAAGTCAATTTCTCCTGAACGTCGGAAGTCAATTTTCGCTGCATGCAGTTGCAGCTTGGCAGTTATAGTGCAGGTAATATAAGATGCAAAGTAATGATTAAAGTTACGTTATATCTTTATTACCAAAGTTAACTAAGTAATGACACAGGCACACGGGGCATTACAAGGTATCAAGCAACAAGTGACAGTTTAAATCCCGAAACACAGAGAAAGCAAATGCGTGGCGGAAGCGTGCTCCGGTTTTTTTGTATTGTTCGATTTAGTATGAGACACTTCACACCGAGTACCGCCGCGGGAAGCGGGATTTTGTATGAAGTGTACCGCTACCGCCACGCCTCCGCCACGCATTCGCCTTCTGTGTTTTTCGGGCATTTGTAAGCGTAATGACCAACTGTCAAAACGTCCAATTGATAACATGTCCCAAACCTATAAGTGTCAAAATGTCCAAGTACCAAAATGTCTAAATTTCAAATTTGCACAAATTTCATTGTCAAATAACAATTGAATCGAAGCCCGGAGCATATTTAAATGTTGAAATTTGGACATTTCTGCACGTTTAACAGTTTGAGCAGCTGGAAAGTTTAGACACTTAGACGTTTCAATTTATTTATTTTATATTTGGTCACTTGGACATTATGCCCACAAAGACCTCTCAACTAGCAATGAAAGTGATCGTCCTTCCGATCCGGTACCTATTAGGAGAAAGTCTTGCCGCTTAAAATAAATCATCTCATCATCATACGTTCACTGCTGGTCATAGGCCTTCCCCAAAGAACGACACCACACTTTATATTCACAAAATAAATACTTAACATTGTTTCGTTTTCTTACCATTTTCAGTATCATTGATGCCACACCAGGCCCCGCCCTCGGATTCCGTCGTACTGTTAAAAACGAGCCGTATTCTTCGAACCCTTAAACGTGTATGTACGTAACGTACGGTACCTTACAGTACAGTACAGTGGTACACGCGGTGATTGGTGGCACTGGTTAAATGTAAATCGCACTTCACATTTTTTGTTACCTACTAATAATTAATGCTAATTTAATATTTAAGTAACATCTTCGTTAATCGACAATAACATCACATATATATTTGCTTCGTTTTCCTTTTAGTAAAAAAAAAAATTTTTTTATAGGTTTGGATGAAATTACATAGGTATATGCTATAAGATCACCTAAATTATGCTTACGGAAGAAATCACGTCCAGTTATGTTTATTATAAAACTAGCTGTGCCCGCGGCTCCGCTCGCGTGAACTACAGAATCCGCTCTCATTCCCACTCCCGCTCCCGCTCCAGCCCCGCTCCCGCTCTCGCTCCCGCTCCCGCTTCCTCTCCCGCTTCCGCCTCCGCTCCCGCTCCCGCTCCCACACCCACTCCACTTTTCCCACACACACGCCCACGCCCACTCCCACTCCAATTCCCACTCGCAGTTCCAATAGTAATCCAAACTCATCGCAATCTGAATAGTACGCAAAAACTATTATGTGCAATATATTGCATACTAACCTAACCTACTAATGTATTTGAAAACTAAAAATGTCTATAACTTTTGATTGAGGTAGTCGTTTGCGATGAAATAAAGACTAAATGTTAAGTGAAGCCCCATGTTTTTGTAAAAATTCCATCAAAATCCGTTCAGTAGTTTTTAAGTGATGCGTGCACAAACTCACAGACAAACGATAAACAGACAAAAATTCCAAAAATTATTGAAATGTGTTCTATTACTTATCCTTAGACCCCTCAATTTTTTTTTTGCAAATATCTTTAATGTACAAGCAGGCGATGTTTACGATTTTATTTATTAGAAGTCTTGGCATACATTTTTACCAACCAAAGTCTCTATTACTCGTTTCTCACATTTCTGAGAAACGCGATAATTGTATAGAAAGAAAAACAGTCAAATTCATAAAAACGTGTTGGTTTGCCCATAACAGAGCTATCCAAAATATTTTCCGCCTATTATTAGGATCCATTATTTTTTCGATAAAATAAGCCTTAAGTTTGATGATAAAGTTTCCTCTACCAAATTATATTCAAATACAAAATAATGTACTTCTCATACATAAAATATATATAAAAGGCTGATTTAACTGTCCGTTTTCCAATTTATACAATAGAATATCAGTATAGAATATCAATATAAAAAAAAATACTATTTATTACAGAATGATTGAAATATCCGGATACATTATATTTTAATATCCTCTTGCATAAACCCCCATACAAAAAATCTAAATGGCTGAAAGTTTTATGCACATACAAAACATTGCCACAAAATACCTGTTACATTATTTATTAACCTAAATGTACTTCTAGTTGACATATCTTTTTATGGTCTATACAAGAAAATGTATAGCGTTCAAAATCCCTTTGTGAGTGTAATGTCCAACACTGTCAGTGACAATATTAACAAAAAAATTCCAAACGTCCAAGTGAAAAAGTCCTAATTTACCAATGTTCATAACAATTAAATTATGAACATGAACATTGGAAATTTTGTCATATGGACATTTTGACACTTGGACATATCTATGGAATTTTTTGACATTGTGTCACTTGGACGCCACGAAGGAAAAAAACATATTTGATTTGTCACATTATCTAGATTACACGTCAGAACTATTTTTAAGAATTGAGAGGTCGTGGGTTCGATTTCCACCAGGGACAGAATGAGAGAATGTTCTGGTTTAAAATAGATAAGTAGGTATATGAAATATTTATTTGTTTATTGGGCTCGATTCTGAAGGCACAACGTTAAAATTTGACAGCACTAAAACTGTTGCTATCCTTGTCAGACAGTATTACGAAGATAAAGACGAAACCAATTTTAGCGCTGTCAAATTTTAAATGTGTGCCTTCAGAATTGGGCCCATTGTAGTCTAACTATCCTATTTCTTTTACCAAATAAACTAACCTACCTAAGTTCTAAGTAGTTTCCTGTGGTTTCGACAGCGGATAAGCAAGTGGTGGAGAAGTCTACCTGTGGTCGGGTGTGGGTGACCGTCCACTCCCCGGATATCCGCCGCGCTAACCAGCCCAATCTGCTCGACGCACTCGAACTAAACTGGGACTTCAGTGGATGCTCCGATATACCTAAGCAGGTTGGGAACTTTGCTAATAAACAAATTAACAAATTACTTATGTAAAATGATGCCTTGTGCCAGGGAATGGCAGAGGGCCAGGTGTTGTGGTGTTCATTAGGGACGGCTTATGTCCAACAGTGGACGCCGAGACGCCTTTAGTCGCCTCACACGTTATACCTATATTAGCTACCTACATCACATATATCAGCTGAACTGCTGAACGTAACTCCACTGTTGAACGTAAGCTTCTTCCAACGTACACCACTGACAAGCTAGACTATAACTTTAGTCATATTTGAAAATCCAGTCAAGGTCTAATCTATATACACATTGTTTACATCACTTACGACTTGTCTCGTTCACAGTCGGATGTGACACTCGACGCCCAGATCCATTGACAACACCGATTTATTCTCTCATTGTATTGCACTTACTTCAAACACAATGTTACGAAATCTAATAATAGTGGAAGTGTAGTCGACGACGTAGCTACGGGTAGTGGGTACTGCCATTCATTGCTCATTGCGTGTGAAATTACTAGGAAAATACGAGCACATGCATTAGTAGATAGATCATGCAATAATTAAGCGTATCGCACGTAATGCTTATGATAATTAATAAGTTCCGTACATGACATGAACAACAATACATATTCACAGGTAAGTCTCGTAATCTTATTCTACAACTATACATTAATTTGTCAAATATTGAATACCAGGACGTTCTCGAAAAGGAAGTGTACCTGTTTCTACAATATGGTAATTCGTAATTAGCCCCGCGATTGAGCCCAGTGATTGGTACACTTTACTATAATAATACCACAGTACTGTTATGAGTATGACTATACTTTCCTTGATGGCTGCTTAGCAACCTTTAGTGTATGTATCTCGGCCTCTGAAAATAAAATATGCTACTGCTCTATCCCTGTACCTGTTCTCCGCAGTTAGTCGCTCGGACTTCACCATGGGCGTTTTACTTCATTTTAAATGGAAAGATAGCTTACAGTTGATGCTTCCATGTCATCAGTTGACTTAATTATTTTCTTTTAAAATTGGTGTAAGTACTCTGTTCTTAAACATGTTTGTTGATGTGGCAATTTACAAATTTTCTCACGAAGTTCTGTGGCATTACTTTGATTTCAAAGAGTCCATCCGCCCTTTTGTACTGGAGGACATAGTAATTCCCCAATGAGCGCTACACATCCCTTCGTTAAAGTCTTTAATTAATGTGTTGCTCACAGATTGGCCTGTTTGACGATCGACCAGCATCATGGAACAATGCTCTAGCCGCATTCCCCGTATACGAGGAGGATGGTCACGTGATCACAAATGTGTCCCTAGGAGAAAGCAGTCTCCCTGCTGGCTGGGACGCTGGCCCTGGTCCTAAGGGCCCTCACTGCCTCTGGCCCTGGGCAGGGGCTGGCGACGACGATCAGATTCAAGCCTACAATTGCTTGAAGATACAGCCTACGTGGATGGAAGATAATGGGTGAGTTAATCTACGTCGAATAAACTACTCTCAAATTCAATTAGCAAACTTTTAAGAACAAATTTAAAACAAAGGCTTTATTTTTTTATTATCACAGCACTTTAATAAAACAATATTATTCTAGTTTATAGCTTTAACTGCCAATAATAGTCATACAATAAGATCAATATACTACTTTTTCTTAAGGAAAAAGCACTACTTATCTGCTTACATATTTTTCTAACTATAATTCATCATAAAATTTTTGGTTCGGTTTTTAAACCCTGTCCTTTTCTTTTTAATATCTATGCTATTCTTAGTTTTAGTCACAAAAAGTCAGAATTTTGATCTTTTGTGTTGTGTTCGTAATTTACTGTTTTTTTTTTATTTATAAATAATCGGAAATACCAATGTAGTTTCAAGAACCCCGTACTTAATCTTTACATTTCTCAATCCATAAAATAAATCTTTTTTTATCCATAATGTGTTCATGGATAAAGAAATATATTTTCATTCGTAAATCCGTATCTTCATCCATAAACCGGTGCCTTTATTCATTAAACCTATAATTTCCAGAGCGCGTATCAACCACCTGCGCATCGGGGAGCTGGCTATAGCGGGCACGCACAACGCGGGCGCATGGCGGTTCAACACGGAGTTGAGCAACCTCGCCCGGGACACCTTCGTGCTGTGCCAGGATCGCTCCATATGGGCACAGCTGGTGCACGGCATCCGTTACTTCGACTTCAGGGTCGCCTACTACGGGTTCTATCAGAACGAGGAGGACAGGTTAGTGCTTATTATGATGAACTACTCGTAGCTACAACTAGAACTATAAAAAAGAGGAGGTATTAAGTTAGATTTTATTATAGAAAATTGTAATAAACCCATCACATTATAAAGTGTTAGACACAGCACCACTTTCCCCATTACCATTATACATAAAACAAACATTATCCCATATCAGCCTTTTAACGTCCACACTAGTCCTGGATTGGCCAATAGGCAGTATAAGCCGCTGCCTAGAGATAGGGGCGGAACAATGTCTAGTGGCCTATACGAATACCTACTTACGAAAAATTTAAATTCGTCACTCACTGCTGAGCATACGCTTTCCCCAACTAACGTAACACACCCGGTCCTTCGTCCTCCGCATCCAGCCGCTTTTGCTTTAGGACGTCTATCCAGATGAACTTTGTTTTATGCTATATTGATTGATTAATAATTAATATCTATGTCGCCACCAAATGTTAATTAGCCACTCAATTGGATGGCTAGACAGTTCATTAAATGCCAATATTAAATTGAATGGCTAAATGATGCTTAGGCAAATTGTTGAAAGGAGCCTATACAAAAGGGCTGAACGTCGCAGCGTATTGATTAAATGAAACTGTGATGTAAACCTATTATTGGGGTAACCGTGAGACCATTAGGTTAGGTTATATTTACAGCTAAAAGCATGATGCATTCCTTTTTATTTTAAATAATATTTTCATTCAAAACATGAAAAACACTTTATGAAAAAACAACACACGCTATCAGCTGTTGACGCCATATTTAATTAGAGACTGCTAGGTAAGTAGCGCTACAGTTGTTTATACCATAATTATATTTACCACCTAAGTTTTCTTAGTGCATGTATACTGTATTCTGCAAATAAATATCTTATCTTTATAGGGTACTACATTTTAATTACCTAGCTTTTGGTTCAGCCCTTTCCAATCAGCAAACACGTTGAACGTTCAGATATCTTAATTAATTTAACGAACAGCCTAGCCATTCAATTAAATGCCGGCATTTAATGAACTGCCTAACCATCCAATTGAGTACTGAATTAACAATTTGGCGGCGACATCTATATCTGCAACCGTCTTGTGTTATGTCCAGCGGTAGAAGTCATCGGGAAGATGATTGATTGAATTACTAAGCTGAATTGTACACCACCCACTCGAATTTATTTTACTTGTCTCCCAGTGGAGAGCGCAGTCCCCTTGTGTTTGTAAATTCCTGTGTTCTATACCAGTGCACGCAAATAAAATATTAGAACCAGAACAATGGGCTTTCAGTATCAATTTAGCATCACCCCACAAACCAACCTACCTAACGACTTGACGATAGCTATGATAAACTGCATCTGCTTCATAAGATTCAATGAAATATATCTAGCTATCATTGAGCATTATAAGAGTGAGTAGACATTTTGCAATTACGCAATATCCAGAAAGAGAAAAGAATGTCACCAGATACGTATGCCGAACAGATACGCATGATATCTAACACTTTCATCTTTCTTATCGCGAGATACAAATGCCTGGAATTGAAATCGACCGCCTAGTCACTTGTTCATTAGACTCGGGCGCCAGATGCCGTAGGTTCAATTCCTACCAGGAACTCTGGTCCCGAGACAAAGGTCCCGATCTGAATATTACATTTGTGAATTGTCCTATCCTTGTTTAATTTCGATAGCACAAGAGAAAATCCTAGTTTGAGATTTGACAAGTGTATATATGTATATGTTAAAAAAATAAAATGAATACCTACATATAAAATTCGATGTACAAAATGCATAGGGGCGTGGCGCGGTAAAGAGAAACAAACAACATTTTCACATTACAATATCTAAATTATTACTGAAAGAAACAATTATGGACTAAGTAGGTATACTTTAAGTACCTAATAATAATATAATCATAGTAAAATACATAAATTGTTACCCATAAGACTTTCAAACATAAAATACTTATAATGATGACGAAAGGATAAATGTCGTTAAATTAAAATTAGATTAGATGTAAGAATATTATTTCAGTTTACATATTAAATATAAATATATATATTTCATGTACATAGTTATATTAGCCCACAGTGGGAAATTTTCATAGGAAATTATATTATAAGCCCGTCACAGTCACCTTTTATTACGAATGGTAAAGTTACGTGTAGTAGGTAGACACTGCGGTCTCGCCCCACTTCCCCGATTACCGTTACATAAAGCAAATAGTGACTTACGACAAAATTACATCGAGAGCTCTCGTTATGCAAAACGGAAATCAGACACCTGATGCTCACTCTAATAAAGTAATAATGGTTATTTTCAGATATTGGCTGAACCACAACTTAATAAGAGTCCGTCCACTATTGCCACTCCTAAAGGAAATAAGAACTTTCTTAGATAATACGAGAGAGGTAAGAAAAGCTATTAATGTAGAGCAAATTACGTTGTAAATAATAGCTTACGGCACGGCGTTACCACAGAATAGATACTTAGGCATTACTGAAAAAGGTCAAATTTTCACCTTGTTTTTTTACCTTTTTTATATTAACTATTAAAAGTAATATTTAAAATTATTTACATTCGAATAATGTGAATATTGACCGCAGACTCATCGGTAAATCTACCTATTTACCTGTGATTCTTGCTTGGCGCATTACCTTGGGAGTTTTTCGGCAAAATTTTGCTTTATTTCGCTCTGCTCGCTGACAATTATAAATAAATTAAGTTAGAATTAATGAAAATCAAGATGTATCTACAATGTCATTTGCAGAAACGAAAAGTTACGGCATTTCAAGATAATAATC
Organism: Esperia sulphurella; assembly: GCA_947086405.1. Lineage (NCBI taxonomy): Eukaryota > Metazoa > Arthropoda > Insecta > Lepidoptera > Oecophoridae > Esperia > Esperia sulphurella. Next base: position 6,802,782 of record OX352271.1, on the reverse strand, counting down.
ACACACGTGTATGGGATTCAAATTTGTCGGCACTTGCTAACTAATCGCACTAAGCTATCGATTGCTATGCGATCCGATCAGTTAAAGCCGGACATGTATTATAATTTATAATGATTGACATCAATCGCATTACGTACTTATAGCAAGTATAGTTTACATTTCTATATTACAGGTAGTATTCCTAGACGCTCATCACTTCCCCGTAGGTTTCTACAATCAGGACGGCTCTCCTAACCGGAGCGTCCACGCTGGGCTCATAGAGTTGGTGCAACGGGAACTTGGCCCTCACCTGTCCCTAGCTGGGGACTTCGCCACAGGCCCGGGCACCCGGGGGCCCACGCTCCAGTCCCTGCTTGATGCTGACAAGAGATTGCTCTTCAGTTACGTCGATAATGCTATCGTGGCTGGTAAGAGCCTCATTGTGCTTTTTACATACTTCTCGTTTATACCGTGATATGCCAATGTGTTACGTAATATTTACCATGCTGCTTGAACATTCTACACTCAGTATATTTTTATAGCTAGACTATATAGTATAAGGGCTCATTTACATACTGGTTACTTAGACACTGTTTAAATTCTCAGCAATGTCACACTTAAGTTGAGCATTGAGCAACAATAATTAATTATTGAGCCAAACACAGTCTCTTGGAAGACAAAGAGAATTGACAGCAATTGACTCAAATTATTTATTTATTTGACAATATGTATTAATACAATTCATTTCAGCTCAATATCCTAAATTACCTACTTCAAATTAAGATGCCAGCGCTTTTCGGTAAATATAGACCACGTAAGAAAACCTGTAGGTAGGTATACGCTGAAGAAGAATTTCTAATGCGTGTAAAGTCCATCATAACATTGGAAGATCCAATTCCGTTCCGTTTTCAATTTCCGTTCTAATTTGGAACGTACAATAGGGTAGATAAAACGAACGCTAGCTGGAGGGAAAGTACCTTAAATATTGAAGATAGCAAATTTTCTTCAACGAAGGATTTATTTTATTTTTTAAAATATGAAATATGTACTGCATTCATAGCTTTTTCAAAATGGCTCTCTTATTTGCCGACAGTCGAACCGACACTAATTCGACCACCTGTACAGGTGAAGACTATACTTTAAATAATGATAAAAATATACCTATACGCATATTTAGAATGTTAAACGAATAAACAAAAACAACTAGGTTTCTATATTTCTTGTAACGCTGATATATCTTTTGTAATTCCGTAGATTAAAGTAATCAATAACAATAATTATCCATATTATTATTATATGTATCGAGAACAATTAGTTCTCTGATTGTTTGATCTTTGTAATACCTACGTGGGTAATTACTGAGCATGATAATATCTAAACAAAAATAACAAACAACAAATTGATCTTGACGTCAGTGCTTATCATTATGTTACACTATATCTATTAAATATTACTCTAGCTTATGCTGTAACTCAAATTTCACTCGAAAATGTTTATTTTCCTGCGGTAAAACGTAGTATATAATTGGTAGGTATTACCAATACACTGTCTGGCTTGGCTTTTATTATTTAGGTATCTACTTTTTGGAGTACCTATACAAGATACTCGTAGGCTGACAAACATTTTCAAGAGAAGTTAGCTTCACCTTTCGTATCTATTGTAATTTCCTTTTCTTTGTTTCTTTATTGATTGATTGATACAGTACTCTAAGGGACTTAATTAAATCATTGCAACGAAAACTAGGCTCGGAGCACGACTCCATGCAAACAGACTCACACAGTTGAAATAAAAATTCCTTTCGTAGGCACTAGTATTATACGTTCCTACAATATTTTTCACTAAAAACAGATAATGAGCAAATGTAAAATCATGCAAAAAGCCGTCTCGTTTCGTACAGAACTGAGCAAATTGTACAATTGAACTTAGTTTTGCAGGACTATGTAACGTATCTTCTTGTTTTGGTTTTATCTAAGATTTTGTGCAATTAAAAGTACATAAGTACTTATAAACAAATAAGTACATATATAATTTCACGTATTTTCTCTCTTGAAAATGTTCCTCAGCGTGAGATGAATAAGTAGATAAACTGTTTATGATCGACCGAAATACCCTTTCCATTTGTTGAAGTTGTTCTTGGCAAGTTTGGAACACTTGAGCACCCTCGAATGTTCTTATGAGAGGAGAATTTAAATAAACGTACCTACAATTTCACTTAAAACAGGGTCTTTCAAACTTAACTACACAAATTTCTCCAGTTACATCTACAGGCTGATATAACAAATTTTTATTATATGAAAATGATCGTTGTGTAGTTTTTGAGAAAATCGATGGAATAGTGGTAAAAATTACATTAAAATTCCTACGTTATTCAATGTAAAAGCCAAAAAAAGAAAAAAGGTAAAGAGAGGGTGCCATTAAAAAAGTACCTATGAATGACATAACTATAACATAACATTGTATTTTTTTTAATGATACTACAAAACTAAGAATTAAAGAAATGTATCAACAAAAACAAATTAATAACTAAATCATTTTTATTTTGTGTTTTACGTTATAGTTACAACCTATATACAATTCTCTCATATCTAATTTGTATAGTTAAGTTTGAAAGGCCTTTAAGTAAAACTATCACTAAAGTTTCATCACAATCAGTTATCCTGCTTTTACGGTTTATAGTGGCAAACAGACAGACAGACCTGATGGTAAGCGGTCACTGTTAATGATATACTTTGGACAACAGCCCAAGGGCCACAAGTTCATTGCTACGCTGAGGACCATAGATTGTGTGCATGTAATTAAATCACATTGGATCTCCTCAAAATTAAAGTCAAAATCATTTATTGCACACGAGTATACTCGGTACATTTATGTTACGTCAATGGTCACCTTTAAGACCGGAACACAAAAAGGCTAGAATGGTGACCATCCAGGCGATCCTGTACTAGTTTCGTGGCAAACATCCACAGAGTACATACTTAGTCCCGATGCAGAAGGCTGACATTTAAAATTAGACAGTACTATCTTATCTTTTAATAGGGGGACAGATATACCCGACCCTGTGGGATATTTTGTGTCAGCTGCTTTGTTTATACTGTGTTTCCCTCCCCCATAGTTCGCTGCATAAAATCTATTATACAGCTAAAGGGCAGAAGCCTGTAGTCTTTGGGTTGTGGGTAAGCCACACCCAGGACATTCATTCGCCTTGCAGCTATAGTGCATTGCATTCACACAGCAGGTGCCTCACCGTTTCGCTGTCTTCTCCACAGGCTCTACTATTGACAGTCTCTGCCAGTCCCATCTTATGCAGGAGATGTCTTACATCGAGATGGCCGGTAAAACTCCTGCGATAAGACGGACTGCTGTCTTCCCGTATTTTAGAATTTTGTTAGTAAAACCTGTGTCTGTGTTGCCGATAAACTCCTTAGCGTATTTCAGCTCCCGAAGTGCTCTCCACTCCGCCAGGTGTTGTTCATCGGCATGTGCTATTAGAGCGGTTTTTATGGTATTCATCGAGAGTCCCACAAATGGCTCTGGTCCTGTCAGAGTTTGCTCTGACCCTTTTCTAGCCAGTGCATCAGCATTCTCATTACCCTGTATGCCTTCATGTCCCGGGACCCAGACCAGTTGCACTCTGTTGTTTTTTCCGAGTGTATTTAGTACCTACTTGTATACAGTTCAAGACTAATCCGGAGTCCACGCGACATGACTGAGTATATCGCTATCGCTGAGTATATAGATGGTTTTATCTTTGATATTCCTATCTATGTTCTCCCGGGCGTATATTATTGCGTATGTTTCCGATTGGAAAACAGTTGCATATAGTCCCATGCACTGACTTATATTACAGTCCTTGATATGTATGCCGGCTCCAGCTCCCGTCTCCATTTTGGATCCGTCTGTATACCATATTAGACGGTCCTTTTCAGGAGGTTTCAGTCCTTCTTTCAATTCGTCCCTAGTGGGGACGTGTATTTTATACCTTTTGTGGAAAACAAACACTGGTTGTGTTTTATCACAATTCATGTTTATGATCCCTTTGAGATAATTGGGTATCTCTAACTTAGTATGTCCAATGGTTGTTTGAGTGTTGCTCCACAACCCACCAACTGATAGTCTGTGTAGCGCCTTCACTGCCTCCATCTGTATGACAATGTGCAGCGGTTTGAGGTCAAGTAGCCTCTCCATGGCTGCCGTTATAGCCAAGCATGCACAGCGTTGCACTTTCGATAGTGCTGCTCTGCATGTTGCCAGTTTTGTTCGAATCCACCAGACGATGCTACCATACGTAAGTACGGGTATCACCATCATGGTGTATATCCATTTGATTATCTAAGGTTTAAGCCCCCAGGTTTTTCCATAGTCGGAGCGACACATTCTGAAAACCCGTAGGACTTTAGAAATAGTTTGCTCCGCATGTAGACTCCACCTTAGTTCTTTATCTAGCATTATGCCTAGATACTTTACATGTGTGGACAATTTAGATAGTACTAAAATTAGTTTCGTATTTCTTAATACTGTGTGACAGCGATAGCAACAATTTTAGTGCTGTGCTGCTTACGTTGTACCTTCAGAATCAGTCCTTATGTAATCCCAAATTAGGATTCACTGTATCACGCTACACCAAGGTTCTTGTGTCGTAACTATTTAGAAGTGTCAACGACATCATTTAATTAAGCCTTCAATTGACCACTGACGAATATGTATTTTATACGCCCGTCCCCAGTGCCGGCGTTTTGCCCTCGGGTCCCTCCTCCCACAGAAGGAGTCCCACTACTGCTACCTTGCTTGGACCCCAAATTAATAAAACAATATACTCCTAATCATGATGATCATCATAATAATATCAGCCCTTAGACGTCCACTGCTGGACATAAGCCTTAACTAATGAACGTCACCACACCCGGTCCTGCGCCTTCGACAGAAGAAAACCTTCTTCAGATCGCCGGTCCATCTGGCGGCGGGACTTCCCACCCTGCGCGTGCAGAGCCGCGGTCTCCACTCCTAACACTTATTTGTATTTATTTCAGAAAACAGCTGGCTATGGCCGGTACTACCTCACCTGTGGGCGAATACGAACAACCCAGTGGAACTGTTCCAGTACTTAGACCAGGCGGTGTCGATATCGCCGCAGCCGAACGCGCGGTCGCCGCTCCACTCCGCGATGGCGCAGACCACGCCCACGGTCCTCGACATCCTCTTCCTACGCGGTTCTTTGCGAGAAAACGCGGACGCGGTGAACCGCAACGTAACCGCGCGGCTGACAACAAGATGGCGGCAACACGCCAACATAGTTTCCTCAGACTTCTTCCTCGGCAACGACGTCATAGACGTATCGATACTGCTCAATATCGAGCGCGGCAGTAGATTATGACACAGCAAACGTACACGGAGCGGCGGATTGATTGTAAAATCGCACCGCGGTCGCATCCCGGTCGCAATCCGTCGCTCGCCGTGGCTCCCCCGAGCGCGGCACAGAATCCGCTCTAAACCGCTCCCTTACTTACCCGACCAATTGATCTAGTTAGTTGGTGCTGATCAGAGATATCCGCTGTATACACATACGTCACTGCCAGATATACCAGTCGCGTGCGGCGGACAATAGTGAGATATTTAAGGTATTTTATTTGTAGTTAGAAAGCTAGTCCATTGTTTCTATGAGGAACGAAAATGTACATATAAATACAAACTTGTGCCAAAGCATTATTCTGTTTTATTTATATCTAATAGGAATGGCCGTTGCGAAAAGTGACTAGTTTTTAAACTAGCTTTGGATGTCACCAAATTTCGCGTATAATAGCTAGTATTTTTTCCCGGCGACGGTTTACTAAAAGGTCACGACATTGGGGTCTCATATTGACTGTAAATACGGCTTAGTTCTGTTTGGTGCCTCAATAGAGTGTTCTACTAATAAAACACTGTGTGTATAAGAGAGCTGCGACTGGTGGTTATAGCAGCTATATACGTTTTCTTTATTCATAAATACCTCTACGACTCACCACTAATTTCTAGTAGTAAACATAAACTGGTAAGTAAAAATTCTAGTTCATTTACTCATATTATAAATAAGATACATCAATATCAGTAAACAATAAATAATATCTAAACATTAAATTGTACTGCGCAACAAAAACGAGGTAGATTCACCGTGCCGGAGCACAAAACAGTCTGTGGTCACCCTTATGGGAGGACCTGCTATCGCGGTAAAATTCCGCACGACTCATCACGTCAAAACTAGAACACGAAAAAAATTAGCTCACAGGATACGAGACGGGACAAAAATGCTCGTATGACAAAAAATTATAATTAAATAGGATAAGCTTACCTATCCCACTTTGTTGGCGACGCAGAGATTTACCCCAGCGTCAGTACCTACTAATTTAACAGTTATTGAGTAGAAAAATATAAAAGTGAAGTTAGCGCAAGGACGTTACACTTTTCAATTCTTAAGCATCATCTCTGCATTCCCAGTATGCTAATTTTAAAAGTTGGGAGCCCCAAGTTAGGACGCTCGCGTAATCTAGGACGCGTGCATAGTCTTTGCGTCGCCAACGGGCGATTGTGCATAACTCGAATTAAAATGGGGTGATAAGATAACCCATCAAAGTTTTATTTCTCGTATTCCAGTTGATGCAGACCACGAACATACATAATGCTGCCTTGATCCCAGAGGAGTAGGCAAAGACGATGTATCGCCACTGCGCAATCCAGTGTCGCAAAGCGACTTTCTTTCGCTCCGTGATTCCCCTTGGACGTGATATGTGAGACACAGACCACGAACACATTTGCAATAATTAAAAGTAAAACATATTAATATAACACAAGCTTTTTGTCTAGACAAAAAACACTTAGAAGAAATATTAGCAGCTGTTAACCAGCAGAGCAGCAATAGTTCCACGTTAATAATTACGCGTGGTTTCCGGTAGAGTATTATAGGACCACTCCAACTCTTCCCGTGGATGTCGTACAAGGCGACTAAGGGAATACATTATAAAATATCAATCAGGCCTCCCCAACCCGACTGACCAGCGTGGGGAGTGTAGGCCAAATCCTCCGTCTGTCTCCGGCAGATGAGAGAGGGTTGTGCTCCTGCAGTGGAGACAAAAATAACCTGATGATGATGATGAATTACGCGTAAGGAACTTGTAATGTATTTACCATGTGCAATATCAAATTTTTAAGTCCGAGCATCGGTAACAGTTTCTCATAATCACGTGTGAGGAGCTAGTAGCGGTAGTAGTTCCGCGCGGCTCATACGCGACAGTGCGCGTGCGTCTAGACCCATAGCCGCCGCCGCCCCTCTGACGTCTAGCCCGAAGCTTTGCAGGAGGGCTGCCAAGGCCACTTCCTCCCCTGTCCTTGGGTCACGTAGCCTGGGGCAGGAGCCGTTGCACTGGGGCCAGGAGCAGCGCTCCACGAGCCGGCGGGGCGCGCAGCCAGCACGGGGGCGCCTCCTGCCGGCACCAAGCCGCCTCTCCCAGCAAGAGATCGCACGCGGCAATGATACGCCTGGAAAATGTTAAAGGGAAATATCGTTATATTGTAATGAACTTAATCTTAAGTAGAAATGTTATTATTAGGTAGGTTTGAGTACGTAATTGGTTTGGAAAATTTAAGCCCAGCAGATCTGTTCAAGATGTTATAATGAGATACAATAAAAAATATAGCAATAGCTCCTTTGACTGCATAACTAAAATAAATTATAATATAGCTAAAAATGAAGCGTGTCATTGTAATGTTACCTGATACATTTATGGCCAACCATTCGGGTCGGGCCAGTGCTCCGTGTGCCAAACAAGCGGGCGCGAAGGTCGCCCTAACATTCTTGAGACTTTCTCGCAAAGCCGTACCAGTTTCGTGCACCGCGTCCCACTGCGCCCGCGTCCTCGGCGCTCGAACGCCTTCCGCAGCTAATTGCGCAGAGTCAAACAAGTATTGAAACACAAACAGGGGTGTCCGAATATGGGGGTACAGACGGTAGCCAAAGTAACATAACCAGGGCTTGTCACTGTGGTCTCGCACACACGACGACGGAGGCGAGCCCCGCCAGAGCGAATGCCCTAGTTTGGCGACGATATCAGCCGATCGCTTCGTTTTCGCCGGCCGGTCGAGGAACCACCCAGAATCAGAAACTGCTGCCACTTTGACGCCATGCGAGCGGAGCAATCTTCTTGCGGAATCCGCGTGGAGCATAACCCCCGCCCCTCCGGCACTGGAGCCGACGAGCAAAAGCCGGCCAGACAGACCGAAGTGGATGAGTTCTGAAAGAACGGAGTGGACGATAAGACGACCGGCGAAGGCGAAGGTTGAGTTCTGTCGTACTCGAGTGCCGGCCCACATATCGCTAGAGCAATACGGCAGTAGAACGTGATTCGAGGCGTGCCACAGCGGGTTGACTGATGGGTCGGCGGAGAGCAGGGCGGGAGCTCTGCGTTTCCTGGGCCATCGTGTCGAGGACATGAGCCCCGGGCGGCGCCGCCAGCGCGCACCGCACGACGCCGAGTCCCAGCAGTAACCCCCGCCTTCAAGATACACCACCCAGTGCTCGCTGTTGGTGCCGCGCCGAATGTAATATCTGAAATATTTAGAACAATTATGTAACTAGAGAAAAAACAGCCCCAAATTAACTATACCAGGAGCAGTGATGAAAAACTAGAGATCTAAATCTAGTCATTAGGAGGGGTCATCTAGAGAAAATTTAAATATTCTCCTCTTGTTTCTTATTACACCGTAAGTACGTGAACGTTCAATTCAGTTCAAACACTCTTTCTTAATAGCACGATATAAATACACAGACACATTATAAAGTAGCTTACACTTGTACATCTAGGCGGTCTTGTCGTATAAAGCTTTCGGACAACCTTTCTTGACGTTTGATGTTTCTTTCGCTATCCTCTTATTACTAGGTCATAGAACTCATAGTGTTACACCTAATTAATAATACTTAGGTTGGTTAGTCTACATAAAATCAATTTATGTTTAGGAGGTTTAGCTGGGAAAGCGTCGGTGGAGCATTGGGGAATACGCGGCCTAACATGTCGAGTGGTTTGAGTTAGATCCCCGGTCATGCCATGCACCTAACAATGGGTATTCGAAACCTTAGTAGGTTTACTGACTACTCGGAGAATGAAAACTAGATGAGAAAACTCGAGTATCTGATATAATTAGGTATATCGAGGGGCCGATGTGTCAATGGATGAGGTTTTGAAGTGAGAAAAATCACTCGAGTGAGACTCGCACGTGAGTTTGTATTTTACAGAATAGCACTACTGATTCCCTCCGTACCCACGGGCGGCGGTAACAGTGTAACACATTTGTCATTCCTGACCTCACGGTTCATAAACATATGCGATAAATAAATAGATAACTTTTCTTTTAATTAAATGGCATCTATCAGTGTCATATTTTTGACACAAATAACAAACGTCTTCTTTTGTCGATTCTTTTTTTATAACTAGGTAGTTTTATAAGCTCGTACCCGGCGGGAGTTCCGTCGTTGCAGGTAAGCGAGGTGTTGGACAGCCACACGAGGCGCAGGCTGTCTGGCGGCGCGCTCTCGCTCGCTGTCGTCACCACCACCTGGAAAAGTAACATAACTTGGGCTATGTGCAAGAAGTCAGTAACTGTCATGGACTAACCGTATAGGTATAGCCACAGATTACTTAAGTTACTAGTAATAGTAACTAAGCTTATTGCAAGAGTTCACTAACTGCTTCGGAATAACCGCAGAAATTAGAGACTTAATGTATTGCAAGGAGTCTCCTTACTTTCAGAGGGCAAGTACGCGAGCTTAGGGTTTCAGTGTTCTTCATGATTACCTGAAGTAATAATCATTATCTGGCATATTCTGTATATATCTCGTTTACAGAATATGCCAGTTGATATTTCAATGTCAGAAAATCTAATAAATAAAATCGTAAACTAGGCGTGTCTGTACATTGAAGATATTTGCAAAAAAAAAATTGGGGGTCTAAGGATAAGCAACAGAACACATTTCGATCATTTTTTTAATTTTTGTCTGTTTGTCTGTTTATCTGTTTGTCTGTGGACCTGGCCCTGGACCTGGAGCGGGAGTGGGACCGGGATTGAGAGTCTGAGTGGAAGTGGGATAGGGAGCGGAAGTGGGAATGGGAGTGGATCCTGTAGTCCACGCGAGCGGAGCCGCGGGCACAGCTAGTCATACAATATATTTTTAATTACGTATTATATTTATTGTTATGCTTAGTGCTGTATGTATGTAGAATTTAATTCATTCCCGTATGTCTTTGCTTCCTGTATCTTATCTGTCTAATATCTATCTTATGTGTTCAATTAAAGTGGATAAACACTCAAACTACAATGACTTGTATGTATGAAAACGCTTTATTGTACCAAAAATCACAACAATAATAAAATAGGAATTAAACTGTGTACAAAGGCGGATTTATCCCACTTAGGGATATCTTCCAGTCAACCTTAGAGTAACTGAAACTACAAGTATAATGCGTTTAGTACCAAATTTGGATAAAGAAATGTACTACATATGTATATACTGTAATATAAGTCAGCTCAAAGCTTCGGTATTGAACCCATAGTATTTTTTAAACTTAAACCTAAAAACGTAGGTACCACAATTTATCAGCATAACCCAAAGGTTGACTGGTAGCGAATACCTTCAGGATTAAGTTCGACTGTTGCGCAATAAAGCTTACATAAACAAATGAGATATCATTTAAAAAACTGTCAACTTAAATGACGGATGAACTTAAATGTTGTTAATTTTGGTACAATAAAGCTAAACGCTTTATACGGATAACGAAAATGATCAGTGATAATGGTATTTAACTCAATACTACTGTTATTCCTCAGCAGCAGTTAGCGACTTCTTATAATAAGCTAATATGGATTGCGTTTGCACATTGTGTCTGTTTGAAGTCTAAGTGAGCCAGTTTAATTACAGGCCACGAGACATTCCAACCTAGTGCTCAGGGTGGCAACGAACTTGTGGCCTTTAGCCTTCAGGTTAATGAGCGACAGTAGCCACTTACCATCAGGCGGGTTGTTTGCCCGTTTGCTAATCATTCTGTAAAAAAGCCGACGATAAATACTACTAATTACTTACACATAGACCGAAGATATAAAAAAGGTTTTTTTGTTAACATAGACGGAAGCGGTTGAATAAGGAAGACGGATACCGGGATTATCGGATGTGGTGGCGCTTATTGAGAAAGGACGAAAGCTCCATATATCTAATGCAAACCTTCTAGGGTTTAAGGGTACAATAAACGTGATATACTTATTTTTGTTACTATTAATAAATTAATAATATAGTGAACCTCGGCGGACTGGTGTAAGTAAGAAATAATAATGATGCTTTGACAAAATAATATTTCGTAATTACCTCTAGTGAGAATTCTAACTTGCTCGGCTGGATCTAATATTTTATTGTATCTTATTTTTTGCAATGATAATGTAATAATATTAGTATATGAGAAGGTAGCTGTTTCTTTTTCTTATTTGTCATTTATCAAGTTATGGTTTTCTTAATATAGTTAAATCTAAAGTTATTATGTTCATTAAGTAAGGTATCCATATAAAACATATGTAGAAATATATTTATTATTCTATTTTTGTTATTTGACTGCTTTTAGATACCTACAGTATTTGTGTACCTATTTTACGACGTTGTTTTGAAATAGGTATGTAAAAAAAATTACGAATTACTGGATAGTGTTCAAACATTAGGTATCTCACTACAAGACTTTGGTGCAATAAACTATTGTGAAGCAGAAAGATCCAGCGGTGCTATGTCCATTTTCGATGTTCTTATAAAAATAGAAGGCCTAAGCTAAATCAATAAATAAAACAGCGAACATAAGACGACCCCAACAGTAGAACATCAATATTCGGTGCCAGATTCTACTCGTATTCCCGGACGCGCAACACTTTGTGTAAGACCAAATATTTGGTTTAGATCGTTCTGTTGTGTTCATATTAGTATTATTATTATTTTTTACTAGGTTTCCACTTCTACTGCTCGGAAGTCTACTGATCTCATTCCATTTGTAGCGAGTAAAAGGTGTCTCATTTTCACACTACCGCAGAAAGCACTTCTTAAAAAATTAACAAGTGTTAAAAATATTATTTGTTAACATTTTGTTTCACATTAATTTCCTGGAAACAATTTCATTTTTGCAAGCAATTCTTAGAAAGAACACTAGAGGTGCCCCTGTATTCAACACAAACAACATCAAAGAACTGCCTCCCACCAAACGAATCTGTGTGTCGTCATCTAATATTTACTACTAATTTTTACCATATAAAAGTGAGAAAATTTTTATGACTTTTAGAAATTTGATATGAAGATTTTTTTTTTTCATTTTAAAGATTTTCCGCTACAATTTTGTCAGTATCCGATACTGTGTGCCGGTAACCGGTCACTAGTTACTACATGTGTAATGTAATGTAGGTATTTATCGTACATCCTGTAATATGTATCCTGCATACTTAACTTGAAGTGCTTTTGTTAATCTAAATTAAAAGTTATAGCATACCTACTGTGTTAAGTGTTGCTAACTCTACAACATTCTCCTTGTGAATAAAAATAACAATCAAATAATTTCTCTACGAACTTGCAATCTATAATTATTGTAATTTCAATAATAGTTGATCATAATATTGTCTAGAAACCATAGTGATTTTACGTTTTTACCTTTAGATTTAAATAATCTGTGGTTTTACGGTAACTGCATACTTTAGCTGATATTATACTAACAGAGCAGCTTTGTTAAAGTTATTGCAAATACAAAGATAACGTCAGGATAAAAGTGATTAAAACTGTTAACGAACAACGTTACCTAAGAAGTTACATATTTAAATAAAAACCATAACAATAATGTATTCAGAATTAAATACATTATTGATTGAATTATATCTAATAGGTAAGTAGTGGTATATTCAGAGTTATATTATTCGTTTTCACTATTTCAAAATGTTGTAGGTATAAATATCAAAAGTAAAATAAATATAAAGGCAAAAAAATTAAAATATTCATCAAATTCATTAAGTAATTTAATTTCTAATTATATTTATCCAATGTCAAGGGCATACCTACGTTTCAGACGAAAACAAAAACACATCTCCAAACAAAATATACGCAAAACTTACTTTAAAGTTTTGCGTATATTGCGTATAACGGGAATCTAATGGCACAAAATAATAACATACACAGAGAGTCCAGGCGATCCAGTTCCAGAGGTGCCTGCGGCGCAACCAGCCGCCTCGGTGCGCACTCATCGCGGCCAGCAGTCGCAGGCGCAGCAGTCGGCGGCGGGTTCGGGCACAGGGACAGGCGGCAGCGGCACACACCCCATACTGACCGGCGCACGCGCACCACTGCGTGTGCGTGCGTACCGCCCCGAAACGAAACCGCGCACGGTAGCGCTCCCGCTGTTTACAAATAAAGCCTCTATTTAGAGCGAGGGCGAAGGGCCGAACGACTCGCCGCGCGGCGTCCAACCGAATAAAGGTAAGGCGGCTCGTTTGTGCGCAGGGGCAGCGGGACCGGCTCCGGCGGCGAGATCAAACGCGCCACAGATCAAAGGAGCCGCCGCGCGATCGGCATCCGTCATTATTATTATGCAAGCATTACGAGGCGCGCGTGACTCGGGCGAGAGGGCGACGCGAGCTGCGCGGGCGCCGCGCCGCGCCCCCCTCCCGCACTGCCAACCCCGGCCACCCTCCACCTGTCATCACCATCGGAGGCAGGGCCACATAAAAATACATTTTCATTTGTACAACTTGCTAGGCCAAAAACTCGCAAACACTATCTATCATAGGTACGTGTACAAGATTTCATGGACCAAAAAAGATTCTGCTCGCACGGAGAGTAAGCGCTGACTTGATTCACATATCACATTATTATATTTTTAATCTTATGTCCTATCTGTTAAATTTGGCTATTATATGTCCTTTTAAGAATCGTGATCTCCTGTGGCGTCAGTCATTCGAACTATTCTCACTTTACCCAATTTTATTTGACGTGACAATGATACGCGTTGATATCTTTTGTAGCAACGTAACGTATTTCGGTAAAAATCAAATCAAAACATAATTTACGACTTATTGAAATTGGTACACAGGGAACGAAAATTATTTTCCTCGTGATCCCAGTGCTTGGTAATAAAACATTCGATTAGTGTTATTACCAAGTAACGACAGACCTGAATATAAATCAATATTATTCCGGAAAACTAATGAGAAATTTGAGAATCCTACTTATATTATAAATGCGAAAGTTTGGATATTTAGATATATTTGGATGTTTGTTACTGAATCACGCTTCAACCATTGGACGGATCGTAATGAAACTTGGCACACATTAGGTTAGGTCCTGGAATAGGACATAGGAACATATTTAACCCGAAAGAACTTTCCATTCCTATAATTTGTTATGTTAAGTGGTTCACGCAGACAAAAGTCGCGGGCAACAGCTAGTATATCACATATTACTTTCTCACTAGTGACGAATACTGAAGTAACTTTCATCTTTTCCAGTGTTGAAAGAAACTGCCACCTCACATTTCACTTATTGATAATATAGAGACCTTTAGAGAATTTCAAACGCCCTGGGGCCCTGCGTCCCCGCACCGGCGTGCTCTTCGATTAGCCACGCAAAATAACATGCGTGTACCTTCCGAACATATTTTGCACTTTATTTAATGTTATAACTCTGTTTGGCGATCGCAGCTCAGAGCTTACTTACCGTAGCATCTTTGTTTGCTTTATAAATTTACATGCAGAATCTAATTAGACCATATGAAATATGGCCGAGATTGAGATGAATATTTAACAAACAGGTGGTACTATACTAGCTTATAACCTACCCACGGCTTCGTCCACGCGGAAATCGACCAGCCCAGTTTGCGTAATAAAAAGTATCCCTATAGTAACTCGGTATGTTATTCCAACATATAAGATGTCGCTGTACCAAAGTTACATAAAATCAGATCAGCCGTTAGGTGTGATTGAGCAACCAACGAACGAACAAACGGAAAACTAAATTTGATGACTGGATAATTGTTATTTACGTGTGGGGGTGGATTTAGACAAAACTTGAAGATGGTTTTGTAATTTTATATTATCTACAGGCGCATGAGCATACTTTCGTAAATTAGGTAATTTTATTACTCTCGAAAGTGTACATGTTAAAGAGATTTAGAGTGTATTGTAGACACATAGCAAATGAGTTATTAGCAGAGATGGGTAGGCAAGCACCCGGGTTAAGCCATGTTGAGTTCTCATCACCCATTTCATTCCTTACTTTGTGCATGTGAGAAACAATTCCTTTAGATTACGAGTAGATTATAACATTGCCGTGTGGTTTCCGGTAGAGTAGAATAGGATCACTCCAACTCTCCCCGTGGATGTCCTACAAGGCGACTAAGGGAATACATTATAAAACATCAATCAGGCCTCCCCGACCCGTCTGGCCAGCGCGGGGAGTGTAGGCCAAATCCTCAGTCTGTCTCGGCAGATGAGAGAGGGTTGTGCTCCTGCAGTGGAGACAAAAATAACCTGATGATGATGATGAGATTATAACAAAATTTAAAGGGATTAATAAATTATTATTATATTTTTAATATTAATAATATATTAAAATAAATTAATTAAAATGAAAGGTTAGAGGAACGCTATTTCTCAATTTTCTGTGTTGTACAAGGTAAGTACAAGTTCCACAAAACAATTAGGTAGAGCGTAGGCATTAAACAACTCGAAGCGGAGTCTCTACAATCTGATGTACCTCCCTGTCGAAGGTACAGGACCACCTGCTTATACGCGGTAGCGATGTATACTATAAGGTTATGAATCTATTGTTCGATTATTTACCTGTGTTACGCTATTGCGTCTCTCTCCTTTCGGGTCGAACTGGCGACGACAACCATGAGCCCCTAGTTGTTTTATGCAATAATTAGTAACTTAACATCTACATCATCGACGAGCGGGACGAAGAGTATGTCTCCGATTTGCAATAACGAAATAAAATAACGAACCATAAAGTTTAAGAAATGAAACTTTTGCTGCAGGTATCTTAGGGTACCTACTTACAACAAAAGTTTCATTTCTAAAACTTTACATCTTACCAGAAAATTGGGTCATAAAATAGATAAAGCACAAATTGGAGACGTCAACTTATGTAGACTTCCTTTGATGCGAGCTTGTAATTGTCAATCATTCCGAGCGAACTGTCGCTAAGTCGATATTAAAGTTTGTAGGTACTGTAGCCAACATGTAGCACCAAAAATTTAATTTGCACGACTAATGACAAAAAGAAAAATGTCCAAAGCCAATTTCAAAAGTAAAAATGTCCAATAATAAAAATTTCTATTATTAAAAATTATCAATAATCAACGATCTCTATGTACTTACTAGATGGAGTGAACCAAACAATCGCTCTGTTCCATGCAACTGCGGCTCCGGGAGCCGCACCCCATTTACATTTACTTTGACACTTGTCCAGTTACTACGCAGAACATTTAATTATTTACTAAATATTTACGCTTTGAGTATCTTATCTTTTTAGGGGGCCAGGAAGACCTGGGCGATACTTCGACCCTTCGGGATCTTTTGTGCCAAACCCCTGTTCACCAACGGAGCTCCAAGCGGATTTGCTGGACTTCACATACGACTTAGAATTTCTTCTTTGGCATATGCAAAGAAGAAACGATGATTTTCGATCGATCGATGAACGATCAACCTTACGATGATTTTCTTCACTGAAAAGCCTGTGGTATTACAAATATACCGCACTTAAGTTTCGAAAAACTCATTGATACAGGCGGTGTTAGAACCCACGACCTAACGAAATAATCGCGTAAAAGCGTAAAATAGCGTAAAAATTGGTCTGCTCCATCTGGTAAGTACATAGAGATCGTTGCCAATAATAAGACTGTCCTATAGTAAAAATGTGACATAGTGTAAAAATGAGACTTCGTTTTTAGTCATAACTGACTGTGCCAACGATTTCGTACGCACAGTAGTGCTATTCTGTAAAATACAAACTAACGTCCGAGTCCCACTCAAGTGATTTTACTCACTTCAAAACCTAATCCATTGGCATTCAGTAAATATTCTAGAGCACAGGTGACGTGAAGTGAACAAAGAAGTCACTTCACATCATCAGTGCTCAAGAATATTTACAGAATGCCATTCGACACAGCATTCGACAGTGCTCTAGAATGTTTACAGAATTACCAATGGATTAGGTTTCAAAGTGAATAAAGAACTACTGAACGGATTTTGATGGACTTTTCACAGAAAAATGGGGCTTAACATAACATTTAGTCATTATTTCATCGCAATCGGTTTACTCAATCAAAAGTTATGGACATTTTTAGTTTTCAAATATATTTGTAGGCAAGGTTAGTATGCAATATATTGCAAATAATAGTATTTCCGTACTAATCAGATTGCAATGAGTTTGGACTACATTTGAGCTGGAAGTGGGTATTGGAGCAGGAGTGGGAGCGGAAGCGGGAGCGGGAGCGGGAGTCTGACACACTTAGTCTAATAAAAACGTAAACTTAACGTGTGTACATGTAAGATATTTGCAAAAAAAAATTGGGCGGTCTTAGGATAAGTAACAGAACACATTTCGATTATTTTTGGAGTTTTTGTCTGTTTGTTTGTGCACGCATCACTTTAAAACTACTGAACCGATTTAGATTGACTTATCACAAAAACATAGTGCTTAATTCGGTGTAACATATAGGCTTTATTTCATTGCAATCGGTCCAGTCAATTAAAACTTATGCGACTTTATAGTTTTCGCATTCACTGCTTTTTTTACAACAAATAAGTGTAGGGTGTAAATGCTCTAAGAATTCGTAAGCGGAAGCGGGATTAAAACCCGCGCTTTAGATTTAATTTAATCGCAATCGGGCTCACTTAAAAATTAAGCGAGCTTAAAGTTTTCAAAAACTCACATACATTACATTGGTATGCAACGCAATAATTTGGATTACGATGGATTAGTTAGGAGGACATTTGCTTGACAGGTAGATTGGTGAACGCAGTCATGATCTTGATATACAGAGGAAAACGCTTCTGCCCGTCGTCAGTCGCCTTGACGACACCCACAGGAAGATTGGGGGTGGCCCTATTCTAATAAACTTTCATCATAGTAGCTAACGTTAGTTACGTTACAATTGACGGTAAAAAGACAAAGAAGTAGCCCAGGTGGTTGTCGCAGACGTAGATACCGAGTTAAGTAGAATATAATTAGCAGGCGGCACGGCATGCGTTCAAAGGTTGTACCCGTCTGTAAAAATGCTTTCATAAAGCCGAGCCGCCACAATGAGCCCTTTGACAGTTCGTACCCACCTTTATGATGCCGACTCTGATATACGACCCGGCCTCATTAAACTTATTTTATCGACTCCGCAGCATCTAGCTACCCGGAATAATCCCGCCAGTAAATCAGGAAATCTAAAAGTAAGCTACCTACCTACTGCTTACAAACAGGCCGAAGAGAATAAACCACTTTATACCATTCAAAACCTTTATAGCTTATTATTCAATCCCATTAAAGACGTAGTTGGACGGCCTTTTTGAAAGCATTTTAATATAAAAGCTCATTTTCCATAACAATGAACATAATAAAAGTTTTTTATTCAATGCGGTTGTAAAATCGCTCCTTATTAAATTATGGAGTGTAAAAGAAACTTTTGTAATTCCTTATGCCGCATTTCTTTTAAATGTGTTGACATATACAACAACAGCAATCAGTATTTCATTCAGTTAGACAAATCCTAGTAAATGTAATTAAATCAGTAAAAAGTCGAAGCAACATAGTAACAAGTAAACAATGGCAACAAGCAATAAATCGCTAGTCACCTCGCCCCGGAGTAAGAAATAATGGTAAGCTTTTTTATTATTACAGAAGCTTTCAAGTTGCTACTGGGGTCCGCACTGCCTCACTGATGGAAACAAAAAATGTGGTGGTCATTCAGTGACGGTGACGCGGAACACGTATATCGTACACTCGATGACAAAACTCGTCATTTTTGCAAATACAAAACAACATACAACAACAATACATTTTTAATTTAAAATTACCGGATGTTGTGGGGGGCATAGAATACTTAATAATACTACGTCCTGGGGACCGTGGGCTGACAGTTCATGTTTAAGATTAAACTACATACCCACGCGCACATTCGCGTTATAGCGGTTCACTGACATTCTACATACATAGAAATCCACAAATAAACTGAAAAACAACAATAACTTTGTTGATTTTTAAGGAAAAAATTACATATTTTATCACCATAAAACATCATTTAAGTACTTAAAATACGTATACTGTCGTATTGCCTTTTGAGAATTGCAGCAGTACCTAACTGGCTGGGTCTAAAAGTTACTGTTAGCCAGAAATTTCGGGTTTGGACTCAAACGTTAGGGTTTATGGTGCAGCTCCCACACTTATAGTATATAGCTCCCACACTTATATTTCGAGGGTCTAATGGAGACCAGGTGACCAAGGACTGGAGCCTAAGGGTGATTATCTAGCAACTGCAGGTTAAGAATCAAACGATAAAGTACCTGCATAATGCAGACACTCGCAATCTTGAGGGTCTAATGAAAAGTAGCTAAACAACTGGATCTTAAAGATGGCAATACCTAGAAGCTTCGAATTTGAAGTCAATCGTTAGGTTCTTGGTGCTTTGTCACACAACCGCGTGCCTGTGTGACCCGGCGAGTGCCACCACAGACGAATTGTATAGGTACCTACAATTTTATACATATAAACCGCACTTTCAGGCACAACATCCAAAAATTTAGGCCAATTCCTTGATTTTTAAGGTTGATTAGACATAAAAGTAGTTTGCTTAAAAGTACACAACGAATGTGACTCTTTGGTAAAATTCAAACTAGAGTCTCATTGTTAAATTGACGTCGTGTTCGTCGCTTTGATCAACTTACATATCTACTCCCTTCCTGTCTTACATTATGCAGCCTTACATACTGGTTGCAGTTCATTTCCACGAATTTAAAACACTTTTGGCATCATCTGTCCACGCATGAATAAGCATCACAAGCAAAGTACGAATGGGCGCGTAGAGTACCAAGTGCGCGACTCCCCGCGGCCGCCCCCCCGCCCGCAGGCCACAGCCTCCGAATCACAATAAATCTGAACCGATAAGTAGTCGGGCGGATTGTCGGCGCGGCGTGATCAAAGCGAGGGGAGGCACATGAAAGGCGCCGCCGCTGCTCTCCGCCAAGATGGTTCATCCGATACCGCGTTTCCACCGCACGGAGTCACATGACGTTTTAATTAATTCGATTTTAATTTTGAATGACACTTGGCTGGTACGTTTGATTGACGAAGGTAAATGTTTTCATTATCATTCATCTTATAATTATTATGCGTTCAAATATGAATATAGCCACACACCAGAAGAGGCGAGATGAGGTTTATATAGAGCTTATTTGGTCAGCAAATGCATCCTCAGCTTGTAACTAAGCTGATGAATACTAATAATGCATTTTGCTAATTTTCGAATCTATAATTGCTATACAGGTGTTACAAAATACAATTGATTGAGCTGTGATAGCAGATACTAAAAAACTGTTAGTGGGCAAAATACTTTAGGAAATAATAAAAAAATATATATACATACCTATAATGAACAACATAACATACCTAAGCGTAGCGTGTCCGTAAAACATCAGTTGACTTCTTACATTCTGAAATTAAGTAGAGGTACGGGTGTCGAATAAATAAAAGTCCATAGCGAAACTGGGGGTAGATGGGTTCAAGCCCTATCAGAATGTAAAATTTCATGTTCAGTTTTCGAGATATTAAACTGTTTTCGAGATATTCGTTTTTTTACAATTTTTAGTCAATTTTGGGTGTTACAGCCGCTAACGTATTTTGTGATTCTGTTTCTTTGCTAAATACCTATTAAAACGATGTAAAAAAATCTAATCAAGTTACATACTTTGTTTTCGGACTTGTTGTCAGCGGCTAAAAATTAAAAATTTCAAAATTAATAATATAAAATGGATATATCACTAAACATAAAATTTCACATTCTAATAGGTAAGGCTTGACCTCATCTACCCTCCGCATACAGGTTACATAGGTAGATTCAGTCGCATCGTCCGTAGCAATGGAGTCGCACAATGTAATAGTGTGTAGCAGTTATTACTTTATATGCATGAAGCAATAATACGTACCTTGAGCTCTCCGCTACTGGCGTCGTGTAATTAATTTGCCATAAACGACTCGCATCACCTGTGCTGTGCCGCCTGTGCGCCTCGCTTGAGTCTGTGCAGTCACATCGAGTGGACTGCACAAACTCACGTACAAATTGCTTGTATTGTAATAATAAGTACGGTCAAGTGCGAGTGCAACTCGCTCGCCAAGTATTGGTATATTATTTATATGAAACCCTCAGCGCGCGGTTGGTTCGTCTAATTTAGATACTTATTTATACATTACTGTTTAATTATTATTATTTTTTAAAATCTACGAACTTTTCACTTTTTAAGACCATATGTTTAAGAAATTGGAAGGATTTTTTATAACTTTTTTACGGTGTCTATGTTTTTTGGTATATCGAAACCATATTTTAATTTAAGTTAAAATTTTAAATACGTATACTGCGAGTAAAATATTATTATTATAGCGATAATAGGCGAGCAGCAATTTGCTGATATGCCTATATCTGAACTAGTGTATTTAAGTCTTTGAATTGTCACTTGTAACACTGGTTTATGAAGAACTTGTATGTTTTTAATAGTGTTCACTGAGGAGGCATCGATAACGTCCTGCGGTAACTTGTTCTTTGTGCTCGTGACCCTGTTGTATTTATCATAAATTAATCTATTACATTAAAATAAAATAGTATTTATGTTGACATAAGTACTATTTTATTTTAATTAATTAGATTAAAAACATTAGTCACCTCTCACATGGTCTAACGTCATAAATTCATCAATTTTATAGAACGCATCGCACGCTTAATAATAAAGTGAATTATCTCAAAAACAGAAACTTTTGGGTATTCGCTGTTAAAGTTTTGTCTAGTTGCCGCGTGGCCAATATTTAAACTTTCGCGTGAGATTGGAGCCTATTTATTGGTTTGGTTAGTCTTATATTATAGTCAAATGTAGCTAGACCTGGACCTGAACCTGGACCCGGACCCGGACCTGGACCTGGGCCTGGGCCTGGGCCTGGACCTGGACCTGGACCTGGACCTGGACCTGGACCTGGACCTGGACCTGGACCTGGACCTGGACCTGGACCTGGACCTGGACCTGGACCTGGATTTGAAGTCAGAGTGGAAGTGGGATAGGGAGCGGAAGTGGGATAGGGAGCGGAAGTGGGAATGGGAGCGGATCCTGTAGTCCACGCGAGCGGAGCCGCGGGCACAGCTAGTAATTAATATTAACTCACTTTATGACTAAACAGAAATATAAATTCCGTACATGACATTGATAATAAACTGGTTTTTTAAGAGTTACTCCGTCGCCGGTCTAACGAAACCGCGTCCTGTTCACATCGAAGTCGGCTCATCTCTGACAGACGTCACTTTAGCATGAAACGCATGTGCGCCCGCGTTAATATTAAAGAGGCGGGTGATGCGTTATTCCAGTTTATTATTAAGCGTGCGGCATGTTCGATAAGTCGGGTTTCGACTTTAGTTTAAATAAAGCTATACTGGATGCAGCTGTGACATCAGACGGTAAGGAATAAAGGGACTCTCCAAAACTTTAAGTGTGTGGGGGCATCGCTATATTTTTTGGTAAAATATAAAATTGTTTCTATAAACATAAATAATTTTAATTTTCTAGCTCATAAACTTCTGAGAAATAAAGGGAGGCATATATTTTTGGATTTTTACTCCAGGACTTTTTTCTTTTTAATTTTAAGTTAATAGCGTGTGTAGTTGTTGAGAAAAACTTCTTTGACATACGGAGGAACGAACATCGAAGTCTCATTATAATCATCATAATAAGGGTTTAGTTTTCAGTACGAAACCCTAAAAATTACTAACGTGGACGTAAGTAGTTGGCTTAAACTTTTGTAAATAACGCAAAATGTCAACGTTTTGAATTAATAGGTGAAACAATTATGAATTTTATTGGCATAATTTATTTTATGCCGCGCTGTATTTTTTAATCTACGAAAACGTGTGGACGAGCGCTGTTTTTCTCCAACTTGTCGACTAACTAAAATTGTAAAGATTTGTTCCCATTTTGATATATTTTAATGGGTTATGCACTAAAACCATAGAATAATTCATCTAAAACCTTATATGAGAAATCTAGAGTGAAATCTTGAGTTACGCCTTACAACAGACAGCGAACAGACAAACAGATATTTTATTAGCTAAGGAGTCCTCAGGAAACCTTTGTTGGATTCGTTTGGTATACACTAATAGAATAAGAAATTAAATATGTTCAAAAAATGTTTATTGGTAAAAGAATAAATAAAAGATATAGATAGATACTTCTATTATATATTTTAGAAAATAAACTCTCAACGTATCTTTACTTCAGTATAACAAAGCTATTGCAACAAAATAAAAGAAACTTTAAAATAAGAAGAAAAAACAGGTTTAAGTATCAAAGAAAATATCATTGTGACATATAAATAAAGAAATAAAGTAAGGCACATTTCTTTATCACAGAAATCAGCAGCTACTATCATAACCACAGTAATAGAAATGTACAGTGAGCCACACGTCTGCCCCGCTAGCTAAGCAGACTGTAAAGTGTTTAGACAATCTTTTGAAAGTTGTCAAAAAAGGGTGCAAACTGATTTCTTTCTTTCATAGAATTACAGCAAACCAGTTTCACCCCTTTTTGACAATTCCCAAAAGGTTGTCTAAAGATTTCACGGTCCGTTTATCTTGTAGAGCACACATCCAGCTAGAATTATATCCGTGCGCAGCGGTAAAAGTGGCAACATTTCAAATGGTTTTGTATAACCCGACGTGTGGGCCACTGTACTGCTTACGTCATAAATCTTCTCGCACGTTAGCAACAGCGATACATAGCATCAGCTACACTGTAATATACTTCTATTATTATTATATATAAACTATCTATTGAGTATGAAAATACAACAATTATTGTCCGTTCATGTTATGAGGGCACCTGATTTATTTATAATGCTCTCCTATTTCCAAATATATTTTTTAGAACGCAGTCGCAGAACGTTGCTCATAGTTAAAGTGCTTTGGACATGCATTTTTTGAACACTGTGCTCTTGGAAAAGAGAAATGGCACTTCAGTCGTCTTCATACAATGAACTGATCATAAAATACGTACTAGACTACTAATAGATTACCATCCGACCAAAGACAATGTCCATGGTATATTTACAAACAGACAAAACACTTCTCAAATCGATTTTTCGTAACCACCAAGCCGATTTTAATGAAACTCATAGCGTTGGTCTTTTTTTAAACTATAGTACTTTCAAAGTTACTGCGATAACTTTTTAAATATAAACCCGACAGGGTTTGAAGTCGTTTTGATTATTGCAAAAGTTTTTTCTCTAACTCTTGCGTAGAATCGCGAATGTAATTTAACTTACCACGGTATATATCGTTTTGCGGATGTTATGACGTATATGAGATCTTTTAGCTAAGCAATATATAATTTATATTTTATTTAATTTAGTGTTATTTGTTATATTGTCAAACTGATATGCTCAAATAATTAAGCTCGAGATTCTAACTAAACTGCCAAACTATAAATATATGATCTAGCTACTCATGATAATTAATCGTGTGTGTACAGGACCATACACTTCTGTGTAAAGGTGCTTCTAAGCAGAAAACAGTTTCACTGCAATATGTGGGTGCAATAGTTATACACTTCAGTCCGGCTATGTATATATAACCTCGGCAATATTTCCGCGGCAGTATAGCTCATTTATGATATACCTACTCGTAAACGGGCGACAGTCAGGCAACAATGGTTGATAAAATGGTTGTTGTTATTATACCGGATTTTACTGTCGCAAATAAAAGAGAAGCATATATGCTGCAAATTGAGATGAAAATAGTGAATACCAAGCAATATTGCCGTATTTTCGATTGCGGAGCGATCGTTCGGCAAAACACGGTGTAAAAACACAACAACGTTTTACATGTTTGGCTATACTGCCAGGCAATATACCCAAATACATATATATTTTGCTGGCAATCTTGCGAGTAACTCCCTGCCATACTATTGCAGGGAAATTGATGCCCATTTAGAGCACATAAAGGCTTATGTTATGGGTCAAGACTACTTCAATAGATGCAGCCCAAACAAATTGTCACCTTATTATCAGATTTCTTTTGTCTCGTGGATCAAGTAAATTTTTGTCGAGCGTGAATGAGATAGCAAGCATAGCAACTATTTGACAGGCATGATCATTGTAGTTGTAACTGCTCGCTTAGTTTGACTCATTATATTATACAATGTCAGTCAAATG
The DNA here is from genome assembly GCA_947086405.1 of Esperia sulphurella. Classification (NCBI taxonomy): domain Eukaryota; kingdom Metazoa; phylum Arthropoda; class Insecta; order Lepidoptera; family Oecophoridae; genus Esperia; species Esperia sulphurella. The sequence continues at coordinate 6,777,329 of OX352271.1, read as the reverse complement.
TATTAATCAGTAGCAGAGTAATGTATTACTATTGTTAATCACAAAATAGTCATAGCTTCAAATTACTTTCAGTCTATTTATATTGCTTATGTTATATTTCTATAAGCGAATCGAGTAATTAATAGGCCTCGAAGATAGTACCAAAAAAGTATAAAAATTACTAGTAATATTTACGATTATCGACCGATTTCATATCAAATATCACCCTAGAGGGATACCTCCATCTTTTATAAAGTATAAATACCGCGAATATGATCACAATCTTTCAAATCCTACTTTCTAATGTGACGTTTTAATCACCGACGTTTACTTTATGAATAGTTCTGGCACTATCATCAGCAATCTATTCAATTATTTGTAAAAGTGTTTCTAAATAGGAGACGACCGACGGAAGGTTCAGCTGAGAGAGAAGAACTGTTTGCTGGGCATCTTCTGCTTCTGCTTCTTGAGGAACTCGCGCGCTTGCTTGTCGCCCGGCCGAGATTCCAGGGCTTGGATGGCGTCTCCATCTAAAAGTATTTATTTTTATTTATTGTCACAAAGTCCACACCACTTAAAACAGATTACTATGCAACTGTAACATAATGAGGGTCATAGGTAATGGCTAATTATGTTTCCATGAAGGAAAATAGTTTTCATACCTCATAAGTCACCTCAAAGTTTTTACCTTCATGATTGACACTAATGTGTTATTAAATCAAATAACAGATGAGTCATCTGAAAATTATAAAACTTCATGATGTGACCTTTAGTTGTTGGTACCTTGCGGACTCTCGTAATGAAGGCATATAAATGAAGGAATACTTAATAATACGTAAAGAAGTTCAACGAGAGCGTTCGAAGCTGTATGGAAAAGTTTCTTTGCCTAGCCCAAATCGAAAGAAGAAACATTAATCGCTGATTGGTGATCTAAACGGTTTAATAATGAAATTGACCACTCATAGTGCCAAAGAACGATTTAACAATGATTCATTATAGCATCGTTTGGCGATACTGAACTACTGATATACAATATACACCATTGTATATTATTATATTTTATATGTTTTTGACATTGTATTTAGCGTATTGTAATGAAGGAGTATATAAACAATATTATTCTATCATATTCCGATGAACGTGTTGCTGTAAACCATAAACCAGTACTATTTATTACCTATTACCGTATCCTATAAACCAAAAATTACACTCTGTCGAAGAATTTATCATTAAATTTAACCTTCGACATCCTATAGAGGTAGGTAGGTACACATCGATGTTATGACATTTTTATGAATTTCGTACACAAGTTGTGTAAAACGGACATTTTATTACTATATTATGATTATTCTTTGACGATAATATCGGACTGTTACGTAGCATTATATATTCTTTATTGCACAATGTTAAAAGCTAAATACAGTTACAAATTTTGTGTAAAATGCGAGCTTATCTCTACAAGAGATCTCTTCCAGCCACCCTTACAGAGTGTGAGTTAGAGTGTTAGGCAAGGCACTAAGAGCGGGGGGGGGAGGAGGGTTATAATACACTACACAATAACTTAATACCTAAACTAATTGACATATATATATATATATATATATATATATATATATATATATATATATATATAAAGTAAATATTTATAATAAACATACATAAATACATACAAATCATATTATACTGAGTGTAATATAAATTTGTAATATGAAATAAATAAATGTAATCTAATCATATGGAAGGGCAACTTATCGTAGCGCGACTCACCGATGCTGCTAGGCTTGGAGAGCGGCAGGTGCTGCTGCGGCAGGCTGGAGATGGGCGCCGGCGAGTCGGGGATGTCGCTGAAGTGAAGATACGCCTCGCCCACGAACGTGTTGCTCACGCTGAACATGTCCTTGTCCTTTATCACCAGGTGCATCAGCCCGTCGGGGATGCGCCGCTGCTCGGGGGTTAGGGGCCTGCGGGAGTATTATCACTAGTGATGGGCCGAACATGGGTTTTACCGAGTATGAATATTCGGTCGAATGTTCGATAAACATTTATCGAACCGAATATTAGGCAAAGTTTGGCGAGATCTATCGAGTATTACGAGTCAGTGCATATTCATGTTAGACTTGCAGGATGGCACAAGACTCTTCCGCATGCCACCCCCGCACCTGTCTTGCATCATTTAGTTAGACGCAAAAGAATATTAAAATCTCCTAAACATAAAGAAATGATTTATAGTAAGAATACAAAATAGACTTTTCAAAATAGGCTTTTCATTCGACATAATTTGATCACTTCAAGTGCCTCTTAACAATAACATAACAGAACTAAAAGATAATATGCAAGTCAGGCAAACTCAGTTCAGGCAAAACTTTAAGTACTAACTTGCCAAATATTCGCAACACATATTCTCATATCTGGAATTCAACTATCAGATATCCAGTCAGTTAAATATACATAGATAAATTCATATAAAACTTCAAAACAAATCAAGGCAAAGAAGCCTTTATTCTATTGACAATAAAAACGGACGATTTGATTGCGAAGTTTAATTTGTGCAAAACATCGATATTTCTTAATTTATGTTAGCTGTACTTACATAGTAAATATTTCGTCGTACAAGGGGAACAGATTCTTGCTGTGCGTTTGAGTCTTGCACTTCACCACATTAACGAACGAGTCTTCGGGAAGAAGAGCGACGCGCACGTATGAATCGCACAAACCTGCCAATAGAAGACAAATATTTAAATAAGCAGCTGTGACAGACTGACAGAAAGACGAACGAACGAACCAGAAGGGTCCCCTTTTCACCATTTCGACATAAGAACCAAAAAATAAGACATTTTATTCTCGCCTATATAAATCTTTGTGCCTATGTAAGAAATTAAACACTTTCTTTCTGGTCGGTACTTCATACAAAAAGCGACGATAGTCATTGTTTGCCGTAGTCTAAGTTAACTGGTCGTTTTCTATAACAAATAGAGATTTTTATAGATATAAGAAGCCACATAGCCTCATAAGAATGAAGAGCTCCTAGTCAGATTTATATATAAAATTTATATATAAGAAAGACCATTATTTTATTTTTGAATCCTTACAGACAGTTGTAGTTTGTTAAACTAATCCTAAATTCTATCCTAAATTTCAAGTCTGATTCCCACTTTCGCTTCAAATGCGCCCTAAATCGAAATTACCGTAACTCCCGTGCAATGCAAGGCAAACAAGTACTCACCATTTGAATCCGTTGGAGTCAGATTCCTTGCATTCATAATCTCCAATTTCAATACATCGTTTATGAACTGCGCCCTCACTGTGAGTATTCCTAACTTAGGCTCAGTGACTGCTTGCTGTTCCTGCCATCTCTCCAGATGGTACTGGTGTATCAGTTCCCTAGTCTCCATGCCGTGGAGTTTCAGCAGATATTCCACGCGTTTTAATGTGTCCGATGTGTATACTTCCTTGTCGTCTTGACAGAATGAGCGAATCATTATTTTCACGCACTCGTGGAGATTCGAAAAGAAAGATGGCGGACGACGTTTCTGTAATATTTTATTTAAATGTTTAGTAACGTTTAATTCAGTAATTAGGGCGATTTTTCTTGATCAACATTTAAAATTAATATATTTTTAATTAAGGAAAATAGGATATCAACATATTTAATTGAAATTCTCAATTTTTCTCTTAGCTATTATTTATAATACATTAGGTGGTGCGGCAGCCCTTGGTCAGTCTGTCTGTATGTCGACACTAAAATAAATAATATATCATACTGTCATAATTGATCGAAAAATTCAAATTTCAAAGCAAAAGAATAGTTGATCTAGATAAATCGATAGGTAGATCTTCATCGGAACCCTGAGTATCTATTCTATTAACTTGTAATGCAGGAACACCCATCACCCACCACATTGACCCGAAAATCTAACTCAGATCTTCGAAATAGGAACATGAATATAATCATTGCCTTGACTTTTATAATTACGAAAGGTGACATGGCACCATACACAATGTAACAAACAAAATACATTAAGTGAGCCGTTGCAGAGGCATTTTACACGTCGTCGTCGGCGTGTCTGCCAAACCTGATAGGTGTCACTAGTTTTTAAATGGATCGGCCATTCCAAAAAACCCGTATGTGTAAATTCCGCTTACAACCTGAGATACTAAATTACTACTTATACGTGCACTATTTGATGACGAACGCTGTTGTATGAAATTTTATTTATAAATGCTCAATGACACATAGATTTGGTTTTCACATAGCGGAAAAATACTCAGTCCCACGTGGGAAAAAAATAGTTTCTTGTTCCTCTTGAAAAACTAGTATTTCGCACATGACAGAATGGCAGGCGCACCGACGACGTGTTGAATATTGTTGAATACTTATACTGTACAACTTTAAGTAAGACGACTTTTGTAAATAAATTCTACTTCTCATACAAAGTACATTGCCGAGCCAAGCGGTGCAATTTGTATGAAAAGTTAAAACATTAAATGTTTTTGTAAAACCAAGTTTTGCGAATTTGCAGATCTCGCCATACAAAAGGTTGTTCAGTTTTCGGATACTAAATGCAGTTATTCCTGATATCTGACATTGTGCAAAATCTCATATTGATTTCTCCTGTAACTGGGCACTGGGTATATTGTTACACCCAGTATAAGAGATAAATAGGTACACATATCAGTGACAAAACTCCGGATGCATTTTGTTGAGATTCTTTGATGTTACTGGCGGTTAATTGCTATTTTATACATAATTTATGCATTGTCTTATTATAAATGACGCAAATCCCTGTTTCCAAGATCTGAAACCATAACCATTCATGCTCAATTTGCAATGACAGTACTCCATGATTCCCACATAATGGACAACAAATGGTAACATGCACAATCGTAATGGGTACTTGACATAAATATTTGGATAAATAAATACATTTCATCACATATCATAAACGCACTAATTTGCGACAATCATAGGTAGCAAACATAGAAATTATAATAAAATTATTTTAAAACATATCGGCTGGTAGAAATACATCAGTAGAAAGGTTAACCGACCGTTGCATTAAATTTAGAAAAAAGCTAATCACATACAACGAATATGCTTTAACATACTAAGATCTGTTCATCGCATAACATTTGTAACAGCTGACGGACTCTTTTGACTTTCATACATAAAATATACTTAAGAAGATGAAGCAATAGCAAAATACAAATATTATAAGAGTCGACCATGATTCTGCGATCGGTTATTCGACTAATTGGAGCAATTAGAAACACACCTGCAATTATTGTCTTCGTGAAATGATAAACAAGTTGTAACTTTATATGTATTATTACGTTCCAAGACGAGAACAGCGCAACTAAAAGCTTGGCAAATTAACAGGGACTACGCTTGAAGTCCAGGGAAAGAAAAGAGGAATCAAAGCCTCAATACTACAAGTTATTCATTTTGGGCTAAAAGGTTTTTAATATATTTGTACAATCGTCAGCAAGAAGCAACTGACTGCTCAGGAATAACGGTAGCATTTAGAACTTTGGATTAAAGTCACTAACTGCTACGGTTTTTATCGAGCTATTAGTTGCTTTTTTCAGTAAGCCGACATCTGTATAATATATCTTTAGAACTACGAAATAAAGAAACCATAAGCTGTAATGCATTATGATCATAGGGCATCGTAAGCATCATATGCATCTTAAATAAAAGCTTCATGTCTTGTTCCTCAGAGGCTGAAAGCTGTTTTAAAGGATCATGACACAATGAACAGAGTGTAGGGAACATTAACCACGGTAAGAGTACATTAACAAGGTGCTATCTATTATCTATGGTTTACCGCGTCTAAGTGGGCGGCGGCCGATTTGCTCAAGCGTCGAGGGTCGATATAGCGAGATATCTTTGCCTTTCGGTGCTATTAAATAAAAAAAATTAAATAAAAAATAAATACTTAAGTTAAATAGAAAGTACTTATAAGTTTTTGTAGATGACTCTGGACCAGAGCATAACTAATAAGAGGATGAGGATAGGTAGTTTCACGAGAGCTGGCACTAATGGAATGAACAAAACTAATGTAATCTATTATTGTGTGAGTGACGTCCTTATATTTCATAAAACTGTATTTTTTGTCGTTGAAAATGAAATTCGCGTGAAATGAGTGAATGTTTTGTAAACTGCATAAAACACGAAGATCTATATACTGCATAGAACTTTAGAGGAATGCAGTCATTCCGTGCTATATTCTTTGCCCATACCTTTAAATGTTACATAGACATAGATAAAACTCAACAAAGTGTTATCGTTTCATATCGTATCACACGTCGTTAGTTGCTTCTCATAATGGCCAGGATCATCTACAAAACCCTTAAAACAACACGGAGAGGGGGGCGCATACTCAGTATAGCCCTTTACGAAGTACAAGGCCACCTGATCATGCGTGGTTTCGATGTGTACGATAGGTTATGAATGTGTTGTTTAATTTGTTACATTTGTGTTTCATAGCTACAGCGTACATGTGTGAGTGTGTGACAGAACGTTTTGCATCGAAGGAAAAGGGTATCGCGTCTCCCCCCGGGTAGTGTTGCTTTAATACAGAAACTTATTAACACAATAAGATGTTCCTGGTATGACACTCCTTGTAACAAAGAATTTAACCATTTGATTAATCAAGGTTAATGAATAAAATAGTCCATTTGCCCAAAAATATACATACTATGTGTGTTCTAAAATAAGCTCTATCACTCTCTCTTTAGGGAATAATAGAAAGAGAGAAAGCTTATTTTTGACCTGACTAACATTAAACATTGTGTCTTTAGAAAAAGGGCTATTTTTCACTAGGAATGTCACTCTTATCTAATTACTAAATCGTATTAATCATAATTCATTAACCATGATTAATCAAATCGTTTAATTCTTTTTTAGTAAGACTGATACAAGGAATATCTTATTGCTTAACCATCAATTCGTCGCTGACGATGCATGTCATGTTTGATAAAAAATTAGGTCAGACCAAACACCATTGTCCCCAGATTGTTAAGTTTAGAATTTAAATTAAAAATTAACTTATTAATCCAATAAAAACGAATGTAAAGTTAACTTAGAAGCGGGTTGAGAGAATAATTTTGATACGCAACTAATTTTCGACTTTTTATGAGACTGGCCAGTCTGCAACATCAGCGACGAATTGATCACAACTTAGATTTGAACAATATTATAATTCTAATACATTTGCGTGTTATCTAAAACAAAATATTGAAACAGCATGCGTTGTAAATGCAATATTATTTACCCGAAAAAAATTACGCTTAAAATCGGGTGATACTTTGTTTCTCCCAAAATATCTACGCCTAATCAAGCGGATACGAGTGGCGAGTTTCTCTTTCTACAAACGAAAATTAGTAATAGGGTTAGTGGTACAGTTGACACAAAAGTTACTTAACACAGTGAACATGTCAAATTTGTTCGAAACCAAAAGTTAGGTTATGTTATTTATGTTAAGCTTATGATTGTTACTACACAGGATATAACAAAACACTTATATAGTAACCATTTATACAGAACTACCCAGTATCGGGTACTAAACAACTTCCATTGACCTAATTGTAAATCTAATAAATAAAAACGTAAACTTCGCGCGTCTGTACCACGACAGTATTTGCAAAAAAATATTTGGGGGTCTAATGATAATAGAACACATTTCAATCATTTTTGGAATTTTAGTCTGTTTGTCTTTTAGTTTGTGCACGCATCACGTAAAAACTACTGAACCGATTTTGACGGACTTTTCACAGAAACATGGGGCTTAACTCGAAGTAACATTTAGTCTTTATTTCATCGCAATCAAGCTGATTGCACTCAATCAAAAGTTATGAGCATTTTTAGTTTTCAAATATATTAGCATATAACAATGTTCGGTGCAATCAGATTGCGAAGTGTTAGGACTACATTTGGAGCTATAGCGGGCGTGGGAGTAGGAATGGGCGTGGGTATGATAGTCGGAGCCGGGGTCGGAGTTGTCGTCAGATTGAGAGTGAGTAGTTCACGCGAGCGGAGTCGCGGGCACAGCTAGTTTGAAATAAAAAATGGTATACATGCTAGTCTGCGCATCGACTCTACGGTAAGTTTTTTTTCTAATTTCATAAGATTATCACAAGAAGGTGTTCAGTATCGGTTACCGAGTGCCCTGTAACCGCTCCCTACAGGTGTTTTGTTACACTCTGTATATTTTTTATTAATTACTTACAACACAACTGTTAGCTACTATAGAATATACAGAAAAAACTACCTACATAATTAATAATTTCCATAATATTATATATTTCATAAACAACGTACCTCCAAATTAGCTTGAATAAGTTCATATAGCACCTCCCCAAGTTGTTCCCACACTATGTCGAGGGTTCGGCAGAAATTCTCATAACTCAGATGCTGGTGTAGCATATCGAGGTTCGCTTCGAGGTAGCGCATGACGCGGTCCATACTGGAGCAGTCTTGGTGCAATAACTCCGCCCCCTCCACCAGAAAACGAGTGATGGAGGGCATCATCTGAAAATATTAATTATTAATCGTTTAAGGCCGGTTGTTCACTAGTACCTGGTATTTTAGGTGAAGCCATATTAGTTCAAATGCAAATAAAAACTGCGTAAACCTTGGGAAAGGCCTATGTCCAGCAGTGGACTCTTTCAGGCTGAACATGAAATGCAAAAAATTCACAACACGCAAAGTACCTACCTTCTTAACCATTATCTCTAACAGATCCAATATCTTATTCTTGACTGTGTCTATAGCGTTTGCGATGACATTTTGCAATGTTTCTTTACACCTGTAACACAAAAATTATATGATGTTTACTGAACTTAAAAAACAACTAAGTTGCAGTGGCGTAATTTAAAACTAAATTTTTATGAAATATATTTTTAAACGTATAGGTACACGTACAAATAAATAAATAGGTCATCCAAAGTTAGTATGGCAACTTTCGGTCCAGCATGACGTTAATTACACTGATGGATATGGGTCAATATTTGGTATTGGAGTCTTGATCTATACAAGAAATGGCAACACTACAAAACACGGCTTCTCTATGAAATTTTGCATACCAAACGGGCCAGACATTATTTTGTATATTTATGAAGTTTTTGAACTTCAGGGGAATTACTTTTATGTTGAAAAATTGCAATATTGTAGTCGTACATGGAAAATAAAAATATGAAATACAAAAGAAAGTAATGTATTTTAAGATTCAATAAGTAAGTATCGAATTCGCATACATTTGAGCTTATAAACTAATAAAGTATTGAAAGTAAGTATGCAAATGCTTTATTGCACCCAAATTAATAACTGTAACATATTGTTATTGAATAGTCAATAATTATAGAATTAGGAACTAAAAATAATTTTCCTAGTATCAAACTGAACTGGGGAATTACGACAAGGGGATTACTTATTTTTGTTTCAGAGTAAATATTTGTTCAAAATATATTGTAATACCAGTAAAATTATACAGATATCAGTATAGCCGATAATTTACAACAACATTATTCTAAAAAATATTTACTTTTAGCACCCAATAACTTATAACAATGGAATTACACACTGACTGGCGCGATCGCTAATTTTGACAGTTACTGACCGTTTGAATACTAATTTTAAAAAAAAACAAACGATGTATTGCCTCATGCACAGCTATCTTCACGTCGCAAAAGTACCAACCTCATAATAATTTTATGAATGCGTTAATGTTTTTGTACAATAATGGGAGTCAAAATATTGACAATGAGAATGAGATTACCGAAAAATGAGAAACAATCTTTTAGACCAAATTTGGTTAATGAACACACAAAAAACTTCACTAACCTTTGTGCTTCCAACGGCGACCTAGTCTCACACATCCTCTGTATAATGTCTTCCATGCCCAGCTCCTCCACGTACGGCTGCAGGCTCTGCCGCACGAAGTCTATATTGTTGATGGCGATGCACCATTCGGTGGTGATCTCGAACCGCTCCTCGAACACCGTGCTCACGGTGCCCACGCTGTCCACGCGACCGGACATCTTGTCAGAGTAGAACACGCAGCAACGGCAGATATCCTGTGAAATAGTACGTCAGTAAAATCTATGTCACACAATATGTAGGTTCCGTCAATTACTTTTTTTATGTTAAACAAGTAAATCATCGCGAAAAATATTTTTACTTCATCGAAAAGCCTGTGGTGTGACCAATATTTATAAAATAATATTAAAAAACTTACATCAATAATTTTAGCAACGAAAGTGTAGCAGCCCTCCACTTCAGGCCACGCGAGCTGCTCCCAGAATATCTTGATCTGACTGAATATACTCCTAGTGTCTACGGCAGAACTGCTGTATTTGACATCAGTGTACACCGGCACCAAGTTGTCCAACTCCACCGCTTTCTCAATGCGAGTGAGAGCTTTGAAGACGGCAATGTCGAGCCATTGGGCGACCCCGTCGAAGAACCACGCATGGAACTTTGATATTGCGTACGAGTTCCAATCCGTCTCGTTCAAGCCCTGGCCTAGCCTAGAAAATGAATAAATAAGTATAGTAAATTAGTAATTAAATATATTAATTAAGGGACGCCCCGCCGCCAGATGGACCGACGATGACCTGAAAGTAGACAGAAGCGGCTGGATGCGGAGGGCGAAGGACCGGATGTGGTGGCGTTCATTGGTGAAGGCATATGACCAGCGGTGAACGGCTGACATGATAATGATGATGATAAAACATTATATATACAGAAGATTTATTTCAACATTGTCCCAAATAATAGTGTGTGAGTTTGTCAAGACATTATGTGTACGTCTAACAGCCTACTGTATCCTTATATTCCCACACTTAAACCAATATTTACTAACTGCTATGGTATATATACCTCATATTTAGGAACAGACGTTCATTCGTGTTTTGAATAGTTTTAATTAAAATGTAAGTCACGCAATTGCCTGTACAACAATGAGTTAAATTAATATACCTACATCCTAGATCCATGCCTACATCAATAAAATGCCGTGTAAACATTCATTTGTCATGAACACACAGTAAAGTTTCCGGCACAAAGTACGTACTTTTTCGGTGGCTACTACATGAATTGGTAATGAACAGCTTATTTGTATACTTCCAGCAAAGTGTATTCATAGCTTTTGAATCCTGGGAGTCACGATAGTATTATAGAAATGATATCTTGGATTCTGGGGTTAAGTAATAACAGAATCAAAAATGCTGGACTTAATGCAACATGCAATGGTGCCTTAAACGGAAATCTAATTAAAATATCGATTCTCAGCAGAATCTAGAGGGAATAAATTAAATAAATCTAATGAAATCTGACGACTTTCAAAGTGTATCGAGTTGCGAGACATAAAAAATGTAAACGAGCGTAAATTTTATTTTATAGCAATTTACATTTTGTGTAGATAATTATTATCTTATTTTTGTAGATAATTATTATTATGATAGTTCATTAATTTATTTAAAAAAATTAGGGGGAGATAAAAAATTTCTTATTCGTACTTAATCGGGGTATATTAATATTACATGTCTAACCCCAAACTGGGATTTCCTGTACTAAAGGAAAAGGACAGGATAATTCACAAATATACACAGCATAGCAACACACCCAACCCAGGACAAACTTATACAAAGTTGTCTACAATGAAATAAAGGCAGCGGTCATATGGTCCGCAATTTACATGAAAACTAATTAAATTATCACAGTGAAGAATAACTTCAACGGTTTTTTCAAACACTTACGTCAAAAACCTCTGGAGCGTCAGATAAAGTTCGAACAACGTTGTCCCCATAGCCAACGGCTCGGACTCCAGTTGCGGCGTGCCCATGGAGGTCGCGCCGTTGAGTCCGCCGGCTAAATGCACACTGGTGGTAGATCCGGAGTCGTCGTATTGTAGCCGTTTCATACTCTTGCATACGTCCGTCACTTCGGGCTCGACCAGAGAGGCGAGCTTGCTTTCATAAATGCCATAAAGTATTCTAGAGTATGGGAAGTTCATTACTCTGAAAAAAACATGAAGTACTACTATTAAAGCTGGTAAAGCACTAGCAGCTCTCTTAAAGAATGATCTACGTTATTAATTAGCATATAATGTGCCATAATCAACACGCTGGGCAGGCGGATTGGTGACCGCAGTAATGATCTTAATATACACATAAGAACGCCGCTGCCATCCCTGGTGCAATCCCTTAGTCGCCTTGACGACACCCACGGAAATATTAAGGGTGGCCCAATTCTAAGCCAGGAACCACACCGCTCTTTATTCTAATATTTTTTAAATAATTGGCAAAATACTTTAATAAATTTTAAAGCGAATCAAATCGGACCTTGGGACGTTAGTTTTATATTAAAAACAATGTTACTATCAAAAAAACACTTACTCAATAAATATCCTATCGTAATATTCCATCGCTCTCTGCAGGTCGGACCGCACTAACTGTATCACTCTGATCAAATGCTGCAGCCTCGACTCCTCAGTTTTATCTTTACACTCGTTATTGTCTAGGATATGGACGAACCAGTCGGAAGCCCCTTGTATCACAGCCTGGTTCAGTACCTCATGTATAGTCAACTTGTTGCCATCATCGTTGTTCCTCAACCAACCATACTGGGCCATTGGGAACAGATCTACATCTGGAACGTCTAAAACTGAGACTTTGTAAAGTATTTTCAGGACTTCCCTGAGGGTCTTCATAACGGTTTTGTCCCCGGCGGTCCTTTTCCTAAGTTTTCTGATGTGGCTGAAGCAAGTTGGAAGCAATTTTTTGAGGCCGTCCCAGAAAAGCTTAACATCCTCTTCATTGATAAGCCCTGATAAATGAAACTGTGTTTAGTTACTTGAAGTCACTTGTATATTTTAAGTTCAATATATATGTATTTTTACTTATTATTTGTGCAATTATTATAACCATGATACTGTAGATGACTACTATAAAGCATTCAAATATGACATTCGTCTGGTTGACAAGTGTTCTTGCTATAAAACACCCTTCGATTATTTCAATAAGGTAAAGACGAAACTAATGTCAAAAAATGACATAAGATATTTAAAAAGTAACACAGAAACAAACGAACAAATATCTGCTAAAAAAACTGTAATACTGGTGGAGCTTATGTAAAATCCATAATTTTAAATCTTACCGGATTGCAGTGGTTTAGCGATCTTCTCTAGCAGGTTATTGAAGAGGGCGAAGCTGAGCGGATGCTCGGTGGTGACTCCGCAGTACACCGTCCACTGCGCCAGACAGTTGTCGGTCTGGCCGAGCCCGCTCTGCGCCGTGTGCTGGGTGAGGATCGCTTCAGCGGCCGCGCTGAAGTTTCCACACCACCAGAAAGGGGCCACCTGCACACAAGTACAATACAAATCGTTGGTAATACACTCTAGTATATATTATCTTTGGTAATACCTAAAGGGTGTACGTTGTAATATAATATTCTAGTATATGTATATATTTGGGGAGCAATAATAAAATAAAAAATGTAGGTACTACAATAAGACTGCTACGTATTTTAACAACCTTTTCCAAATTGTTACAAAGGGGTTCAACTGGTTTTCTGGAATTCTATGATTGATAAATTCTTATTCTCCATTTAGTGTAAAATTCTAACAGTTTTCATACATTTCTGGAAAACCAGTTTTAACAACCCTTTTTCCAAAAGGTTGCCAAAATGTCCGGTTGCGTTTCTAAGGGGATTTTCTTTTAACCTTTAAAGAAATGTACTCTTGGTCACTAGGAGGTTAACTACAGTGAAGAATGTTACCTTTGAACTTTCAAGCTCGTGCAGCAGCAGTATTCTGAGCAAGTGTCGGTGCTCCTGCGCCGCCACCTGGGAGCTCTTCTGCGATGAGAAGTTGAGTCGCAACTTCACCACGCCCTGCCGCCGGAGCTTGCTCTTCTTGCTCAAGTTGAACCACATCGTCATACCACTCGCAGGGATAGACTGGCATTAACATACAAACGTTTATAGTTTAATGCAAAATTTCATCAATGAAATATTATTTTTCAATAATTAATTTTCAATTGCTTAGTCACTCATTATTGAAAATAAATAACCCATCCAGAGAATAATCAAGATTGACCTTATTAGAAATTCAAAATTATTATGAGATAGAGTAATGAAACATGACATCGATTATAGAAAAATAAAAAAGAGAAAAAATAATTAGATAGACAAAAATACAGCAAATTTAATTTTTAACCCTGCTAATGCTATCTTTATAGCAACCTCACACAACCAATAAGTGTAGTTTTTGTTTTCAGAAAAAAAAAGTGAAATAAGACGCAATAAAAAACGTCCTTAAATATTGAAGAAAGTATAAGTATTTTAAAGGAGACTTTTTTTGTTAAAAATAGAATATACTACATTCAATCAATATCTACAACTCACTTTTAGTGGAATATTACAAGTGCCAATAAGTTCGTTGTCGTGTTTCCCTGTGGATGCAGTGATATAGAGCTCTTTCATCAGTTTCTGGAATCCTTTGACACCTTTCACTTTGAACAGCTTCCCCATTTTCTCTTTTACGGTCTCGGCGGGGTCGAAATCCCTGGAAAGATATTATGAGTACTTAAATTTTGTTGTAAATTTTTAATTAAACAGAGGAAATTGCAAAACGTCCATAATATTATCGTTATTTTTTATCTTTAGTTAATCAATCAATTTAATCAACAGACCAGCTTGTTGGTCTTGGATTTTGGTAATTTATTTAAAAGTTGAAAATGTTGACCAAGGAAAGACAAAATTTTATACGTTAGGTCCTTCGCCAATTTACTAGTGGACCTAGTTAGGGATTAAACCAATGTAGGTATTGCTGTGTTAATAATTATTTATTACTATTACTTATAGGTATTTAATGCAAAAACAACAAACAAAAATAAACCAACCGGCACCGTGACAAATCAATTCCTCAGCTGTAATTACTACGACTCAATACCAAAAAACCATCTGCTTCATAAATAACCGCAGGTTTAACCACAACTATTTTGCATACCCATTCCACAGTTTGAAACTTACCATACTTCTAAACAAAGCGAGTCTTCTTGAACACTTTCAGGCATCGGTCTGAAATATAAACACATGCTGTAAGTAAACATATGAAGTTAAGTTTGCGAACCCAAAACCAATTTACCAAAGCTCATCTTTGGCAAGTGCAAGATTTGCGCATTGTGCCTAATGCAGTCGTAAATTGTGTTATGGCTACTTAACAAAGTATTCAATTTTTCCTTCC
The DNA here is from genome assembly GCA_947086405.1 of Esperia sulphurella. Classification (NCBI taxonomy): domain Eukaryota; kingdom Metazoa; phylum Arthropoda; class Insecta; order Lepidoptera; family Oecophoridae; genus Esperia; species Esperia sulphurella. The sequence continues at coordinate 6,762,105 of OX352271.1, read as the reverse complement.
GGCATTTTATGACGCATGATCGTCATAAAATGGCTTGTAACCATGTAAATATTAGCAGTTCGGAAAGCAATAAATGCGTAGTCATATGTATAACCAAAGATAATATATACTAGAAGGTATAACTTATGCATTAAATTTGAAATTACGGATTTTTTCAATACATTTACATTTTCATAAACATCCAAGCTCTACAATATAGTAGGTACAATATACTTACAATGAGAAATGTTCCTCCCATGTAGGATTCAGAGTACCTAATTTAACAGATGTGTTATATCTGTGTGAGGAGTTTGACATCAGATATATCGTCACGAATGGGTCGCTGAGACCGTTGGGGTCTTTGGGCACCAGATCCTTAGCTTCTACCAGTTCCACATTCAGCATCAGCTCTGGGGGTTCCTTGGCCTCAGCCTGAGTTAGCAGCAGGGTGTGTTTCTCATTGGAAATTTTAAACGCCTCTTGGACATAGGATAGCATGGCCTGCTGTCCTACTTCAGTCCCTACGTCACATCCGCCGACATTGTATAGGATCTCGTAAAGTATTTCAAGGTAAAGTTCATCAATCTGAAAGAAATTAAAGTAAAAAATATTATGAGCGTTGTCAAATTGATTTGATTAAATGAATATGTGGAATTATTAAGTCAATCGCGTATACGACCCGCGTGATAAATACAGATTGAACAATATATCAGCCGGATTGAGGGATTATTGTGTATAGGCAAACACAACAAAATTAGGATATAATTTAAGAAAAAAAACCTTTGACACAATACATCAGGTGAATTCATTTACTGTTTCAAAACTTTAATCAGTTATTATTAAAAAAACGGGTAGACATTTTTACATATTTTATTTTATTTCATACTAATAATATTTACTGTTAGATCTTTCTGTCATTTAAGAAGCCGGTCTATTTTATTGTACACTCTGTAAAATATAAATCAATTTCTGAAAAAAAAACTAAAATTAATGATATTACGACTCAAAAAATCTGCTTTGTACTAATGCAACGAAACAATTTTTGAAAACTTAAAATTCGCTTCTGATGGAATCGCCGGTTGCGATGAAACAAAGACTAAATGTTACTTTAAGTTAAACCCTATGCATTTCACCACCAGAATTGGGTCAGTAGTTTTTACGTTATGTGTGCACAAACAAAAATATTGCAAAAAAGATCTTAATGCATTCTATTTCTTGTCCTTCATCCCCCAATTATTGTTTAATTGCAAATATATTAATGTACAGACACGCTACAGTTTTTATCTATTAGAAGATAGATACATCAGAATATTTTTTCAGTATTATTTAAATTATTTCAGTATTATAGAGCTTTGCGACATTGGATTGCGCAAAGTGGCGATACATCGCCTCTGCCTACCCCTCTGGGACCAAGGCGTGGGCATTATGTATATATGTATGCATGCAATATAGAGCTTATGGGAATACTATAAGTTATTAGAGTAGTCACATAAGCTCTGTAATAAAATATGACTGATAATAGTAGTAATTATAAAAATAAATATATCTAGATTATACTTATTTACATATTATTATAAAGTAATCATTATTATTATACATAACTGAACTTACTAATGGATGACGACACAAAAACGCGGGCCGCTAAAAATCCCTAACATTTATCATGGATGGTGTGTGTGTAAGACACAACGATGGATTACCCTAGTGAGTCATTCGGCGGGTAGTTCCCAAAACTGGCATACATACCGAGGAATCGTAGTAGTATCTCAATTTCATTGACGGGATGAATAGAATTGGCACAAATTATTCTGTAACTCTAAAGATATTTCTTCAACACTGCAAGCGAAGACCCCACTCAATAAATGAACGTCAAATGATGGGGTGCTCGTAACCACGGCACCACCGGAACACGCCATGGCCTAACACGCGACCGGTTTTGAAAGTCGTGTCAGAACAACCTATCTACTGTTCGAAACAACCCTTCTAATACGGTGGGGTTACTGCGCCGCCGTGGGAAGGATATTGATCTGATAGAAAGCCCGCTGGTGTTTTCCATTAATTCCTTCGTTGGTTACGTATAGCGCGAATTTGTATTTGTCTACCGAAGTGGAATTTGCAATCAAACAAATGTCCACTCGATCGCTTTGCAATTAAGTAATCTACTGTACTAATTAGAGATTAACTGGAACAATGCCTATAGATACAAACTATAATCGTTGATATAACTTTTTACGAGATTTGTTTCGCAAAGTTATAAACACGTTAAAATAAGAGAAAAAAAGTTTTGACAAATATCATACTTTTTGTAGATGTCAATGCAATGCTGGAAATAATTTTAGTTGTATTAGATAATAATGATGCTTGTCCAGTAGTGACTCCGAATTGATAATCATAATTAGTTTCCGCTCTTCCTACTGTAAATAATCGTACTTGTAAAATGATAAATTCGTTCGAGGATTTGAACCTGCGACCAGGGCTGTTGCGGGACGTGCTCGTACCAACCGAGCTATCATGAGAAGTACTAGTTCAAACAAATTTGTCAACTACCACCGTTAGAAAGGATGTTGAATAGGGAAATAGTAAAAGGAATGAATATGAAGGCCCTGGAATGGCCAGAAATCCTGTTAGCCAAATAATTTTTTTATTTATCTCTTTTAGATTTTCTCTGAGCTTATACATCCAAAGGGGGTACATGCATTATAATAATATAAATCCCATCATAATAATTCTATTAATGTAATAATGCAAAGTTTCGTAAGACTATTTAAGAATCTGATTCTTTTGAATATCATTTATAGGAATTATACATTAAATTAGTAAAAATGAAAAAACTAATAAGATTTGCTATAAGTGAGTGATTTCTACCAAATAAAACGAAGCTACTGAAAGTTTTAAACACATTTTTTTAAGATATCATACCTTTTTCAAGACATCAAATATAAATCATAAACAATAATTCGTAGATAACATAGGCACTAGAATTTACCTACAGTCATTAACTGTGCGATTAGGCTGCTCTGCCTCTCCCATAGCTCTTTCTTAACGCCCCTGAAATTTCTCCGAAGTGTCGCCGTCCCATTCATCTTTACGGTATACACTCACTGAATAAGACACTCAAATCTCATCACACAAACACTTTAGGATCATAACATATTTATATGTTTGACAGGAGTGGTAGGAACGGGTCTGCTGAAAGTTACCGGTACACTGACGGTGTGCCGCCCTGCCTGCTAGCCGGGACTCCCAACCGGCACCGCACTGCCAGATTCTATTTTTGCAAGGCGCCGCGAACGTGACGAATGCGAACTCATGCAAATAATATAAAAGAGACATTTTTTACATACCTACTTCGAATTGTCTACATTATTTAAGATATCTGAATTTTAGTTTTTCTGTAATGAATCCTAAGTATCCCACAAATAATCAGATCATTAGATGGTGAACCGAAGAGGGTAATATTTTAGCATTTAATCAATACTCGTAATTCATCCACTGACGTATTTTCCTTGAGCGCAAAACTGTATCGCCCATAATGTCTTTGCTAATGGAGGATTTAGATTTATGTTCTTCAATCACACACGGAAACCTATAAAGCAGTTTATTATGAAAAGTTTTATAGTTATGATGAGGCATTCCAGGCAATAAAAATTTATTGATCTACTTGAGTACAAAGTCTGGATTTTGCTACATCAATGATATCATAGATTTAGTTCTTAAAGATACTAAAAAAGACTCTCAATTAACAGGATGCTCTTAAAACTGAGGCGGTCTACTGTCTAAACAATATACACATTATTCCAAAAACTACGTCCACCCATCAACGCATCTTGATTTATTTCCAGTCTTACATCGCCTTGTAAATCATCACAACAATCATGTAAGGGGAGGGCATGAAAAACATAGCTTCTACAATTAATTTTGTTCATATGTACTTCTAATTAACGTACTATTAATAAGGGATAGCCCCCAAAACCGGATGAATGGTTAACAAAACCCTGAATTAGCGACTGTTTATAATAAATACAAGTGGTGTTTTAAGCACGTAGGAAGAAGCCAAGGTTGTCCGAGGTTCACCGCGCAACAGGCACGCGCGCGTGTTGAAAGATTTATTTATTTTTATTAACTGGGAATGGAAAATATAAATTTTATGACGGTAACTACTTAAAAGTCTCTAGTTGACTCAATGAACACTTTTCTATATCCACATAAATTACGATACCTATCAAACTCTAATAAATAACGACTTCGGAAGAGATATCTTTTGTCATCAATAAGTAGTAGAGCGTTATTCACGCATTATATAAGGGCTATGTTTCAAAAGTAGACAGTTGACGATGACTTATCATCATCATCATATCTATGAAAACAAGAGTTACTTCATTTATTTACAACACGCCTTAGTACCTGAAATTTGGAAACCTTGGTAGTTGAATCCATAAAGTAGATAATCAAGAAGAGATAATAATAATGTATAGTAAATGGGAATCTTGAAGTTAGCCAGAACATTCGCGTAATCGGTGCATTTCGTATTCAGTCTAGATTGAGATGGGTGCAATAATATATTTTCAACTTGTGAAGCAAGTTTCGAAAATTGTATTAATTTTGATAAATGTAAGTTCGTTATTCGATTACTAGCTGTTGCCCGCGACTTCGTCCGCGTGGACAACTTAACATCACAAATTATTATGCATTTCCCGTAAGAATGGGATGTTTTTCGGGATAAAAACTATCCTATGTCCTATTCCAGGACCAAACCTATATGTGTGCCAAGTTTCATCACGATCCGTCCAATGGTTGAAGCGTGATTGAGTAACAAACATCCAAATATCCAAACTTTCACATTTATAATGTTAGTAGGATGGTGTAGCCGAATTCTTTGTTCTATCGCGTTAAGTTTATGAGACACTTTTTCGATTTTAAATTTAACACCAGGGGAATGACATTGGAATTGTAGATAAAAACGCATTTCCAAACATCGGTCATTCGGTTTAACCTTGGTTATGAAGTTGACAAAATAACTGGAGAAATGTAAAATTAAGAGACGTTGGCAGTATGCCACAACAGGGGCGGTCGTGGTCATTGTAACTGAACATCGCAGAAATTAAGTTTATGTAACTGGTGTGGTACTTTAACAGTTAGATCACTTAAAACTAATAAATAAAATAGTTGATACGTCAAACAAAATATAAATAGGTAATGTTTTACCTATATAGGTTACGAAAATTCCAACCCAATTACTTACACGATTAACAAAAGATATACCGACACAACAAGAAAAAACACTGTAGTTTCTTGTTATTTATCTTTTGACTCTTTGCTTTTGGTCAGTTTTAACAAGTGACAATAATAAGTAATAAATGACGAGAGATGATTGTTTTTAAAACCCACTAGATGATCACAGTTACTCGTAACAAAAGAAATGCAAAACGCAAGCTGTACCTGCTTTGTCTTTTGGATTAGTGCCCAAACGAAAGTATATTAGAGACGACTATGCCGCGCCGTAATGTCTCAGCCATCCACAATTATTGCACTACGACCCACTTTGTCGAGAATAGGTATACCTAATTCAATGTCTAGTTCAATTCCAAATGGAATAACGGAAACAAAACTGACGGAGATATTCGAGATATCCGTTATGTTTGGCTAAAAATACAACATTGCAACAGACTGACCCTTCGCCAACGCCCGTGACGATAGCACCGTTTTACGAGACGATGAAAAGTTTATTGTAAAACACCTTTTGGTTGGATCAAACAATTTGGTTCACATCCATTGATGGTGGTTAGGTAATAAGGCCTTGAAGTAGCTTTTAAAGTTTATGCTAAGGGAAAATAGAAGACTGGTCAGCCCAGTTTTTGTATGAAAGAAAAACAAACAGGATGAGAAGCAAGACATTGGTGTACTATGGACTATTTCAATTGATGTAACAGATTGAAGGACTTTATAAACTTGTTAACTACATACATGCACGAGCGCGATTTTGTGCGTCACACATCGTATAGAATAGCGCACAGTATTGCAAATCAGACTTGCAATCTGTGATGGTGGAACCAATATGTGCAGACATATATGAAAATACGATTTTCATATAAAAGTCTGCACATTATGTTATATATTATATACTAGAATCAGAATGTTTATTACTTCATAATCCCTAACAAAATCTCATTGAATGTCTATATGTGCAAGTTTTGAGATACAATAATACTATTTCAACATTTCTACCTAAATCTAATAAATAAAATCGTAAACTTCGCGTGTCTGTACATTGAAGATATTTGCAACAAAAAAAATTGGGGGTCTAAGGATAAGCAACAAATTTCGATCATTTTTGAAATTTTTGTCTGTTTGTCTGTGAGTTTGTGCACGCATCACTTAAAAACTACTGATCGGACTTTGATGGACTTTTCACAGAAACATGGGGCTTTATTTGTTGTAACATATAGGCTTTATTTCATTGCAATTGGTGCAGTCAATCAAAAGTTATGCGAATTTATAGTTTCCGAAAACTCGCATACACTGCGAAGAATGTAGGGTATACTCGTAAATGTTCGACTGAAATCGTGAACGGTAGCGGGAGCGGGTATGGTACCAGTGTAATTTGAGTGTTTGAAAATTCGCATAACTTTTGACTGAGTTACCCGATTACGATGAATTTGTGGTATACGTATACAACAAAGTAATGTTGGTCGGAATTTGGAGTGCGATGGATTAGTTACGAGGACTACATTTGGAGAGACGAGGGAAAGAGGTTTGAGGGAAGGGTTGAGGGGAGAGCTGAGGGGAGGGTTGAGGGAAGGGTTGAGAGGAGTGTTGGGGGTTGAGGGGAGAGTTGAGGATCTGGACCTGGACCTGGGCCTGGAACTGGACCTGGATTTAAAATCTTGAGTGGAAGTGGGATAGGGAGCGGAGTGGGAATGGGAGCGGATCCTGTAGTGCACGCGAGCGGAGCCGCGGGCACAGCTAGTTATTAATACATTATTATTGCCCACTATAATTTTATTACTAACTAGCTAACCCACTTCGTTGAGCGGTTAACATTTTCCGACTACCACTTTTAATTTCATTTTCTTTTCATTTTTCGAAATGAAATGAAATATCTTTATTGTGGATCATAGGTATATAAAGGATTACATGTCATAGTTAGAGTTCAGCTGTGTCCCGCCACGTGGGCATACAACATTGTGTTCGGGTTAAAATATAGCCTACTAGCTGTTGCCCGCGACTTCGTCCGCGTGGACAATTCATCATTACAAATTATTATGTATTTCTCGTAGGAATGGGATATTTTTTCGGGATAAAACTATCCTATGTCCTATTCCAGAACCTAACCTATAAGTGTGCCAAGTTTCATCACGATCTGTCAAGTGGTTGAAACGTGATTGAGTAACAAACATCCAAACTTTCACATTTATAATATTAGTAGGATGACACTCACAAATAACGTGGCTTTCTATTGGTAAAAGAATTTTCAAAATTGGTTAAGTAGATCCAGAGATTACCCGCTCCAACCTCACAAACTTTAACTCTTTATAATATTAGTATAGATACAAAAACAGTACTATAGATACTTACATTCCAGCCAACTGCCTCCTTAATCAAGTCAATCTTATCAGGGTCGTCTGGCTCAGAGTCTGTGTCAAGAAGTGTTTCGTTCCCACTGTCAGTGTCCCTGGTAAGGCTTCTGCTCTCCACCTGAAGGTCCACCACTGACTTCTCTTCCCCATCCTGTTCCTCGACCTCCTTAAAAGGTGCTAAAGGCGTAGACTCTTCTAAGGCAGCCCTCTGTGACGCCTGCTTTAGTATAGAACCGAACTTCTCGAAGAAACTGTCGTCCACTTCTTGTATTCTGAAATATAAAAAGATTTCTTTAGGCTGTGACAGCCAACGTGTACTAAAATCAATATATCTTTGAACTTACTTAAGTCTGCTACTGCTTAGAAAAACAATCGATTGTGTGTGTCCAGGTAATTAAGACAAATTTAGTAATTAAAAAATCCTTCTAGTCACAACAAACATGTATTCTCAAAATATAATTTCAAGGTCAAAAAGAAAAAAATACTATAAAAACAAAGAAATAAAATATGTATTAGGGTTGATTCACACTAACACAGAGTCAAGCAAAGCGTCAAATTCTTCACAAGTTGCACAAATACGCGCGTCTTCAGATCTTCAAGTCTTAAATCAGGGGCAAAACTACCCTAGCGCAACTCCCGCCTTGATGCGCTTGAGCTCGCGCAAATGAGCAGGCAACTATCGGCCACTGCTGCTCGCAGACGCGCGCATTCACATATTTTTTTTTTCTAGGTAAAAATATGTGCATTACTTTGTAGAGATATAGATCAATATGCTATGTAAAATTTCAGAGTGTAGTTTCGATACGCTTGGACTCTGCGTCAATGGGAATTGATCCTTACAAACAGAATAGGAAAAAAACTTCCAACAAGATAATCTACGTAAATATATGTATGTATAAAAACAAATCAATTAACAACAAACATGAAAGACACCATGATTATTTTTTTTACATTAACCATGCATTTAAATATATGTACACAATTTATTTCAAACATCTCTTACAAAATATAATATTATCAAAGATGGTACAATCTAGCTATAATCACATTATATTGGAAGACTGGAATGGCTTACAAAAAGAAATATAATAAACCCAGCAGTAGCAAAACAACAGCGCAGTATAAACTTAGATTTCACAATAAATGCATCTTAATTTTAGTTAATTTGGTCATAATACCTACAGAATAATAAATCATAATAACACTTAATAACTATGTCATATTAAAGGGATTAATATACACGTAAGATAATATGGCATAAACAAATGCATATTTCCTCATTTGTCCAAGGCTGACATTAGAGTGTATTTTATATCAGTGTATTCCTCAGCTCCATGTTTACTACCCTCCCTGCCTATACCAGACTCCTTAATACCTCCAAAAGCAGGCTCTGCAGCAGATAAAATGCCATCATTTATTGCAACCATCCCAAATTCCAATTGACGAGACATCCTGAACGCCTGTCCAAGTTCTTTGGTAAAAACGTAAGCGGCCAGGCCACTTCTAGTGGCATTTGCAATTTTGATAGCCTCTTCTTCACTCTTAACCTTGAGGCAAACTGCTACAGGTCCAAACACCTCTTCCCTGTATATTTTCATCTCAGGATTCACATTTATCAACAATGTTGATTCATAGAACTTGCTCCCAATATCTGGAGCAAATTTAGCACCCAATAGAGCTTTTGCTCCCTTTGAAAGAGCATCATCTACCAGACCTGACACTTTCTGTGCTTGTGCATTGTTAATAAGAGGGCCACAGGTAACACCCTCTTTTGTACCTGGACCCAATATACATTTCTGTGCTATCCTATTTTTAAAGCCCTTAACAAACTGGTCATAGACATCCTCATGTATGAGGAACCGGTTAGCTCCAATACAAGCCTGACCATTATTTCTGAACTTTGCCAACATTGCTTGATCCAGAGCATGCTCTAAGTCAGCACTTGGAAGAACAATAAAAGGAGCATTGCCACCTAACTCCAAAGCGACTCGCTTGATACCAGTAGCTGCAAGACCATATAAAATCTTACCAACATGTGTCGAACCTGTGAATGATATACATCCAACACTGTGATCTTCGCACATAACTTTTCCCACAGCAGCTGCATTCTTTCTGCTTGTTGTGACAACATTGATGACTCCTTTAGGTATTCCTGCTTGTTCTGCCAGCTCTGCAGCAGCCAATGCTGACAGTGGTGTATCCTCAGATGGTTTTATGACACAAGTGCAACCAGCTGCCATAAGCGCACCTACTTTCCGTGTTATCATAGCAAAGGGAAAATTCCATGGAGTGATCACAGACACTACACCTATCGGTTGGCGTGTGAGTAAAATCTGTTTATTAGGCCATGGGCTTGGTATTACTTCACCATTCATATGACGGGCAGTATCAGCAAACCACTCCAAGAAATCATTTCCATATGCAACCTCGCCTCTGGCCTCGGCGAGAGGCTTTCCAGTTTCGGCCGTTATTATCTGTGCTAAATGATCGGCATTTTTCTGACACACATCAAACCATTTTCTTAATATTTTGGAGCGTTCTTTTGCGGTAGTATTCTTCCAAGTTTGGAAGGTATCTGCAGCAGCTTGAATTGCGTTTTTAGCGTCGCGCGCGTCCATGTCCGGCACCTCTGCGATGAGGCTATCATCCGCCGGGTTGTTGACGGGAAACACGACATTACTGCCAGCGGCGACCCACTCGCCATTTATATAAGCTTGAGTTTTCAGCAAGTGCATTCTCCTGCACGGGATGGTAAATCGAAGGAAATTCTTTCCGCCTCGAATGAGATTCATCTGTACGTTACACACAACCGTATCTTATACTTCTCAAATAAGATAACTTGTTTCCACTCCCAAGTTGCGTTGGGTTGATAAGATAGTTATTTACATAACACAATGACACTGGAGATAGGTGCGCTACAAAGATTAACGAGCCTTTTGAAACAATTTTTATAATAATTGTGAGGCTACAAAGTCTCTAATTTATTGAGTAAATTGATATTAATCGAAAACATTCGCGTTTACAACTGACAGTTTGCTGTTTGACAAACGAATATTTGACAGTTGACACTTGTTTGTCACTATTTTTGATTTTTTTGACGTTGACAGTTGCCGTAGTGATGTGCAGCAAATAATATAAACGTTAACGGTATTGTTATGAACACACTTTTTCTACAATGTATTAAAATGGACATTAGCTTCCCACCATGCTGTGCTGTGATACTCGAGGGTGTGTATTCAAGTTTTCTATTTTCGACATATTGAAAGCAGATGTTTCTTCTTCTGCTCATAAACTAAACGTGTGCGTAAGCTGTACGGCAAAGGCATTATGGAAAACATACATAATGATTATTCATAATATGTATATCACTGGTCATCACTTCAACAGTGACCGATCAAATCACATATTTTTGTTTTCAATAGCAAAATGCTTGTTACATGCTCTACAATTGTATACATATCACTCGCGGAATGTTCATTCGAATCTCGCGTAAATTGGGGGGGTCTAAGGATAAGTAACAGAACACATTTCAATCATTTTTGAAATTTTTTACGGGTTTTGATGGACTTTTCACAAAAACATCAAGTAACTTAACTTTTAGTCTTTATTTCATCGCAATCGGCTAACTCAGTCAAAAGTTATTGGATTTTTTAGTTTTCTAATACATTACTTATACCTCATACCACGAAGCAAAATAATTTTTCGTAGCTCATCGTTTCACCTCAAAATGTTTTCCTTCATGCATGATTGACTCTAATTGGTTATTAAATTAGATAACAGATGATATTAAAATGTGCATCTGTTATCTACTTTAATAACCAATTAGTGTCAATCATGAAGGAAAACACTTTGAGGTGAAACTATGAGCCACGAAAAATTATTTTGCGTATGAGATATAGTAGGCATGAGTACATGAAATGTAACAAAGAAGTAAAATGATTATGTTCGGTATAATTCAGATTGTGGTTGGTTTGGACTACATTTGGAGCTGTAGTGGGAGTGGGCACGGGCACGGGCACGGGCGTGGGCGTGGGCGTGGGCGTGGGCGTGGGCGTTGGCGTGGGCGTGGGCGTTGGTGTGGGCGTCGGGGTCGGGGTTTGAGCCGCAGTTGAAGTCGGACCGAGAGTGAGTAGTCAACGCGAGCGGAAATACGAGTATATTAGTAGGTATGCAATATAACAAAGAAGTATAGGTAATTAATGTTTGGTGCAATTCAGATTGCGATGAGTTAGGACTACATTTGGAGCTGTAGTGGGAGTGCGTGGGCGTGCGCGTGGGATTGGGAGTCTGAGTGGGAATGAAAGTGGGATAGGGAGCGGAAGTGGGAACGGGAGCGGATTCTGTAGTCCACGCGAGTGGAGCCGCGGGCACAGCTAGTTCTTAATAATTAAAATCTCCATATTGATCATTGTGTCATTATCGCCTCTATCCACTAACTACCTGTAATGTGGAGCAAGCATTTAATTTTGATTGTTATTGATATAAGTACATGACCCGACCGTTGTGAATGGGTAGTAGAAAGACTTAACACGGTTAAGATTAATAGTTTCCTCCATTCCACTAATAAGTACTTATGCTATCTTAGTTTTATTTTTAATATATCAAGGTATCCCTACCTAATTGCGATCGAAAACTGAAATTCAAATTTTCACACGACTAGAATAATATTACGAGTGCAGAAGGCATACTTCTTAATTTTAAATAAAGAACAAAATTCAATACAAGCCAAATTAAATCCTACATGCATTGAAAAAAGTCAAAGTGAAAAATAAATGAACAAATACGAGGATCAACATGATTATTTTATTATTATTTGAAGCACCTACTTAGGTATACATCGTTGTAAGAATTAAATAATAAAGCGTAGGTTACCTACCAATAAACATTATTCTAAAAAAAAAGTATTCATACAAAAGTATGAGAATGGTTTTGGATGCTCACTTTTTATCGTGTTCCTGTTCTTGTACTGACTTCTGCTGTTGCAATTTATCGTAGAAACCCTTCCACATAGATTCCTCATCCATATCGCTAGTTTTGTTTTGTCTTCACAAATTAAATCGTTTGATATGTCCCACTAAGTAAACCGGCACAAAGAGGTATGCGTTACATTAACAATATGTGATGTAAATGAATCACTACACCGAGTCATATGTTCAAAAACCTAATGACGTCAGCATCAACTTGTGGATCTTGAGATCGGGCACACGGAAATAACGCTTGCGGTATATATCGAGCAAATGCGAGACTGCTGCGTCTATTGGGGTTACTGACACGAAATACAGCAGCCACATCGATTCTGCTACACTTTAGAGCACTCTTTGAAGATAACTTAGTTAAACTTTCTCAGAATTACACGTCAAAATATATATAAAAGCGGATAAAATGAGTTTGTTTTGGTCGGCGAGACGGGGAGGCGAACACTGACTGACGTAACCCAGCCAGCCACGCACGGCCCGCCTTCTATGCGCAGCGACACGACATGCGGCAGCATACAAACTCGCCTGCTAGGTATAAACGCACGTGCATTTGTAATGTAATGTCGCACAATTGTAGGTAAACAAAGACAACAGACTAATCTGCACTTCCTGATTAGAGTCGAGTCATTAACTTATTAGAGAACATCTTAAAACTGTGAACATATTACCGAAGGAAGTGGATATCATCAAAGTCAAAGAAATAACTATCTACCTACCTAAAAGTATACCGTTGAATCTTAGATTTCGTTTTTAGTCTAAGCGTTGAATAAATAAATAGTTGTAGGTGCTATGTGTCAACGAAACAATTGAACGACGATTAATCGAGGTTCCAAAAAATACATTCTAAGCAGATCAGTACACCTAATGAACCACAATTTTTTTTTCTTATTTCATTTAAAATTTCGAAATTTTTTTTATGTAAGTAAGTACCTACATATGTTACCGACTACAGCCACATATAACTCAGCTGCAAAAATATTCATAATGTTTAGCTCAGTAATTAGTGCTAATTGCGTTCCGTATCCTCCATTTAAAATGATGAAGTCAGTCGTTTATCAATGAATGAAACAAAACACTAGTATTACGTTCCATCGCCAAACGAAAAAAAACGCGCATGCCAGAACTAGAAAGTACTAGACCTTTGTGGACATAATTATCCACTCTTTTATCTCCCAAATATAGTTCTGTCATTGCAATTCCTACGAATTCCGTCGAGCATTTACACCCTACACTTTTTTGTTGTATACTAATGCGGTGTATGCGAGTTTTCGAAAACTATAACACAGCACGTCAAGGAGTATCACGGAGCGAAAAGCGGGCGAAGGAAAGTCGCTTTGCGACATTGGATTGCATAAAGTAGCGATACATCGTATCTGCCTACCCCTCTGAGCCCAAGGCGTGAGCATTATGTACATATGTATGTATGTATAAATTCGCAAGTGGGCCGATTACCATGAAATAAACACTAAATAGCTTATTCTTTTGTATAATTTTCTTTTCTTTGTGTTGTTCTTTGTATATTTGTGTGTACAATAAACTATTAAATAAATAAATAAATGTTACTTCATGTTCATCCCTATGTCATTCTGACAACTCCATTAGAATTAGTTCAGTAGTTTTTACGTGACGCGTGCGTGCACAAACAAACAGACAAAAATTCAAAAAATGATATTAATGTGTTTATTGCTTATCCTTCATCTCCCAAATAATATATATTTTAAATATTTTCAATGTACAGACACGCCAAGTTTACTTTTTTATTTACTGGATGGATGATGTGATTTGATTACACGGGATAATCGTAATAATACGCGCTGTAGGCTGTGTGCAGTTTCATACACACCACGTGATAACCTCCGTTAACTCTGTTACTTTTAATAAGTACTCAAATATTATTTATCCAATTACAAAAAATTATAGGTAAGTATATCATCATAAGTAACTTGCAATGTGATGCATTGATTTCTATAAGTCCCACTTATGTAACTTATCGAAAAGTATTGTTCTCTACATCTTTTCCTCGCTAATCAACAGGTGAGTACATTTTGTCAGATCACACAATGATTTTAAACAAACGAATCATTATGTGCAAATCACGCAGAGAATTCCACAGCTCCAAGGTTCGCCATCAAATCAACCTATTTACTTACAATGCTAGGTGTCTACGCACGAAGGGACACGATACCTGTGTACATTGATGTTTTTTTCTTGGTATCCTTTATAAACCATCTATGTAAAGCAAATTAGCAAAACAGCTTGTATTCGAACTCTATCAATGATCATAGGACATCGGAAAAAAAAGTTCAATTGCCTGTGGAGTTAAGGGTAACTCGTTAAGAAACGACAATTTTATATCTACGAGTAAGTAGGAGAAACACACATGAGACTTAAAAAAATATTACAACTCATCAAGATTTGCAACAATAGACCAATTTCGCAAGAAAATAATCTCACTAGGCATCTACATATACTTATTTATTATAAGTTGTACATAACAAACGTATTCAGTGTTGTCACAAAAGATAACAATTAAGCTTAATTACTCATGTTTTTGTGTGCGTTGCCGCTTCATCATCTTGTTCCAGATTAACTTTATCTCTGCCATTTTTAGACGTGTCTTCACATCCGAAGATAGTGGTATCACTATCAGTTAGTGTAAACTGAACATGACGCAAAAAATCAAATAAATTCCTTGTGGAGGGGCCTTGAACGATCTTTAAGGTCGCGGCGAAGGGGGAGAGACTCAGGTGGGACAACTCAAGGCTGTTTTTTATTGCAATTTTTATTTGTTAGCATGTATTTTCGTAGCCAGATACTTGTGCACAACAAATAAAAATTCCTACTGTTTATTTATATTTCTCAAAGAAATAAACGAGGTAAAAAGTATCTAAAAGTTAGGTAAGATTTTGATTCCGTTAAACAAAGGAACCGTTTGCTTTCTTGGTCCGTTTGGATAGAAATTAAAGGCACATGTCCAATCGGTGACGTAAATTATGTAGGTATTATTATGTTTAATGTTTTGACGGCCTCCGTGGCGGAACGGGTAGCTCTCGGACTGCCGCGCCGGAGGTTGCGGGTTCGAATCCCGCTAGGGGCAAATGTTCGTATGATGAATATGAATGTTTGTACCCAAGTCTTGGATGTTTATATAATTATTTAAGTATGTTTATCCGTTATCTAGTAACCATAACACAGGCTCCGCCTAATTTGGGACTTGATAATTGGTGTGAATGTCTGACATATTATAATTCAGATAGCAATGAGTTAAGGCTACATTTGAAATGTAACCTGCGGTGTAAATATCAAAAAAAGTATAATTAGGCCGTAAACTGTTCTAATCTCACATTATATTGCAACAATCTAAAAGAAATATTTACGACGCGACTTGCTGCAAGTAATTTGTTTGTAAAACAACAACTTTGTTAGGTATGAACTTGGTCTAACGAAATAATTATTTAATTAATAGTTAGGTATCCGAGCCGGAAAGTATTGCGGTGTACATAGTTGTTAATTAGTTACAACTTATTTTCCACCTCCGGACTTGAGACATGCCTATCATTTTTTTTTGCTGAGCCATAGCCTTGGATTTGAACACTCAAACTACAAAATCTATCAGAATTCTGTAAATGACGAAAAGGGTGCCAGAATTTATGACCCATATATACTCGTACCACCTAAAACCATGAGAATCACTTATCGTTTAAAAGTTACAGGACTTTGATGATGATGGCTGTATAGAAGTTAACGAACAATAAACTCTATCATTACTTTTGTATTACTGTCAAAACGCTTGACACCTGTAGTGACGTCTTGCAGCTGAGCCAAGCATGCACTATCTCTTTTAAACAGTTGGAGCACAAATTTTGATATTCGGGCACATTATCCCAACATACTCAGATTTCAAATCCAAAACCCTCAGATAAAATGTCAGACACAATGAAGACATTAAGTAGGTATAATGTTATATTCTATTTATATTATTTATATTTAAAGTCCGGCTAGGTCCTTAGTAGGTTAGGTTATATATCGAGGAAGAAATTGAGAAACCTTTTCCTAAATATAGTTCAAATATTAAATCTACATTTAAACAGTTACCTACATGTTTTATTCTATTCGAAAATGGAACACACTTCAGAAAATATTCAATTGTTTTCATTTTCAAAAGTGGGCCCTTTCGTTGGAAACTGAGACTCAACTTTTCCAAGGTTTGTTATATTATTTTTGTAAGAAGTACTCATGAATATGAATAATATCCTAGTTCCTAATTTATTAATATTAGTCCAAAACTGACAATTAAATTATTTTTATATGTTTCATAAGTCCTTCATTTCCTATTCAAATTCGTCACTTCATTAAGGTACTCATTTTATGAATGTTTTTAGGTAATTTCAGGTTATCTGTAGTAAACTGTAATATTTATATGTTCTATTTGTATCTACTAAACGTAGCATTCCTGAACTATGTGTACTAATCACGGCTAAACAGCTGAAAGTATACTTTACGCACATAGTCTAGTAGAGCCATCTAATGAAATAAAATAATTCTTGTACATAAATAAAAACATTAGGTATCTTACTTTCTTGAGCTGATTATTTCCTTCTCCTGCAATTTCTTATAAAGAAATTTCCAGGGATCATCATTGGCATTTTTATCCATATTAACACAACTTTCACTTGATATATTGACACGGATAGGCAAGATTGTCAAATAAATACTTTCAGGTATGTTAACGCTATATTAACATAAGTATACTCGCATTGCTTTAATTGTCTTACAAAACATCACTTTTTATTTTGTTGCTTTAAAAATATTTGAAGTGTTATTTTTCAGGCTTCATGGAGCACCGCGTGTTAGTGACTGACTGACTAGCTCTTCGCGGTACTAAGCTTTGTTTGCCCGAGGTTTACCTACTCTGGTTTTTTAGAGGCCCAAGGTTTAATCACGGAAACCTTTTTGCCGCACTATTGTTAGTAAACTACACGAGCGTACCAAAAAAGGTTATTAACATTAAATTATCAGTTCACACGAGCTTCTTATACAACTGGAAAGGTACCTTAGAAAATATGGTGCTACTTGCTTACTCTCTTCTTGTATCTATAATTGACTTGAATATTTATTACCGTTAAATTAGACTAACTTCAGTCAGATCTCGATACAATATTCATTATAAGTAGGTATCGGATATTAAATAACGACTTTAATGATTTTACCAAAAGTTAACACCAAACAAAACACTCGTACATAATGTAGTGAGTCTAATTAGAAATGATATTTTGAGAGAAAATATGTATTTAGGGAGATTGGTCCATATGCTACACTTAGTCATTTGCTGGTTTTTTTAGGAAGACTACTAGTAAGCGAAACATTGGATACTCAGTCGTTCCTCTCTGCCAAAGGTACAAAAGTTACTTATTGCCTACGTGTGGGCCGGTCGGCGGAACCGCGTTGATTTAAGCTTCAATTGGTCGATGGTACCCAATACAACAGTAGTCAAAGTATTTGTGTGCATAATGATAAAATAAACAGCATCTTTCATAAGTAAACTAATAACAGACGAAAGTGCATGCATAACGCATGCTGAAAATGTATATACAAATGTACAAAAAATCGCAAATGAAATAAGCAATCAGTTCATAACTACAGAACCCTATACATTTCAATAATTTTCTAGGCTGTAACGTGTCAATGTTAATAAGCACGCGGGAAAATCCTATCTCCCAGCCAAAGCAAACATTACAGGTTGCAATCATGATTCAGTGGCGGTTTTTACAATAAATAATTATATTCCTGTACTTGTTTCCTGTTTAATACCCACAGACTAATTATAGCTTATAAATAAAGTCACTGGCATTTGAGTACGTACAACTATCTATACCTAATTTAGAGCAAGCTCTCTAAGATAACGGATTAATAAATTAAAAAAATCTTTAGAACATTTTGGTTGCTAAATTTTTTTGCCATTTAGAACATTTTGGTAAGATTGAAGACAATACAATAGGTACACTTTATTGCACAACCAAATAAAGTTATTTTTAAAATAGTACAATTAGGTCTTATCGCTTAAAATATAGATTTTAAATATATAGAGATCGAAAGTAAATTTTTAATGGCCTGTCAAACGGGCAGACAGTCGGCCTGACGGTAAGCGGTCACCATAAACTTGCAGCATTTGGACAGCAGTCCAAGGACCAACACTTCTTAGGCCATCATTACCCTAAGTTTCACATGAAAATATTAAAACTTGAACTAGGTACTTAAACATGCAGTCATTTCATGCTCTGTTGGCCACAAGCTACCGCCTACAGCAAGTGAACTTAGCATTGTGATGATCAACTCATTCACCTGCCAGCTGCTGCCTTATCTAGATAATGTACCTAATCACAAAAGACTGCATAGGCAACTAAATTACACAGTTAGTAATACGCAATGCAACACATGACTAGCAGATTGACAAGTAAGCAGTAGGTAGATAATTTGCATAAGCTGTGTGATGAACTAATAAGGCTGTGATTTGACTCAAATTTACATTTTGTGTAAGATGAGGTAGTTAAAAGTGTATCGCATGTAATTTCACAGAATTTTGTTGATCCAACCAAAGCATGGTTTGGTAGAATTTTGATTTCGCCGAACTCTATATAACCATATAAGGAAGTATATCGTTTGTATATAGAATAGATACTCGTCGATAACCGACTATATGTATTAGATTGTTAACGATTATGCGAAGCTAGCAGAGTAGAACCTTTCGACGCATGACGCCAAAAATGCTAAATGACAAATTCTCATAATGCCCTAAACGTAAAAGCCAAAATATCAGTGAAGGGAAAGTTCTATCAGTAGTATTATTAAGTATTCTATGGTTATACTATAGACGAATAGAAAATTTTCGAATCAAAGGTAACTCATTGCCAATTCTACTATACATTATACATAGGTATAATACTTATCCATATCTAATGACATATTATGTGCAAGCCGTAGGCGTAGTAAATCATCAGCTATGTCGGTGTAGTGCCAATTAATGGTTATTTTGGTAATGAGTAATGACACTTTTTGTGATTTCAACTACCTAGCCTAAATATCAAAAAGTGCCCAAGTACTTGTATAATTGACAATAATGATTTCAATCACGAAATAAGATACACACATCAACAAAATGTAGGGTATGGGCCAAAATATATTTCAATACTAGCTGTGCCATGGCTCCGCTACAGAATCCGATCCAGATAATCAGGTCCAGGTCCAGGTCCAGGTCCAGGTCCAGGTCCAGGTCCAGGTCCAGGTCCAGGTCCAGGTCCAGGTCCAGGTCCAGGTCCAGGTCCAGGTCCAGGTCCTGGTCCAGGTCCAGGTCCAGGTCCAGGTCCAGGTCCAGGTCCAGGTCCAGGTCCAGGTCCAGGTCCAGGTCCAGGTCCAGGTCCAGGTCCAGGTCCAGGTCCAGGTCCAGGTCCAGGTCCAGGTCCAGGTCCAGGTCCAGGTCCAGGTCCAGGTCCAGGTCCAGGTCCAGGTCCAGGTCCAGGTCCAGGTCCAGGTCCAGGTCCAGGTCCAGGTCCAGGTCCAGGTCCAGGTCAGGTCCAGGTCCAGGTCCAGGTCCAGGTCCAGGTCCAGGTCCAGTGGTCCAGGACCTCGGTTCGCGTGAACTACAGAATCGCTCCCATTCCCACTCCCGCTCCCCTCCCGCTTCCGCTTCCGCTTCCGCTCCCGCTCCCACACCCACTCCCCATTTGCCCACGCCCACACCCACTCGCACTCCAATTCCCACCCGCAGCTCCAAATGTAATCCAAACTCATCGCAATCTGAATAGTACGGAAATACTATTAAGTATGTGCAATATATTGCATACTAACCTTACCTACTAATGTATTTGAAAACTAAAAATGTCTATAACTTTTGATTGAGTTAGCCGATTGCGATGAAATAAAGTTTTGTTGTTATACACCTATATGTTACACCAAATTAAGCCCCATGTTCCTGTGAAGAGTCCATCAAAGTCCGATCAGTCGTTTTTAAGTGATGCGTGCACAAATTCACAGACAAACAGACAAACAAACAGACAAAAATTTCAAAAATGATTGAAATGTGTTCTGTTGCTTATCCTTAGACCCCCCAATTTTTTTTTGCAAATATCTTCAATGTACAGACACGCGATATTTATGATTTTATTTATTAGATTTACGCCCATAATCCGTGTTACCTGTATCTTCGAAAATCTACATTTACTGTTGCTTTAAAAAATATTGTTGAGAACATAGAAACGAAAATTAAATTTTACCAGGATTCAATATTGTGTATATTTTGGTTAAAAATACGTAATCCAAATACATAAATTGTTCCAAAGTGTAATGTTCAGTCTATGGACACGATATCGACTTACTGGGGATGTAGCCGAATGACACAGGGAGATATACCATGACCAGACCATTTTTATTACAAAACACGGCTAGGAAATAGCAGGTCAACTGGTGGTCACAACACCAGGTGGTTGTCAGCGACTAAACGGGCAGAAGTGAACCTGCATGCTCGCAGACCGTTGGGTTAGCCCCAGCTTTGCAACGTGGAAATCGCGGAAAACATTTATCATGGGTTCGTGGCTATTTACACTGGACCAATGATCAGAGCACATTCTCTGTTTTATGGAGAATCTTGCTTCGGTTTTTATCGTGATTGAAAGATAACGCGTGGTTGACTAAATCCTGAACATACAAGCCACCAATAACATCCGTCTTCAGCCGTTGCGTAAAATCAAACGTATAAATCTCAGGTAAGTTTTATTAATAAAATATAAGTACCTACTAAGCATGGCAGAGATAAAAAAAACTTATTTCTTGTTTAATGTATCTACCATATATTAAAACTCATAAAACAAGTTTAGGTACAAGACCGACAATCAAACAGAGGCTGTTTTAACTTAATACTGGTCTAACAACAACACTTATGTTCAAGGCTTTTGATAAGGCGATAGCTGTACTAGTGTATAACAACAGAACAGAGCCTCATCTATTTTAATTTGTGCACATGGAACAGCTGTCTATGTGTATCAAAGGCTGTGACTGACCCCAACCGATACATGTACGAGTATATCAAGCTCATCCCCTTGAATAATTTGACAGTTTATACAAGTCTCCTAAGGGCCTCTGCACTTGATATGTGAATGATCTTATCTATGAGCACCAGATCGGTTTCCATATAATCAATAATAATCACGGTGTATGCTATGATTAACTACTAGTTATTACTCGTATTATTTTTAAACTGTTGTTTTTTGTTTCGCTTTCCGCAAGGATATGCTGACAACGCAGTTTTGAGACTTTTTTTTACGAAATTTGCATGCCAAAAGTTTGATGTTATTTAAATTATGCATTATGTTAGGATTAATCTATCTAGAAAGTCTAGTAAATATTAAGGAATTAAAGGATTATAAAATGCCTAAGTAATGCCTAATACCATGTGCCTAATTCCAATTTAATATGTGAAAACTAGTTAATAGCTAATAGCGTTCTTGATTTATATTTTACTTTATAATTATATGTGTAAGTTTTCCGAATAAAATAAATAAAAAAAAGATTGACCGGTATTTTAGAGTGCCACCAATACGAATACTCTCTATCCGCCAACGAATAACTCATAAGCTGGACTGATTGAGCTGAGAACATATGTAAAATTGCCCGGACGATGGGAAAATAAAGTACATTACACACACAAATTAAAAATAAAAATAAATTATACAAATTAAATTAAATTAAACAAATTATAAATAAAGCTGGAAGAAATTTCTTTAGAAATAAGCTTATCCTTTTGTATAATTTTCTTTTCTTTGTGTTGTTCTTTGTAAATTTGTGTGTACAATAAACTATTAAATAAATAATAAATAAACATATTTTCTGAGATATTCCAAGTAATTCGGAAAAAACGGAACCGGCATATTGTGTATGTACGAGGTACACACTTTGCGGCCTTTTAAAATAATAAATACAATTGCCTGCTATAGCTTTTAGTTATAACTTACCTTGGCTTTGGTGTTGAACTTGGGAGCAAGTAGCTGTAAAATGACAATATTTCGGCCTCCATGTCAGGAAGAACTCTCCGTAGAAAATGGAACGTTTAAACGGAAGACTGTTCTGGCATTCAGCAGGCAGTTTTCAGTAAACTTGATGACAGAATGGCTGAGGACTAATCTAAGAAGGACTGTGCTGAACACCACTGACTAAAGCTTTCCAAAAGCAATACCTAAGGGGTACTAAATGGTACCTTACTATACTTAAATTTGGGAAAGAAATCTTGGGATTGATCACAAAGAGATATGAATAAAACCACACTTTTTGAACATCTTTAAATAAAAAATTAAGTTAAGACCAAGAATGAGGAATGTAGTACAGTCCTCGAACACAACATTGAAAGTAATAAAGAAACCCTCATACCGATCGAAGAGACTATCGAGTCTCATAATCAACTAAAGCAATAAAGTTGCCACACAACTTATAACTTGATTTGCAAGTTCGCGGTTTAGCGAACCTAACGCGTGTAGTTTAATTTAAGTTCAGTCCATAAGTTAGTAAATTTAGTTACTTTTTATATACCAAATCTGCACAAACGAACCTCTTAACTCAATAACAACAAACAAACTCTTTCGCATGTATATCAGTTTGAAACTTAGCTACGTATCTTGGGTAAAAATTATTGTAACAAAAATGGTTAAAATCCCACCAAAAACATTACCTCATTATTGGGCTTAGAAGAGTATTGAAATCTCATAACTTAAAATAACTATTCCGTAAATGAACTATATTTCATCCACTAAGTACGTTACTATAATAGAATTGAACATGTTCAGCCACGCCTCGGCAAACGTGCCAGAGACACTAAGCACTTATGAACTTGGCAAGTTCTCGTGGTGGTAATCTGTCATATCAGTAAGCCGTGTGATTTCCGGCTTAGAATAGGGCCAGCCACAATCTTCCCGGGGGTGTCGTCAAAGCGACTAAGGGAGTGCAGCAGGGGCAGGCAGCAGCGTTCTCCTGTGTATTTTAAGACCATTACTGCGATCACCAATCCGCCTGCCAAGCGTGGTGATTATGATAAATCCCTCAACGGACAGTCCAACAAAAGTGGCATTCTATAGGAGAGGGTTATGTTCAGCAGTGGACATATTTCGGCTGATTTTGAATCTGTATGTACTTTTTAGTTACATAGCACGGCATTCGTTAAGTACTTACACGTAATTAGGTAACATTTTATGATTATTAAAAATAATAATACCTGTATTATACCTAGGTTTCAGGAGCTTCACCCTTCGTGAGGACTACTTAGATAGCCTTCAAAAGTTAACAGTACCTATACTTAGAGTGATCATGTTATTAGATGACGCACATTTTGATAAGAGATAAAACCATAACCATATAAATTTTATAATGTTAGGTTACACAACCATTTTACATCACACGTTAGTACAGTCAACATCATACCCAGTGGTTCAATACATCTAGACGTCAACTGCATATATTAGTATTGAAACTCTGTCAGTACCTACCTACATTTATACCGCTCTCTCAGGTTCAAGATGTCTATTTCCTAAAATGTCCCTTTCCCATAATTGTCAGCATTCCCATAAAGTAAGATTTTCTGTTTTGTAATGTTTGCTTCCTAAAATACCTGCAATAACTTCTTTCTTTCGATCAGATAAAAAACCAGCTGCGCTATTTAAAAAAATGCAATGCAATTTATTTAACCAATATCAAAATTGATTTCCATCATTTCAACCGATAAACTATAAAACATCGTATTTGTACGCTAGGAAAATGGAGTCAGTAGTAAAATAAAGATACTTCATAAATGTTAAAAATGGCCTGTTAACTGTATAGTCGTATATACGACTATACTAACATTTTAGAGGTAAAGTTTGAGGTTGTAGCGGGTAATCTCTGGATCTACTGAACCCAACGATCTCTATGTACTACCAGATGGAGCGTTCCAAACAATCGCTCTGTTCCACACAAGTAGCCACAACTCTTTCACATTCACAATGAAACTTGTGCAGTTACTACGCAGAACATTTAATTATTACTAAATATTGACGCTACAGTTAAATAAGTTGTAAAACCGATTTTGAAAATTATTTTACTAGATAGCCACGTTATTTATGTGTGTCACAGTCTATATATTAACCCAAAAAATTAAAATACTTTATCGTGGTAGTCGGAAAATGTTTACCGCCCAACGAAGTGGGCACGGGTCAGCTAGTTTATTATATAGTTAATGGCGAAGCAGACGTTATGGGAGTAGACATGGAAATGCAAACATTATGGTAAAGTAGATGTTATGGGAATTAGCACAAAATGGGAATGTAAATATTATGCGAAAAGGATATTTTAGGAAGCACACATCTTGAACTTGAGCGATTTATACATACATTTAAATATTTTCACAACTACCTAGCCATTTTCAGATTGTAAATTCTGTTACAAGCTGCATGCATCTAAATACATGACTACACTACTACTACTGTGTTACTTTCGTACATACATATATAATGCTCACGCCTTGGTCTCAGAGGGGTAGGCAGAGACGATGTATCGCCACTTTGCGCGATCCTGACAAACATCGCAAAGCGACTTTCCTTCGTCCGCTTTTCGCCCTGTGATACCATTTGGCGTCATGTGTGGCGAACAACATCGCCGCCTAAGTGTTGAAACACATTGTGGTACCACGATTAGCTACGGAAATAATTGTCCACCTCATCAGAGCCCCGCATGACTCGGTAAGGCTAATACTGCCCGGAGGTCGCCCACCTCCGGGATGTCGGAACGCTTACGACCAGGCTAGTCCCTGGTCACGCTTACATCAGCACAGCAGACCTTGGATTGGCCGACGGGATAGGATTGGGGTGAGGGGGACATAAGGGTTATAGGTAAGGAGTAGGTTAGGTATGGGATACCGCAGTAGTAGCGATAACTCGGGAAGCCGGACAGGCAACTATATTTAACTTACTTTCGTGTTATGTATTTTATAAATATGATAGGAAAAGGCTGAATGTGATCCATCTCCTGCACATCTACATCGTTGTCGAACGTACCTAACCTATTTACATGCCTACAGAATAGACTTTTGTGTGATCAAACTTCAGGGTCATTGTATTAGTCAGCGGCCACGATTATAGTTTTTTTGCCCAAATTTGGATATAGCATCTATTTAGCACGATGTAGGGCATTGAATAATTTGACCCAGTTATACTAAAATACCCAACCCACAAGACAATCTGCTCCTTTTAATCCCAAAAGTAGCGAGGAGTATTTAAAATAATAAAAAGATCATTTTTAGAGCGTAACATTCTATTAAAGAATAACAGGTTAGACTTGACGGCTCTTTCTGCATATCTGGGTCCAATTATAGTACAGTTACATGTAAGGGAGCATACATAAACAACGTAGCCCGAATATGGCCACATGTTAACCTCTTTGTCCCCCGAGTGGATTTGGTTAACCCCCCAGAAACTGGAGCGTAATTTTTCCTATCGTTTCTAGAAGTCCCTCGTACAATTTACAATTCATCATCATCATCAGGTTATTTTTGTCTCCACTGCAGGAGCACAACCCTCTCTCATCTGTCGGAGACAGACGGAGGATTTGGCCTAAACTCCCCGCGCTGGCCAGACGGGTTGGGGAGGCCTGATTTATGTGTTATAATGTATTCCCTTAGTCGCCTTGTACGATATCCACGGGAAGAGTTGGAATGGTCCTTCCTATTCTACTCTACCGGAAACCACGCGGCTACCATTTAAAATAATTAAAAATCTAAAATTTACAATTATTCATATGTATTTGAAATTATAATATGTCGAATCTGTTGATTATGGTGGTAGTATGAATAAAACACAGCCTCACTCAATAAATTATACTGAACTACACTCCTTTTTCAAGACGGCTTTTTCCTTAAGTCATTGAACTTAAAATTGCAATAAGTATGAGTCAGGGGAAATACCATTTGGGGTTAATACCGATATCTATGATTTAAATTTCGTAAGCTAATTACATATCAAACAAGTATGTAAATTATTTATAATCGGATATCTTTCGAGGTTCAAATAAAATTTTCATAGTGTGTCATCGAAGGTGTTGACTGATTCACACCGTTTATATCTCATCGATTGTAAGTAATGACCAAAACTTGTGGTCGACTCCGAATTCCTAATTTTCATAATTATAAAATCATTATAAAAGAAACACGAAACTTTTGTTGGACATGCCTAGGTCATTAACTATCGAGATATAAACCTTCAAAGCCTATCTTCATTAAAATGTTACTCTCAAGTAATCTCAAGAATATATGACAAATTACCTACTGGTTATATCTGAAATTAAAAAGGGCAGTAAGTACTTTAATATTATTAAAAAAAAAACTACTCACTATGGGAGTTAGACAAGGACAATCACAATACAATAAATACAGGCAGGATTAAATTGTCCAAAACTGTCTGACTCCGTAACCCACGTAATTTCGCGTTGCAGGCTAACGCTCGGAAAATAGGCTCCCAGGGCTAAATAAACACGATTTCATAAACCGTCGAAACCACTTCGTATTTAAAAAAAATTTCAACCTGTTCAGAATATATTCCAAGTGAATATACATTCACGAACTTTAGAACACATAATAATAACAAAGCGACATCTAACCATCGTATACGAAACTACTACAATATTATGTATATTGGAAGTAATAACACAAGAGAGCACATATCCGAACCTTATTTAGTAACAAATGTGTCCGATAGTAGCGCTCATGTGCAACGTTTCGGACTTTGAATTTTAGTAATGTCGATTAAATTACAAAATATAATTTAAACGATAATTTATATATTTAATACACATAAACATGTAAATCATATAATAGACAGATATTAGTTCTCGACAGGTACACTAAATAATATATCAGCCTTAGCAGTCAGGATGTTTGTGAAGCCCTCTTACAATCTAAGGTTTTAAAATTTCGATTAATTAGAAGTTATATTTTTTTAAGCTTGTTTTTCTACAGAGTGTCAATCGCATACAGGTAAAGGCTATGCTCAGCTATGGACTGCAGCCCGACGACGACGCTCTGAAAAGACAGTAAAGCGGAGTGCCGTCGTCGGTTATATTGGTACCGATTGGAAAGGCCTATGTCCAACAGTGGATGGCGACAGGCTTAAAAGTGATAGTACCCACTGATTAGCTGTGTGGGGTTCTGATGTCATCGATTTTAATTGCCTTATTTCACTTACAGTGTTAATAGGACACACATCTAAACTTGTTTATTCAGAAATCACTCAAGTATTACGAGTGCCTCTTGATCATAACAGTCATGTTGATCTGCCCCGCGCTGGCCAGACGGGTTGGGGAGGCCTGATTTATGTGTTATAATGTATTCCCTTAGTCGCCTTGTACGATATCCACGGGAAGAGTTGGAATGGTCCTTCCTATTCTACTCTACCGGAAACCACGCGGCTACCATTTAAAATAATTAAAAATCTAAAATTTACAATTATTCATATGTATTTGAAATTATAATATGTCGAATCTGTTGATTATGGTGGTAGTATGAATAAAACACAGCCTCACTCAATAAATTATACTGAACTACACTCCTTTTTCAAGACGGCTTTTTCCTTAAGTCATTGAACTTAAAATTGCAATAAGTATGAGTCAGGGGAAATACCATTTGGGGTTAATACCGATATCTATGATTTAAATTTCGTAAGCTAATTACATATCAAACAAGTATGTAAATTATTTATAATCGGATATCTTTCGAGGTTCAAATAAAATTTTCATAGTGTGTCATCGAAGGTGTTGACTGATTCACACCGTTTATATCTCATCGATTGTAAGTAATGACCAAAACTTGTGGTCGACTCCGAATTCCTAATTTTCATAATTATAAAATCATTATAAAAGAAACACGAAACTTTTGTTGGACATGCCTAGGTCATTAACTATCGAGATATAAACCTTCAAAGCCTATCTTCATTAAAATGTTACTCTCAAGTAATCTCAAGAATATATGACAAATTACCTACTGGTTATATCTGAAATTAAAAAGGGCAGTAAGTACTTTAATATTATTAAAAAAAAAACTACTCACTATGGGAGTTAGACAAGGACAATCACAATACAATAAATACAGGCAGGATTAAATTGTCCAAAACTGTCTGACTCCGTAACCCACGTAATTTCGCGTTGCAGGCTAACGCTCGGAAAATAGGCTCCCAGGGCTAAATAAACACGATTTCATAAACCGTCGAAACCACTTCGTATTTAAAAAAAATTTCAACCTGTTCAGAATATATTCCAAGTGAATATACATTCACGAACTTTAGAACACATAATAATAACAAAGCGACATCTAACCATCGTATACGAAACTACTACAATATTATGTATATTGGAAGTAATAACACAAGAGAGCACATATCCGAACCTTATTTAGTAACAAATGTGTCCGATAGTAGCGCTCATGTGCAACGTTTCGGACTTTGAATTTTAGTAATGTCGATTAAATTACAAAATATAATTTAAA
Organism: Esperia sulphurella; assembly: GCA_947086405.1. Taxonomy (NCBI): domain Eukaryota; kingdom Metazoa; phylum Arthropoda; class Insecta; order Lepidoptera; family Oecophoridae; genus Esperia; species Esperia sulphurella. Next base: position 6,733,030 of record OX352271.1, on the reverse strand, counting down.
CGATAATTTATATATTTAATACACATAAACATGTAAATCATATAATAGACAGATATTAGTTCTCGACAGGTACACTAAATAATATATCAGCCTTAGCAGTCAGGATGTTTGTGAAGCCCTCTTACAATCTAAGGTTTTAAAATTTCGATTAATTAGAAGTTATATTTTTTTAAGCTTGTTTTTCTACAGAGTGTCAATCGCATACAGGTAAAGGCTATGCTCAGCTATGGACTGCAGCCCGACGACGACGCTCTGAAAAGACAGTAAAGCGGAGTGCCGTCGTCGGTTATATTGGTACCGATTGGAAAGGCCTATGTCCAACAGTGGATGGCGACAGGCTTAAAAGTGATAGTACCCACTGATTAGCTGTGTGGGGTTCTGATGTCATCGATTTTAATTGCCTTATTTCACTTACAGTGTTAATAGGACACACATCTAAACTTGTTTATTCAGAAATCACTCAAGTATTACGAGTGCCTCTTGATCATAACAGTCATGTTGATGCACATGACATGACCTAATTGTTTATCTAGCTAGAATCACATTACAAGTAAGAGTATCTAATGAGGGACATGATGGATGACATATCAATAGAAAATCATCAGAGGATAAATAAATTACTGACTCGCATGAATAAAATAGTATAAACGCTTATAGATGAATGTATGAAATATAACTAGGAAGAGATTGCACTAAATTTCAGACAAGGTAGGACTGTCTGGCCATTAAACTCACCCAACATATCTTGAATAAAAAAAATGGCAAAGTAAACTTAAGTAGTTAATCTCAGTTTAATTGATCATTTAATTTTTCGGTTATTTTGAGCGGACAAATTGACAGACATTAAAAATTTATGTTTCCAATTGAATCCTAAAACTTACTGGTTATCCCTTTATGTGGTTAAGGATAGGCGGCAATTGCTCTAGGAAAAAACCCATTTATGTAGTTAGGGTCAGTCAGCGATTACTCGTAAAAAAATCCAATAGATTAATTCACGTAGGCATAACGGTCTCTGGATCTAACGGGAAAATGTTAAACTAAATAACAACTAATTAGCAGATCCATAAGGTAGGCGTAATAGCCTAGTTGGAAGAACTACTACGGCTTTACGCCCGCTGTACGGTAGATCTTGCTCAATAGTGAAACGTAAAGGCTGTTAATTTTTAATAGTTCTAATAACACAACTGAAAAATAAAATACTTACTCGGTTTTTGGATTGGATTTTTTCCCTCGCCATAGAAGTAAACAATTAAAAGTTCCTTTCCGGAAAGGCGGCTTCAAAAGCTTCCAACGTTTTTTTGGGTCTAAAGTCTTGGTCCCACTCACTGAGTCTCTACTACTTGTCACACTGAGAAGGTCCGGTTCCGAAGAACCTTTTTTAAGATCACCCACATTATACAGAGTACACTTTTCAAAACCACTTACAGATGAATTAGGGGAATCATTCACTGGACACGTGTTTCTTTTAGACAAGGGAGTCGACGTAACAAAATTCGGTTTATGCCTTAAATCAAGACCGCTGTCTTTAAACTCTGTTACATCCAAGACGTTTTCATCAATGTTGTGGAATTTAGGTCTAAAGTCACTCTGAACCACCTTTGCATTTAATATGCTGCTCTCATCAAAGTTTTTACTTTTTCTGTTATGTTCGATGTCAACAAACACTGTAATGTCCTCGTAGCTTTTGGCGTTGTACTTAGAAATGTTGAATCGGGCGCGAGGCGGCGGTTTGATTTCCGCCGGCGGGTCAGGGTGAGCGTCCATGCCGCCGATGCTCGCGAGATTGTCCTCACTTTTAGACAGTTTTAAGTTAGTCTTTTTATGTCTCGCCGGTCGCGTCGGGACTATTTCTGGAAGATTTTGCGGAACGACGTATCGTTCGTCCGCCCTCTTGTTTGGTTTGGAGTACTTTGCGATAATTCTGTTGATTTCTGCACTATTCTTGCGTCTGTTTGTGTGGCGTTTGAAGTTGAGTGGCTGCTGATAAGAGTCGGCCACCCTTGCGCCCGCGCCGCCGCCGGCTGCCCGCGCTGACCTTTCGCGCCATTCTGACACTTTACCCTCTATCACTCTCTGTAGCTCGAGGGCTCGCATCATGGGCCCTAGTTCTGGCATTCTGCTTACTATTTACAAATACTTCTTTGGTAATTGTTGAAATTTTGGTAAATATTCTCTTTGGTGATGTAAGTCTATGTTTATATGGCCACTAATTGTCTGCTTGCCCATCCATAAGCGCATAACCATTTGATCACTGAAACAGGAATAATTTAATTAGTTTAAGTGTAAATATGGAATATTTAATTTACCGCGATAGGCTAGGGAACGTACGAACGAACTACGTGACCGGTTTAGGGGGAAAGGGGTTTAGGTCTTCATCAAGTAGTTTTCACGGGAGCTGTATTTTTTTTATAAAAACAAGGATGCGTCGCCCAAGTCATTTATTTTAAATTTTAACAGTTTAATTGAAAGTACATTATAAAACCTATGAAATACCGGCGCGGAAATTAAGCTGATTAATTAATTACGGAGGGTGCCAAACTTCTATACAACTTAATTAGTTTTTATTTTAAAGTTCAAATTAGTTTAGGTTTTTGTTTTTCTAATGTTTGTCATTACAAACTAAGCTCTTTAAAATGATTTAAAAAGCTAATTTTCAATTTTCGACCGTTTAGCTAGAGAACTAATCTTGATCGAGCTTAGTACCTATGTACTACATGAAAACGGAAAGGGGGAGGAATCTTAGCATATTATATATAATACAGGAGGTCAATAGTGGGTCAAGTAGTATGGTTAAATTCCCCTACTGCCGAGAGAGGGGTCAAATAGTGACCAAAATTAGCTTACGTGTTTTATTGAAGTACATCAAAGGAACTCCACGTGGACGGAGTTGCGGGCAGTCGCCTAATCGCTAGTTCCAGACTAACGCGCACGTATGCGTAAAACTGAATGAGCTGAGACAACCGCAAAAGGTCGGTGTACGAAGTCAATGTGACGAAGGCGCGAAGACACTAATGAAATAATTGAATTGGTACAGATTAATTATGCTTCCTGTACGAGGGCCCTATTGGGTAGTATTATTAAGTATTGTATGCTAGGTGTCAAACATTTTCAAGTTAGGAACTCGAACAGTTTGAAAGATAAGCCAATGAGTCAGTTTACTATTTATATGTCCTGATAATCAGGGGTCGAATCGGTAGCGATACTTTTCGTACATGACATGCATATAGTGAGATAATTGGTAAATACTAAAAAACGAAATTTTAAAATTTCTCAATTTTATTTTTTAATATAATTTATTTTTAATCTATTTTTTTAAATGGTTTGAATATTTAAACTTTACTAGGTATCGGTTATTTGTTACCCTTCATTTCATGGTTTTTTTCCTGCTCGACACTGACAGAAACACCGTGTGGAATGATTATGTCCTATACTTACTTACATATTTTATTGTTTATCAAGATATACGTGTGATTCACAAAAAATTGGCCTATATATTCTCGATTCAATATTATAAAATAAACTGTACAATTTGAGATACTTAAAAACTTTCGGTAGGTCCCGAAAATAGGCTGCTCAGAACAGACGTTTTGTATTTTCTATGAAAATGTTACACTCTCAGTCACAAAATTACTTATAACTATTTATCTTACTCTGGATTTCAAAGGAAATCTATTATTATAATAATATACGAAATGATGGAAATCAAAACTAATTCAATTGATCTAGATGCGCGAAATGAAGAAAATATAAATACCGTTCTTTGGTTAATTTTGATCAACATAAGTATGAGCAGTAAATATTAATTTGTCTTCTCGGGAAGCGAAATTCTCACTGATCAATACCTTATTGGGTACGCAATAGCATAACATTGATAAGCATGAATCGCAGATTATTTTCAACAAACAAAAAATATTAGATTCTGGGGCTTGGTAGTTCAATGAAAATGGTGTAAGCTTTGCTCAGTTTTAGCGAACCACGATTTCCTAGAAGTATCCGTATAAAGTACCACTACCTATTCCGAAAGCCCAGAACGGTATTTTGCCTGTCAATGATTATGATAATCGACGCAATGAAAACTTTACACACAACAAAATGAAAAACTGATATTTCTTTAGTCTTGTGTCAAATCACAACACAAACAAACGACGACGCCAGAAGAGCGGTCAAACTGTAAATCAACTCAAATGCATTTAGCGTACAGTTCAAACATCATATCATTACCACCAATAGACCGGTGTCTGTTCCCTAGATCTACGGAAGAAGGGTCAAGGAAGGGCTTGTCGTTCCGGCCTCTAGTTACATAGAATGTATTCACCTCAAACTAACGATTTCCAAAGCGTCCTTCCGAAAACACTCGAGTAAAACAGTAGGCAGCTAACGGTACTTCTCTAGTACCGGTAGCTAACCATTACTACGTTCAAAGTACAAAAAGGCACGATAGGAAGTATTGAAATTCGATCGCAATTTATCTTTGAAGGCAAAGCAAGGTACAAAAATTGCTTCCCATTGCACAATTTCATCCGTTAATTATTTAATTAAAGTTAAAGAAATCATTCTTGAACTGTGTAAAAAATCTAAACGAATATACCTTGCTACATACTTAGCAATGTTGGTATTGGTTTATCTCTTTCTTTATTTAAAGTAATGAATTAATAAAGAACTTGTTCCGAAATAATATCCGGAAATACCTTACAGATTCAAGAAATTCTTGTACTGATGGAATGCTGATTAGAAGTGGTCAATCAATCAATCATATATTTATTTGCGAACATAGGTAAATATAATTATGGTGTTAACAAAAGGTAGTGTGGCAATCTATGCTCCGCCATACGGCATACAAATACATTACTTAATAATAAGCACATGGGCATGCGGAAATGATTCTATTACAGTATGTCAATTGATTAGAATAAAATGACAAGTTATAAAAAAATCAGTTAATGGTAATTATATAAATATTAAGAATAATAACAAGAATTATCTGAATGGAAACTAAGTATTAGATATACATCAGTGTACATTGCAAAACATGGTGTACATCAAAAACTATTTTCATTCATGAATTCGTTAATAGAGTAGTATAGAGTAGTTATAGAGTAGTATGATTTTCCTATTAAAAACTTAAATAAGTTACTCTTGTATAAATTCATGTGATTGCAGTCTCTTATAGGTTTCGGAAATTTGTTATAGACCTTTGGTGCCATCGCAAATATGCTATTCCGTAGTAGCGTCGTTCTAGACGGTATTAAATGCAGTTTGCCGCAGCGACGATGACTCTGAACCCGTCCGTATAACTGTAGGTTATTTTTAACGATAAAGCAGTTTCATAAATATAGAGCGATAGTACAGTCAATATTTTTAATTTAATAAAATTCGGCTTGCAGCTATCAGTGCGCTTCAAGTTACACATTGAGCTCATGCAGCGTTTTTGAGATTTAAATACTGCCTCATTATTTGTCGCGTTACCCCAAAACAAGATACCATATCTCAAAGTAGACGCAACGTAGGCATGGTACGCAGCGAGTACGGCAGGCTGATCCACCATCCTTCTCAACATGTACAGCGCGTATGCATATTGATTGAGTTTATTACATGTATTTTAAATTTGTGTGCTCCATTTCATGTTATTATCAATTTGTAAGCCCAAAAAGGATGCTGATTTGGTTTCGTCAATTATGTGATTTTTGTATATAATGTCTAAATTTAATGGAGTATTTTGTCTTTGCCGAAAATTCATTATTTTAGTTTTACCTAAGTTTGTTTGTAGATTATTTAGTTCTAACCACTCAATAATTGATTTTAGACTCTGATTTACTTCAGTTTGGATCTCTGCTGAACTCTGTCCACTATAAACTACTGTACTGTCATCAGCAAATAAAACCATTGGATGATGTGTTGTCTTTGGAAAGTCATTTATGTATACGAGAAATAGTAATGGCCCTAACACGCTTCCTTGAGGTACTCCATAATACACAGATCTGGTGTTTGATGAGTATGTTAAACCATTTTTAATTTTGCAACAGATTTTATTAATATGAGTGACTTGTATCCTATCGTTCAGGTAAGTCCGAATCAGATTAAGTATATTACCTCTTACGCCATATTTGTCTAGTTTTCTAAGTAGTATATCGTAATTAACGTAATCAAATGCCTTGAACATATCCATATACAGTGCTGAGACATGTACGTTTTTGTCCATTTTCATATATATTTTCTGTAGAAAATCATAAACCGCCATGTTAATGGTTCGATGCTTTCTGAATCCTTTTTGTTCATTACAAAATATTTAATTTTTTTCAAAATATGCATTTAAGTCATTGTAAATGACTCTCAAATATTTTAGATAAAATTGTGATCAAAGCAACTGGCCTCTAATTAATTACCCATATCATATTTGTCATTTGTTTTGTACAATGGCTTGATAATAGATATTTTTGCTCGGAAATATGCCGTCTGCAATACTATTATTTATGATGTGGCTTAATACTGGAGCTATAATTGGTGCAACTGATTTTATTATTTTAGTACAAATCTCATCATAGCCCGTGCTGTTTGGTTTGATCTAGATGGATATAGGCTACCTATTCTATTTTTATTTCATGCAAAATACCAGGTTTCCTCGGTAAATTTACCTTTACTTTGATATAAGTTAGACTAATGTAATGTCTAATAATTTTCTAATTTGCAGAACAATGTCACACACATTAAATGAAAATGTCCGAGTACAAATAAAGATGTGGACTAACTGAAAAACATGGATAAAATTTAGTAAGTCTGGTACAGTTATTATTACCACGTACTCACCTATATAATTAGTTCAATTAAAACATCCTATTGCGTATTTTTTCAATTTATTTTGGTACTAAACAATTAATATTTAACAGGCACGAAACGAGCACAGGAATCGTCGACATACAGCACAACAATGTTTACGAAATACCTAACCTGAAGATAACTACATGATAACAATATCATTGAGAGCAGATAAGTTCTCTCACATGCATTGCGAAACTACGTATCTTGATTTATTTGAACCAAAGACAGGTGCTCAGTAAGTACGTTAATCGAAAATGGTTCAACATTACCTACCAGAAGTAGATTAAAGAAGATACGTCTATTACATTATTTTGCCTCATCGGCCGACTGGTTATGTGGGTCTCATGTGTTTGGAAATGTTGATCCCGTAGTACCTTCCATTGTTCTATGTAGGTACTACTAGAAAAGAACAAAGTATTCAATTTTGTATTTATATAAATTACCTACACGAATTGTAGCAGTCTGTATTTTAATTCATGAGTTGTTGAGTTCAAAATATTGAACTCTCGCATAAGTTTCAATACGAAAGGAGTGCATATTAGTGCATTAATTGAATGAATGCAAAAGGGATCATGGATTCAAACAGGTATTATAAGATTCATGGTTATCTAAGCTCATCCAAGTATTTCACAGATCCTTAAACTTAACATTAACGTTTATTCTAAGCGTAACTTTTTAGAAAAATTCAAAAACTTACACTCATATTGACCAAAGTTATCCGCCACATTGAAAATCTCACAAAACTCGCACAAAGAGCACTGAACATGATTGCACTGAGCTTCGAGTTAAAGATTCGCATACACTTGGCCAGCAGACAGTTCACGCAATATCAGCGAGTGTTTTGGTGCGTCACTGCACACGTGTGGTGAGACCACGTGCGGATTCCACAGTGAGCCCACAGCCCGACCGTTCCAGACGACTGCTCCTGCACTTGACTCACGCATTCACCGACCTGCTCGAAGCCCATCCTGTCGCCGCTACAATGGGCTAAATAGAGCATCCACCATACATTACAGAGTATAGGCCTAGTCTGACGCAGTCACTATTATGTCATAAAATAGTTGTCCTTACTATTATAGATAGTTGATTAAACGGCTACAGAGACGTAGGTAATGTACAGGTGTTTCCGGTCTACTAAGTCAGCACCATATTAGTAGGCAAGTAATAATAATAAACGAATAATGCCTATATGTAAGTCTTTTTGCATAATATAAGCACAAATTCCAGAGTGCTTCTGTCTGGATCGTTCCTTATGTATGAACAGAACTATATTTAGCAAGTTTTAAATTTCTGTCGTTGAAATCTCGGCTCATGTGAAAATCTAATCGCGTTTGCGAGTTTAATAAATTTAACAAAGATGATACCTATTTTATCTATTTCGCAGTAGGTGCATAATTTATTAGAACGGGTACATTTTACTGAGAAGTCGATAGAGGCTCGCTCTCAATAATAGGGACAAACTAACGAGCATCTAATTGTTAACATAGCACGTCGATAAGTTGGAACTGTTCTAAATACGTAGGGCAACAGAATAGCTAATTGTAATTATCAGTGCTATGTTTGTGCGAGGGGCATTGTTCGCCGCTGCGGGCGTGACAACTGTTTCCGCCAAGTTCATTGTCGTGCTGTGGCGATGATGCCGCACTCGTGCCCTACTGTGACCCCGCCCTAACACTATGTTTATAATCAAATTGTTTTAACTTTAGTCGGGAATTTAAAAAACCGCACTCACGCTCCACACTACGGCTTTTTATTTATTTAGGCTAATTAAACAAAAAAAGGCCTATTATGAATTTATTAAATCACAATTACCTCACACGGGCCCCCATGTAACCTCAACCTAACACTATTTTTATAATACAAAAAAGGCACCTAATTTATAATCTAAAAATCCCCTCCTGTCCTAAGAGTAACCACGCAAAGGCCATATCAACATGACATATTTTCTAAGTTAAGAATCAGTACAAAAGCAAAAAACGTGTAGATAAAATGTAGATGTAGAATGTTAAAAGTCTGTAACTTCAGCAGTATTGTTATGTATTTATACAGGTACTAAATTAGGTCAAGATTGCTAACCTGTCATCATGTCAAGTTTGTCAACACGCAAATAATTGCAAGATTCTCGCGACTTTAGTCCAGGTTATTTATTAATTGTAGGCCAAGGAAAGTCTAAGATCGAGGTGAAAAAACTGTACCTATCATCTTCGTATGATCTATTAAGAATTTGTTTCAAAGGTAGCACAAGAGGTAAGCCATGGTCGACAGTAGTGGCAGTGCAAAAAGTTTGCAAAAAGTTTAGTTTATTTATTGGTGTAATTTTTTGTCTCCCGGTATACACCGACCCCTCGGTACTACTCAATTGCTCAAATTGGCTTAAATGACGCAAGCAGCCTCAACAATTACTGAGAATATAATTCTTAGAACTGTTTTAGGAAGATTAATCTTCTTTACCATTGAATTATGTAGGATATTTCCTGTTTACTATTATCCATCACAAATCACAATACACATTTTATCCAGGGTAAAGATTCACGTTACCACGTATTAGGATTCTCGTATCAGGTCCTTTTTTTCTCCTGCTTCATAAAGTAAAACCATTGGACTCTATTCTAAAGGCTCAAATGTAAAATCTCCAAATGATATAAAACAAAAATAATAAATAACTTGTCTGAGTTTTATCAATTATCAACGACAGCTACTCTCTACACTGCTTACTATTATCTTTTCCATGCGCCCCATGTTTTTCGTTTTCATAGCTATTAAAACTCACAATCACAAATTTTCTTAACAATCTGTATGGGAGCAGGAATCTTTATGGATTAATAAATATGCATGGCGCTAGCGCCATAGTGTCTCTAGACAGATAAGACCGCCTGGATGTACATGTGTAAGCTACTTTATTTTTGTATTCTGTATTTTTATCTTGCAATAAAGAGTAATTGAAGAAATAAGTAATTATTTCTTTAATTACATTAAATAAATTAACATTTTAATTACGTTATTTTATACTTCTTAGTTAGTCCGTTATAAAAACGTGAGACATCTAATAAATAAATCGTAAACAACGCGTGTCTGTACATTAAGGATGTTTGCAAAAAAATTGGGGGGTCTAAGGATATTCATATTATTTATTGGTACTAATCGTACATTGTCAAAAACATTACATGGATATAGAAAACACTTAGTTAAGCTACCAAAACAAAAAAAAATAGTAATTAAAATTCAAACATTCACAATCACAATTATAACATGATCATATAAGATGTCAAACAGCTATTGAAATTCATGTCAGGCTCAAATGTCATATTTTTTTTAGGTCAGTGTAATCATCATAAGTCAAGCTAATAATTAATAATAATATGTAGTCAATATAAAGTAGACAACACAAGAATGACTTCACCTAAGATTAAATTTAGGACGGTGTATAATAAATAAGTAATAGAACACATTTAGATCATTTTTGGAATTTTTGTCTGTTTGTCTGTTTGTTTGTACGCGCATCACTTAAAAACTACAGAACCGATTTTGATGCCTTTTCACAGAAACATAGTGCTTAATTCGGTGTAACATACAGGCTTTATTTAATTGCAATCGGTGCAGTCAATTAAAAGTTATGCGAATTTATAGTTTTCGTAAACTCACATACACTGCATTCGTATACAACACAGAAAGTGTAGGGTGTAAATACTCGATTGAATTCGTGAGTGGTAGCGGGAGCTGGTACATATTTCATCGTAATTGGCTAGCTCAATAGTTATGCGAATTTATAGTTTTCAAAAACTTACATACATTACACTGAGTGGAGGGTTGAGGGAAGGGTTTAGATCTGGATCTGGATCTGGACCCAGAAGTGGCCCTGGATCTGGACCTCGCCCTGGACCTGGACCCGACGCTGGACCTGGCGTAATTCTGTATTGTATTTTGTATTTATACTTCTAGGGTGCGAGAGAGGATAAGAAAGAGGTTTGAGGGGAAGGGTTGAGGGGAGTGTTGAGCGAAGGCTTGACAGCAGAGTTAGGGGGGTAGATGCGGGAGTGGGAGCGGGGCCTGGAGCGGGAGTTGCATCTGGACCTGGAGCTGGACCTGAAGCTGGACCAGGAGCTGGACCTGGAGCCGGAGCTGGAGCAGGAGCGGGAGGGTGAAGCGGCGGCAACAAAAACGAAATTCATCGTCGTTTTTTGAGTAAGCAGTCTATCATCAGGATTTTTACCATCTGCTTGCCTGCTGATGGCTTCCTTAAAGGCTTTCCCCTTTTAAAATTCCATTAAAGCGATTCTTGTATGCTTTCTGAATATCACTGACGAATCTCGATCCCAATAGAGGTTAATATTTTTGAGATAGTCTCCTCCTATTTATCTTTGACCATGTCCGAAAATGCTTGACAACACAAGTCTTTGCTTATCAAATGGCGTCAACATTAGTCACACACATTAGTCATCCCTAAATGATCATAAATAATTTCATGAACTCATTCTTTGCTAATGCCAACATGCTTAGCTATCTCCCACTGATTGATTGGTCGAATGCAAGGATCCATTGCTTCACTTCTTCCAAGTTTCCACCCATGACCGCTGAAACAGGCCTCCGATCCCACTAAGTATTTAGTCATCTACGTTTTTGAAAAAAGGATAGACAAATAATACTACACCATAGTTGCCTGTACTATTTTGAAACTTTGTCTAATAACAAAGTAGATTACTTATCATCAGCCAGAGGTGGTGGGTACGAGTTAGTCATTCATAAACTAAATTTAACTATGCTAAAGATTTATACGTTTTAGCATAACTAGTTTATTTCCTACAGCTAAAAGGTAAATCATGCTACATTCCAGCAGCTAAGGAAACCTACAGCAAAATACATTTTCACCTCAAAATCAATTATAAGTAGGTACATAAATATTCAAACACTTTCCCTCCAGAGTCTGAACGGCGCACCCTGCGCATACAAAGTGCGGCTTGCAACAATCACCCAATTTTCTAATTGTCTCGAGACGACAAACAAAGCAAGCACTGACGTCTCTAATAGTCTCTATTAGCATGCAGTACGGCGTACGACTCCGTGCGCGGCATCGATGGGTGTCTTGATTTTTGATCCCGAATTTGATAAGTGGAAAGTGGAAATTTACAAACGGAGCGAAACTTTTTTATTTTTTAATTTCAAGTAATCGCGCCAGTGTTAGAAATTGTTTATTTTCCCTGAATTTATTATGTCTCGTTTTTCGGAAAAATAAAAAAAGACAATTTCGCCGATCATCTAGACTACCACTCAAAGTATTCATTCATTTATGATAAGATTTTCATGAACTAGTTCATTTCATTCTAGCAGTGCCCGCGGCTCCGCTGGCGTGAAATACAGAATCCGCTCCAGCTCCTTCACTTCCACTCCCACTCAAACTCCCGATTCCGATTCCAATTCCAATTTCAGTAGTCCTAATGTCATCGTAATCTGAATGCCGAGCATATTATACTTCTGTTGTTTTGTGTATGTATACCTACTAATGTGCACCTTCCCCCTGCCCTCACCCCCTCCCCACCACTTTTTAGACACCCAATTTTTTTTGTTGCAAATATCTTCAATGTACACACACGCGAAGTTTACGTTTTTATTTAGTAGATTAGTGGACACGAACTTATTATTATATGTGCTCTTAGATTGCTGGACATAGGCCTTCCCCAATGAACGCCACCACATCTGATCCTCCGCCCTCCGCATCCAGCCACTTCTGGCCACCTGCTTCAAGTCATTCTACGAACTTTCTGAATTCTAAAAAAGTCACTGCTACTTAAACTTTAAAATCTTTAATCTGTCTCATCCCGCGCTTAATAAATTTACCTGCAAGTTGTTTTATTTTTTAGTAGTAAATAGTATGTTATTTACATTACTGTCGCTTGAAAAAATATGCACGATGTGTATAAATGTAACAAGTGTACTCATATGCAATAATGATTTTGATTTTGGAAGCCTATTGTAGAAAACGCATCAACCTATCTATTAATAAAATAGATATAGTTAACGATCCCATACATACCTAAATACCTATTACTTGAACTAACCTAACAATAAATTAATAATGGCCTTGAAATAAAATCGTCTAATTATCGTTTGTGATCGTCTAGTACAGAACCCTTTACGTTGTTGTTTAATTAAATAAGTATGTAACGCAATCATAATTATCGTATCTAAATTAAGAAACAAAAACAATAAAAATACACTTCTCATAAAATAACATCAATATAAAAAAAAAACACGATAAATAATAAAATCATGCGACTTATCTGAAACCAGTCCAGTCACAATGAATCTGGTAATTTTAATGTCCGCTTCATGCGCCAGTCTCCTTAACGCTGCGGCTCTTCTTTCTTCGTGGTCACATATTAAACACTTTCATTCATTATTAAATAACACTTTCTATAATAGAATATACTATTAAATGAAATATATAAATGTATATACTAATTATATATAATTAATTCCTTAAGACAAGGAAAAGGACACATGCAAGCTGAAAAGGTGACCTAGCTCTAGAAAACCTTTGGAAATTGACACTTAGGTCAATACCTAATTACTAATTAAAGATTTAGATTAACCAAGACTCCCAGCCAGCACTATCATCTTGGGCCTCCCACAAAAACCGTTAGAAGATCCAACCTCGATCCCGGTTTTCATGCCAACAAATCCGTGGACACAACCTAAACACCCATAATCTAATTAGATTCAAACCATCACACTTCTTTCCGATCAACAACTTTCATCAATCATATCTCTTTATTTGTAGATAATTTAGTAATAATTAATTATTACCAATTGTAGTTAAAAGTCGTAGCTTGTAGAGATAAATTAATGATGGTTGAGCATCCAATTGTAGATGCATTTCGAAGTTATGGTATTTCTTTCTTAGATCTAGATTTGTGTGTGTGGTATACCTTATTTTGTAGGAGTATTTAAATAACTCTTAACATGTGGAGCATACTCTTATATCCATGGTTAACGACGTACGAAACTTAGGTTTGCTAAATTCCGCACGGAGCGCACTCTAGTTAAGCAGGATAAACGCAAGTTAGAATTATTCAAATGATATATTGGGTGTTTTTAAATAACTACTCTACGGAGCGAACTCGTTTACCCTTGCCTTAATAACGTTACGAAAACTGGCTTTCTTTATTTACTCTTCAATAACAATATATATATGTATGTGATCTGCATAGCCAAGTTTCCCCACGGAGCGAACTCTCAATTAAAGGAGGGTAAAAACGTAGATAAGCCATTCAAAACATAAGTTTGAAGACGCATGTTTTGTGTGTAGCGTGCCGAAGCATTTTTCAATATCATAATCAATTACGCTGTTTGTAGAATTGTTCAACGTCTCAACGTTGTTTGTGAAATCACAAATACATATTGTAGCATGTAAACCATGAATAAGTATTGTTGCATGTAAATACAATTAAGTATCGTTGCGTGCAATAAGCACGATATAAATATAGTTGCGTGTTAAAAACACGAGCTTGTGTGTAACACACAATTCCATCCAAAAGTTTATAGTTCATAAATAAACTGACATACATATATTAATGTGCGTATCTAGTCCATATTCTGCCTTATTTAGTTCAATAGTTTCAGAGTATTCGGCAGACAGACTGTCACACAATATGTATGTTCAAAAATCAGTTCGTCAGGTGGTCAAAATTAATACAAAACAGATGGACACTTGACTTATGTAGGTTCGAAGATGTCCTTTAATTATTCACTTGCATATAAACAAAACAAGACTTGTTCCTTAATAAACTTGCAATGAAATAATTATTCATGTTTTAGTAAGATTTCTCAGATTCGTATTGTCAGTCAAACAAGTTAAATCAAATTAGAGTCAGTCAGGTTATAAAGTATATCATTAAATAAATTGTGAACATTCTCACAATATTATGTGTAAACACACTCTAAACTATTCCGACCAAAACTAACTTTATAATAATTCTACCCAAAATTAAACAAATTTGATGACTCGTTCTCTCCTGCTAAAAAGGGAAAAATGATAAAACAAAGAGTTAAAAATCCTAAAGTGATACAAAGTTTAGAGACTTTCAACGACGAAACTCAGCATTCTTCTTTGTAAATAGATGTAATAATCCTCGCCCCTAAATTGTTAATTCGTGAACACCATAAATAAATTAGATATATATATAATAAGATAAAAAGATACTTTAAATACTTAAATACTTCTGTTAGCGACACTGACTTTACAATTCTATTAATTCACTTCACTTGCACTATTTAATGTCACTCGCGGCGAATCTCTGTAATTGAAGTTATTAATACACATTTACTTTGGAACTAAAACTTAACAAAGACTCTCCTAATTCATTCAGAGATATGTTCGCGGTTCTGAAATCTTCGCGATTCAGACTCCTCCGTAATTTTCAACCGACGCTCTCACGGCCCGATCCTAACTCTTCGCGACAGGAGTCAGACTCCTCCGTAACCGTTAACCGATTCCATCGCGACCCAAGCTTCAACTCTTCGCGACTAGAGTCAGACTCCTTCGTAATTGTCAACCGACGCTCTCACGACCCCAAGCCTCACTCCTCGCGACCCAAGCTTCAACTCTTCGCGACTAGAGTCAGACTCCTTCGTAATTGTCAACCGACGCTCTCACGGCCCGAGCCTCACTCTTCGCGACAGGAGTCAGACTCCTCCGTAACCGTTAACCGATTCCATCGCGACCCAAGCTTCAACTCTTCGCGACTCAGACTCCTCCGTAACCGTTAACCGATCCCATCGCGACCCAAGCTTCCACTCTTTGGGACTCAGACTCCTCCGTAACCGTTAACCGATCCCATCGCGACCCAAGCTTCCACTGCCCACAAAATCCAAGAATTTTCAAAACAGCTCAGCTCTCATCGATTCCCATGAAACGTTCCCCCACTTCATAAGGCCATTATTCAAAGAATTTATTGGTTTTGTTACACTTTTGTTTTTACTAGTCTGAGAGACTTAAAGATTCCGTGCTTTTAGAATTTTGCTAACGAATTAAATTTAACCACTAATATTTTGAACCTTATCTTATATTAGTTAAAATCGATAGACATTCAACATGAGTTGAATCTGGACTTTGTATTGGACTTCAAGTACAGGAAATGTTCTCAGAGTTGTTCCAAAACACTCCATGAAACTCAATAAATTAACTTTAAACGTAAATAAGTTCCACTTAAATAGAAAGAAATGGCTTTGATTTTAAAGAGCATGTTATTTATACATTTGAAAAAGATGAAGGTTATTTTCAAATTACAAAACAAATAGTTACACCCTTTGTACATACTTGTTTATACTGCTTTATTGATAAAACTATTGTTAATTCTATTTATAGATAGATGACACAATTATATAAAGGTAAATGATATATATATTTACTGAAATCAAGTATATGTGAGTATAGACGTCATATACGACGGTTACAGATCGCCCCTTGATGTCTGAGATTTTATTTTCGAATGAAAAGATAAAATCGAGAACATCAGAACTAAAATGTCAGCTATTTATTACTAATATCTTTGAATTTAATCAACTTTGTTTCTTATTAGAATCTGATACAATAATTTCAGCCCTAATAATTTCCCTAAGTAATTTATTAGTCATGAACACTTTATAGCATAATCAGATTCTCAATGTATTTAAACCAGGCATTATATAACTCAAAACATAAGAAGAATAAGCAATCACAAAACAAGTCTGAATGGAACAGTATTCCCATCTCCAGTACACGACAGGTCCGAATTCAAAATCCTATGGGATCCTAGTTTGTGAGACTAGAACTTTTAGAAGAAAATAAATAGAACTTACATTCTGTTATCAACCACAGGAGCATTACCTAGATAAGCTCAGTCTTTAACTAGAAAGTATGTTATATCTACCCTTTTTAAACTCACACCGATCACCAGATTCTGAACTTACTGTCTCATTTAACTTATCGTTAAACTGCCCATTCCACAAACTAAAGAGATTATGTAGTACCAGGAGACTGTAAAGTTGCCGAATTTAGAATTTTTCGTACTAGTAGAGTATTAACCATTTTGTAATTGTCGACCAGTATCTATAAAATTGTTGACTCTAATCCTAACTCCAATGTCTATACAAAATGGTTATTTGTTCCGTGTAATGTTCCTTAGATTGTATGCCAATAAGGTATTTACACAATATCCGATATACAATACACCAAAGACTACTCACATACTCCGATAACTCACATGCTCATAAACATTTCACTAATGTCATATTACATACCATCTTTGATTTATTAATATCAAGACATTACGAAAATTTATTAACTTAAGAATATATCAATAAAAGTTATTATTATTCTTTGATAAAGACAATCAGGAATCAACCCAACCACGGATCCATCACTACTAATGGAATATAAACCTAGACCACACAAAAAAAAAGTAGTATGGTCAATTTACCTTTGGAGTTGGAATTGATATTCATAAAACAAAATAATATTTAAATAACTCTTGTCTAATTCTATAATTTAATAATAAAATCTCATGAACATACTAACAAATAGTTTCAGACATTCTTACTTTTTTTTTTGAGTGAATAAGTTAATCATCCACTGCGTTTGACATATCGCGCAGCTCGAACTCTATGCAAAAAATACAAACATCTGTTTTGGTCTTGACCCACATAAAAGAGCTGTTGTTTTAATAGGAACAGTAACCGTCCTTTTTTTTTTTACGAAGTAGACAAAATATAACAATCTCACAATATAATTTTGATTTTATGCATATAATTAAATAAAAACTTAAATATTAATAAAGAATATAAATAAATAAAGAGCGTGATTTATATTTTAAGCTCAATTCAAATCGACTCTCTCTCAAATATATAAACAAATAAGTTTTCAGTAATATTTTATTCAAAATCAATGTTAAAGTCAAGTTAATTAAACTTAATTTATCTAACTTTTGAATATTTAAAAGACAACAATTTATAGTGTATAATTATATTTAGCAAACGTGAACTTCGCTTTTCATTATCTATTTTGTCTCAATAAAATGTAAAACTCGTACTAAATCCATTCCTAGCGATCAGTTGTACATAAAAAATCATGTCACATGTTTACAAATCTCAGCTCACTAAGATGTCAGTACTATCTCTGTGGTTCCAATTATTCCCGTCACGCGGCGTCTACGCATCCCTACGAACTTGTGACAAAAACGCCACCTATTCGCATACGACTGAAGTATCACCTAAACAAACGTACTTCGACCGTGTGGTATAATCCCTGTGCGTTACGTAACTTTGAACACATTTGATTACCCTCCGTCAGATGTCGCCAGTGAAATATGAACCAGTGAAATATGAACCCTCAAAACGCCATCTATCTGTACACGACTGAAGTATTACCTAAATCAACAAACGTATTCGACCGAGTATTGGAATCAAGCGCGTTACGCAACTTTGAACACAATTGATACTACCCTTCGTCAGATGGCGCCAGTTGTCATGGACCCTCATATTTTGATCTAAATAATATACTTTAATACCGACGTTAATGTGCTAATCAATTATGTTAAGTAAAACAAATTTCTAGTATTTAATTATCATTATGAAATATATTTTTTTTAACATTAATTTACATAATACTATTTATGCGACATTAAAAACTGTAAAGTGATTTGTTTCATTTCCACTAATAGAAAGGCAGTTAAAACATATTCTAGTATTTTAAATAGCTTTCGTTTATAATGAAATAAAACAGTAATATTTGCAAAGCTTAATAACAAAATGAAATACTAATAAAGGAAATAAATAGCAAATCACAAATATTTATATTTATGTTTCATATGACAATAGAGGCCTAACGATTAACAACTAGGCCAACAAAGCGTTCCTTTGGGAAAGGCCTACGTCCAACAGTGGACGTTTAGAAGCTAATTCGCCAACAACGCGTCCCTTGTGACTTAAAAAAAATTATAACACGAACGAAACCAATAAATAGCCAAGCCTCACACGTTTGCAGGAATGTGGACAAAAAAGTGTGGCGTCGAGACGACACTTGAGATTGTTTCTAAATTCATATTTTTGAATTTTAGGCCCTGCAGATTAGTTTGTAGTGCAACCATATGTGAAGCTAAGGGTCGACGGTTCGAATCCTTCTCAGTAAAAACATTTGTTAAATCAGTATTTGTTGTTGTATTGTATCTAAATGTAACTAGTATTTATATGCTTATATCCACTGTCCGATACCCATAGTACAGGCTTTGCCTAATTTGGGTTTGGAATCATATGTTCGTGTATATATATATATACTATGTATTATTATATTTATACTTTTAAATTATAAAGTTTTAAAACAAAAATATTTTTATGACGTACGAATGTATAGTTTGATATTACCAAATGATTTAACCTACGTTGTGTAACGTTTTAAAAGTTAGTTTAAAAGAAATATTAAAAAGTAGTAACCCAAATACTTTTCACACGTAACTGAATTAAATTAATCCAGTTTTTAATGACGTATCATCCTGACGTCATGGCACCACTGTAGGAAAACGCATCAACCTATCTATTAATAAAATAGATATAGTTAACGATCCCATACATACCTAAATACCTATTACTTGAACTAACCTAACAATAAATTAATAATGGCCTTGAAATAAAATCGTCTAATTATCGTTTGTGATCGTCTAGTACAGAACCCTTTACGTTGTTGTTTAATTAAATAAGTATGTAACGCAATCATAATTATCGTATCTAAATTAAGAAACAAAAACAATAAAAATACACTTCTCATAAAATAACATCAATATAAAAAAAAAACACGATAAATAATAAAATCATGCGACTTATCTGAAACCAGTCCAGTCACAATGAATCTGGTAATTTTAATGTCCGCTTCATGCGCCAGTCTCCTTAACGCTGCGGCTCTTCTTTCTTCGTGGTCACATATTAAACACTTTCATTCATTATTAAATAACACTTTCTATAATAGAATATACTATTAAATGAAATATATAAATGTATATACTAATTATATATAATTAATTCCTTAAGACAAGGAAAAGGACACATGCAAGCTGAAAAGGTGACCTAGCTCTAGAAAACCTTTGGAAATTGACACTTAGGTCAATACCTAATTACTAATTAAAGATTTAGATTAACCAAGACTCCCAGCCAGCACTATCATCTTGGGCCTCCCACAAAAACCGTTAGAAGATCCAACCTCGATCCCGGTTTTCATGCCAACAAATCCGTGGACACAACCTAAACACCCATAATCTAATTAGATTCAAACCATCACACTTCTTTCCGATCAACAACTTTCATCAATCATATCTCTTTATTTGTAGATAATTTAGTAATAATTAATTATTACCAATTGTAGTTAAAAGTCGTAGCTTGTAGAGATAAATTAATGATGGTTGAGCATCCAATTGTAGATGCATTTCGAAGTTATGGTATTTCTTTCTTAGATCTAGATTTGTGTGTGTGGTATACCTTATTTTGTAGGAGTATTTAAATAACTCTTAACATGTGGAGCGTACTCTTATATCCATGGTTAACGACGTACGAAACTTAGGTTTGCTAAATTCCGCACGGAGCGCACTCTAGTTAAGCAGGATAAACGCAAGTTAGAATTATTCAAATGATATATTGGGTGTTTTTAAATAACTACTCTACGGAGCGAACTCGTTTACCCTTGCCTTAATAACGTTACGAAAACTGGCTTTCTTTATTTACTCTTCAATAACAATATATATATGTATGTGATCTGCATAGCCAAGTTTCCCCACGGAGCGAACTCTCAATTAAAGGAGGGTAAAAACGTAGATAAGCCATTCAAAACATAAGTTTGAAGACGCATGTTTTGTGTGTAGCGTGCCGAAGCATTTTTCAATATCATAATCAATTACGCTGTTTGTAGAATTGTTCAACGTCTCAACGTTGTTTGTGAAATCACAAATACATATTGTAGCATGTAAACCATGAATAAGTATTGTTGCATGTAAATACAATTAAGTATCGTTGCGTGCAATAAGCACGATATAAATATAGTTGCGTGTTAAAAACACGAGCTTGTGTGTAACACACAATTCCATCCAAAAGTTTATAGTTCATAAATAAACTGACATACATATATTAATGTGCGTATCTAGTCCATATTCTGCCTTATTTAGTTCAATAGTTTCAGAGTATTCGGCAGACAGACTGTCACACAATATGTATGTTCAAAAATCAGTTCGTCAGGTGGTCAAAATTAATACAAAACAGATGGACACTTGACTTATGTAGGTTCGAAGATGTCCTTTAATTATTCACTTGCATATAAACAAAACAAGACTTGTTCCTTAATAAACTTGCAATGAAATAATTATTCATGTTTTAGTAAGATTTCTCAGATTCGTATTGTCAGTCAAACAAGTTAAATCAAATTAGAGTCAGTCAGGTTATAAAGTATATCATTAAATAAATTGTGAACATTCTCACAATATTATGTGTAAACACACTCTAAACTATTCCGACCAAAACTAACTTTATAATAATTCTACCCAAAATTAAACAAATTTGATGACTCGTTCTCTCCTGCTAAAAAGGGAAAAATGATAAAACAAAGAGTTAAAAATCCTAAAGTGATACAAAGTTTAGAGACTTTCAACGACGAAACTCAGCATTCTTCTTTGTAAATAGATGTAATAATCCTCGCCCCTAAATTGTTAATTCGTGAACACCATAAATAAATTAGATATATATATAATAAGATAAAAAGATACTTTAAATACTTAAATACTTCTGTTAGCGACACTGACTTTACAATTCTATTAATTCACTTCACTTGCACTATTTAATGTCACTCGCGGCGAATCTCTGTAATTGAAGTTATTAATACACATTTACTTTGGAACTAAAACTTAACAAAGACTCTCCTAATTCATTCAGAGATATGTTCGCGGTTCTGAAATCTTCGCGATTCAGACTCCTCCGTAATTTTCAACCGACGCTCTCACGGCCCGATCCTAACTCTTCGCGACAGGAGTCAGACTCCTCCGTAACCGTTAACCGATTCCATCGCGACCCAAGCTTCAACTCTTCGCGACTAGAGTCAGACTCCTTCGTAATTGTCAACCGACGCTCTCACGACCCCAAGCCTCACTCCTCGCGACCCAAGCTTCAACTCTTCGCGACTAGAGTCAGACTCCTTCGTAATTGTCAACCGACGCTCTCACGGCCCGAGCCTCACTCTTCGCGACAGGAGTCAGACTCCTCCGTAACCGTTAACCGATTCCATCGCGATCCAAGCTTCAACTCTTCGCGACTCAGACTCCTCCGTAACCGTTAACCGATCCCATCGCGACCCAAGCTTCCACTCTTTGGGACTCAGACTCCTCCGTAACCGTTAACCGATCCCATCGCGACCCAAGCTTCCACTGCCCACAAAATCCAAGAATTTTCAAAACAGCTCAGCTCTCATCGATTCCCATGAAACGTTCCCCCACTTCATAAGGCCATTATTCAAAGAATTTATTGGTTTTGTTACACTTTTGTTTTTACTAGTCTGAGAGACTTAAAGATTCCGTGCTTTTAGAATTTTGCTAACGAATTAAATTTAACCACTAATATTTTGAACCTTATCTTATATTAGTTAAAATCGATAGACATTCAACATGAGTTGAATCTGGACTTTGTATTGGACTTCAAGTACAGGAAATGTTCTCAGAGTTGTTCCAAAACACTCCATGAAACTCAATAAATTAACTTTAAACGTAAATAAGTTCCACTTAAATAGAAAGAAATGGCTTTGATTTTAAAGAGCATGTTATTTATACATTTGAAAAAGATGAAGGTTATTTTCAAATTACAAAACAAATAGTTACACCCTTTGTACATACTTGTTTATACTGCTTTATTGATAAAACTATTGTTAATTCTATTTATAGATAGATGACACAATTATATAAAGGTAAATGATATATATATTTACTGAAATCAAGTATATGTGAGTATAGACGTCATATACGACGGTTACACTATAGAGGCATGCCTTATAAAGACTAACATGCACAGTATCAATCACACAAATCACACAATATCAATGACAAATAGAAATATAAGTGGAGCATTATTATATTCCTGGATTTCACAGGATTGTTTACCTACTTTTATAGATATTAATAAATGTTTTGTCTATCAAGTTTTATTTAAGAGACTGGGATACGAATCAAAAATTAAACAGTAAATACATTATAAGCAAATAATTTATTTAGTTTCTAGTTATTAAATTAAATAAATATAAATTAAATGGTTTCAGTCTCACAGACTTAACAATGGCACCTAACTAGGTACTAGCAATGCAATATGCACTTACAAAGATGCGCCGAATGTCCTTTCTACATGCTCCCTGAAAATAAAAATAAAATTAGTCAAATAACCTTCTAACTACAATTAATGTGGGACATTTTGATAGTTTTGATGAAGTGTCAATGTATGTGGTATCCGGGACTGAATTTGGTCCCGATTTCAGTCCTGAAGTCCAGTCTTAAGTGGACGTGACACTACCTACCACATCCACTGAAAGTAGTGGATGTCGTATATAAGGCGACTTTAAGATAAATCCAGATGGTGGCAGCAGCACCCTCTGTGTATTTAACTTCATATACCATCTGATTAAATTGCAAAAACAACGATTTATGAGGATGTCATAAAAAAAGGTTTGTGTAAAAATTCCTATAGGTTTTTTAATAATAACTGTTTTAAGATGTAATATTATTAAAAAAACACCCAACCAGACCAGATCACCAACATGGCTTTAAACTTACTCATATTTTTGTGTAAGTTTCATAATAAAATTATAGGCCTGTCAAATCAACACCATATAGGTATAGGACGAGTGCAACTGCACTCATACTGCGCTCACGGCTCGGCTAGACTAAAAAACCAACAGCTGGTATTGTAATGCTATTACATTCATCATCATCATCAGGTTATTTTTGTCTCCACTGCAGGAGCACAACCCTCTCTCATCTGCGGGAGACAGACGGCTACTACATTATTAATACCATAATACGATGTTGTAAAACTAAAACAATACTTTGATTACGTTAGTTACATTTGTTTTATTCACATCTTACACATGTTATACACTGACGCCTAAAATAAGACTCTACTGACCTGTAATATGGCTGGAACTCGTATAGATCGTCGATCACACTGCGCACGCGACACGTGATTCCGCAGGAAGGTTGCTGGCGGCCGTAGACCGATATCGCGCGCTCAAACAACTGCTGTATTGATGTTAACTCCACAACTGAACAAAAACATAGATTAAATATTACATTATTCAATATGGTATAACATTATGCTCACTATCCCTATACTAAATCGTCAGTTTATCAACGTCCAACGTGGACATAGCCATCCTATAGCCGTGGGAGTGCAATGCACAAAATAATGGTATGTTTATACTCCACATTTGAAGGAAGCACATGTGCCTAATGTAATGAAATTAAATACGCGCCTGAGGTTCTCAGCGTGAAATCTTTACAAAGAGAAACCTTCTAATATCTGTCAATCCATAATCTCTGATGATACAACTTGCACGCAGCAATACAAAAGTGGCAGGTGTGTATGAGCGAAGTAACCGGTTGGGAGTGAATTTTTCACCCCCAAATCTTATTAGATCTCTATCACACAAAAAATCTTGGAGAAATTTAAAAAGGCTACCTATTTAATATAATAATACCTTACCTGTACTACTTCCAAATTTGCGGTCCTCAGTCTCGTCATTATGGCTGCCGCCGCTACCATCTTTCTTGAAGGTTATCAACTTTGGTATCACAAGCAGCATACAAACAACAGCGATCATGGTCACAATCTTCTTAAATATCAGAAGTTTCAGCAACAGCTTAGCAATCGTCAAGATATCCAGCTTCAGAGAAAGTTTATCAAGGAAACCCAACCCAGGCGCTGTGTAAGGAACTCCGTAGAAAGGTTTTGGCGGAGGACCGTAAATAGGCACTGGAGGTTTGTGAGGTGGTCCATACGACGGAGCCGGGGGTCCATATATCTGCGATGGTGGTCCATACGTTGGCGCTGGGGGTCCGTAATTCTGCGCTGGGGGTCCGTAATTTTGCGCTGGGGGTCCGTAATTTTGAGCTGGGGGACCGTAACTGTTTGTTGGAGTATTGTATGTTATTTCAGGTTCAAATTTAACAGGAGGCCCGTAGTTCGAAGGTGGCTGATAGTTGTTGGATACAGAAGGGCCAGAGAATCCGGTAGACCCGGAAGCGCTGAAACTGCTACTGTCACTCGAGTATGGAGCAGAATAGTCATATCCTGAATAACTGTCGTCTCGATTGGTAATCTTCTTCTCTCCGCCCTTTGCCGAAATTATAATAACTCCTTGCTTCGGTTTTTCAACGTCTACCCGTGATTTTGAATACGCGTCCTTTGCCGTAACGATGACAACACCTTGCTTCGCTTTTTCAGCTTCTATTCGTGATTTCGAATACGCGTCCAAGTATGTGTCAGTTTTGTAAACGGTTTTGGTATCATTTCCAGCGGGGCCCATTATTGCGGAGGCGCACACGCATAGAGACAGAATAGCAGCGCAACGCCGAAGGTACGCCATTATTTAATCCTTGAGCTGCCGAAAAGAAGTTGTCTCCATCGATCGCGGTTGACGAATGACTGGCAGTCTCGACTCCCATTCCGTTTTCACTTTTGACTTACCGTAAAAGAACCTAAGTATGATAATGGAACACAATTAAATTCTCCAAGTGACCCGCGCGTTCCGCATTGCTCATCGTAAGTAGGTACGCGCGCGCCGCTTCCCGCATGCTAATGCGCGTTAGAGACAGGCGCGTGCCCTGGCGGCTAACCTTCTTGGATGAACCGCCCCAAACCTAACCATTCTTAGCATAAATAAAACTAAAACAGCCAGCAATTTGCCTGTGAAAGTTTTATAATATGTCTTGTTAGTGTAACTTTTATAAATGTTTGTTTTAAAGCACCTATTGTTGTCTTATCTCCTTATTTGGGAACTAATAACTATGAAATCTAAATACGCATGATTGTAAGATATCGCTATGTGGAATAAGTTCAGCTTTCTTAGATATAAGAGCACTACTTTATATTATGTTGCCTACTAAAAGCCTTTACACTTATTTTTATACTTTGATATGTGCTTTTGAAAACACTTTCAGTAAACATTAAATATATATTTATTTTTTAATATTCTATTTCAGACAATGTCCATATATATAAATACAAACAAAGATCAAAATGTTTACTACGAATTCCGTACCATCATGCCTATAAAAAGTCCACTGTTAGGGATACACATTTTTAACGCATTTGATATCGCAGTACTAGACTTCCCACTGGTGCTGCCCGTGTCAATCGGTGGGATTTATAGCTCAGAGTGTAATGAAACAGATATGTTGAGTTGCTGAACAAACTCGACAAAGTTAGTAGGCGCCTCGGCTGATAACAATAAATCGTGAACGCGCTGTATGTTAAGGTATTTACATTGTAATGTAAACAGCAAACCACATAAATTGCCGATTTCTACTGATCAATAATGCGAGAACTCTCTTTGTATTTGAAAACATATAACAAAAGCATATGCAATTTTGTATTTTCAATTATGACAATAGATACTAATAAATTCATTAATTATATAATGTTTACCAACCACAATACAACTTCCAGAGCTAACGGCCGTAGGTGAGTTGTGGATCGGAGACAGCGGACCGATACGTGCAGTTTGGGGCATTCCGTCGTCAAATGGACCGACGACCTATGGAATGTGATCAAAAGCGGCTGGATGCTGAGGACGAAGGATCGGGTGTGGTAGCATTCATTGGCGAAGGCAATGTCTAACAGTAGACGTCGAAATGGTGACATATGATTATGATTTAAATAACTGTATATGAATAAACTTATAAAAACCAAATTTATTCCTGAGCATTATTATTATACAAAAAAAATCACTTACAGCTTTCATTCAAACGCATCGCCTGTAGTTAAAAATCTCTCCTCAAAGTACTTGTGTTGTTTTCTTCTCTTAATGTCGCCATTATCGTTTATCGGTGCAAAAAATTTGCTAATAGACTTTGTACCAGCGGCTGGTTTCTTCACCGTCGGGTCGTCGACCTCCTCGAAAGTGCAGATAGCTGCTCTCTCCTGCAGCATCACCTCTGCTGTAGACCAACTAAATCGAACTAGTAGTGGGTAACCGAACACATTGTCTATCTGCTCTCGAATAAACTTCTTTGTCAGTGGATCTGGGAAAAATAAGAAAGTTAGTTACATTAGTCATAAGTTTTTACATAAGTAGTTAGATATTTTAAATCGGCCACATAAGATAATGAAATAAATCAGAATTTTTTATAATTCTTCAAGTGTGATTACAAATGTGATCTTTTATAAATATTCATGAACTAGCTGTGCCCGCGGCTCTGCACGCGTGAACTACAGAATCCGCTCCCATTCTCGCTTCCGCTCCATTTCCGCTCCCGCTACCGCTACCGCTCCCGCTCCCACTCCCCTTTTCCCATGCCCACGCCCACGCCCAGTCCCACTCCAATTCCTACTCGCAGCTCCAAATGTAATCAAACTCATCGCAATCTGAATAGTACGGAAATACTATTATGTGCAATATATTGCATACTAACCTTACCTACTAATGTATTTGAAAACTAAAAATGTCTATAACTTTTGATTGAGTTAACCGATTGCGATGAAATAAAGACTAAATGTTAAGTTAAGTTAAGCCTCATGTTTTTGTGAAAAGTCCATCAAAATCCGTTCAGTAGTTTTTAAGTGATGCGTGCACAAACTCACAGACAAACAGATAAACAGACAAACAGACAAAAATTCCAAAAATGATTGAAATATGTTCTATTACTTATCCTTAGACCCCTCAATTTTTTTTTTGCAAATATCTTCAATGTACAGACACGCCATGTTTACGATTTTATTTATAAGATAATAACAATCACAACTAGGGCAGAACATCATCAGCCTATCAACATTAACTGATGGACAAAGGCCTTTTCTCTTGCAAGAGTAATTGTAAGATTTTTATAAATTTGCCAATACAAAAACATTACCATTAAAATTTACTTTTACATAGTGGTATTTGCATAGTACCTCCAGGATATCCACTTCCAAATTGTGTGTGGTCCATATCAAGTCCCTCTGGGAACGTCCAGACCTTCAACGCATGGTCCCTCGTCACTTTAGCCACAATACTGGCGGCCGATACAATCGGGTAAATAGAGTCAGCCTTCTTTGCTACCTGTAAAAGTTCAGCAGTGATTTAAATTATGTCTAAGCGCGAAGATCCGTGGAAACTTAGATCAATTCGAATACTTTGCCACTCTTTTTGATTTCATTGTAAAATCTGACACCAGTTAGAAAGTCAGGAAAAGTAACTCGGCTTCATTATATAGGAGTTCGCGATTTAGAAAAATAGTAGCTTTGTGTCTAAATTTCATTACCATAACAAATGAATATTTAGGTTTGAACTCCACTAGAGCACCGCGCCGCACTTTGCCTATACAAATTGCGTGTTTGGTATAGAACAGCGCCCACATCGAGATGCTCCGGCGCGTGATCGCACATGTCCTCGTCCGGGTCCTTTTGCGCGCGATTGCATCTAGGTTTCGTATCGGCGGCACGGCGCGATCCTCGATCGAACGATCTATCAGCCGAATACCACAATGGGAATATGCGCGTTTATATGCAGCTCAACCCTTATTAAATGCAACATCTTCTGAAATCTCGCTTAGCATTTTGTAGAAATGATGAAGTGATGCTATACTAATTCTTTCTTACGGAGTGTAGCAAAGGCAAAGTAGCAGACGTGTAACATACATGCACACACACATTATATGAACTTTAGTAGGTAAGTGATATTGATAACATTGCAGGAATTATTAAATTATTGATATTTCTCTTCAGTAGAAATCAGCAAGGAGGCAATGGGCAATACCCTTCTATAAAATTCAGTAATACATTTACTGGGGTAACAAGAATAGAAGCATAAAAATGTCTTACAGTAATTTTATAATTAGGGAATATATCACATAATTTGGCCTGATATTTCTCTGGAGGTCCAACTGTGTCCACATAGACTTCTGTTAAATTCACTCCTGATTCTGCAACTTTCTTTATTAAATCAATTGCCGAGTTCATTGACACCTGAAATGATAGATTTTATCAATTATCACTGTTAATAGTACAAAGTATGCATAGTGATAACAGTCAATAACAGTGCTCTACCAAAATAATGAGGTTCACTATGCTGGGGATGAGTGATAACAGTATAAGGAATAGGGAAATTGAGGTAATATGTGTAACTAACAAAGAGAGTAGTTATGAAGATATAATTAGTAAATCAAAATATTTGTACACCGCTCAGGTAGATTTTTAGGGACATTTTTCAATAAAATTACAACTGAATTACCAAAAATCTTACAAATAAACATATTTCATTTCATTGTACACACTAATTTTAAACCTGGAAAAATATTTGATTCGTGTGAATCTAGTATTTTTCCAGGTTTAAAATTTACTGGTTACAGTAGTCTTACTGTATACAGTAACCTAAATTACAATACTTAGTTATATTTAAATAAGAAATAAAAATAACTAGTGTACCTCATTCAAGGAATGTTTTGCACGTCTGTACATTGAGTTTGAAATATAATTTGGTGAAATGATATCAGCTACCCAGCCTAGATTGTTCCGGGATTCTTCCTCGGAGAGAATTTTCATTAAGATCTCATCTCTTTTCTCTTCAGTCAAAGCTTTTGAGTCAGCACATCCAAGACTTTGTAATAAAGTCTTCTGACTTACTGGGCAGTATGCTACTCCATACACCATTGGACCTAAAAAGTAGAAATATATAGGTATCATAAACCACAGATGTAGACCATGGCAGGCATTTTTGGATCAAATAAGCATTAGGAAAGAAGTAGGGACAACATTGCCTATCCTTTAGAGAGGTCCGAGTTTGATCTCCAGTCATGCCAAACTTAAGTTACAGCACTTACAAATTAACTTGAGACCTGGGTGAAGACATTGTTTTCAAGAGTCTGGAAAGGGGTTGCATTCCATCAGAGCTCAAGTTAATTTGTACAGGTTGTACATGATATTTCGATTCGACTGGTCCTCACCTCTTGAAACCACAGGGCTGGCAGTAAATTGAAAATGTCATCATCAGCCCAGGTCTCATGTTAATTCGTACGGGATATATTTTACTAAACTGCCATCAAATCAGTGCACCTATGTAATCACTATGATGATGTGATAACACATCTATAGTGGATTTGATTCCTACTCTGCAGACAGACTATTCAGAACAAGTTATTATTATAGGCTAATAGGTGAGCAGCAATTTGCTGGTATATCTGGGCTGGTGTATTACAAGTTCATGATTACAAGTAACAAACTTGGTCCTAGTCTGGATATTTCATTTGTAAATTGGTCCTTGCCCAATTCTCATAGTACAGGAGAATATCCTAGTCTGGGATTACACAAGTTTAACAATATCAAATATTATTAAAAACAAGATGTGACCAAAATAATGCAACTTACCCAACACTGGTCCACGGCCAGCTTCGTCAATGCCCAACATGCAAGGTTCTGATTTGCAAATGCTTGGAACTTCAGAAGAGTTAACGAAATTCTCAGAATTCTTCTTTGATTTAATAAAATCCTGCAATGCTTGGATGGAATTCATTGTGATAGTAGTGTCAGCGCTACACAAGTATCAAAAACACGAAACAATTGATGACCACTATGTCCTTCTTGTGTTTGTTATGAAAGTTATGATTTCTTGCACTTTGGTTCTCTGCTGTTTTTGTTGTACATAATACAGAGGATATAATTGTACATATCAATTTTATTTTAATATAGGTGTTACGGCCTTGGGAATTGGGAACGAGCCCTTTGTAGCCTGTCTATAACTTCCAATACCTATTCACTATTCTTTAGTTCTGTTGATAGTAAGGTTTGAGGTTAGGAAATTCACATTTATTTATGTTTTCTTCATAGTGTACACACGCACAGACATTTGTTGCTAATATATACTATAAAACACCAAGTGACCAAAGATAGAAGTATACACTATACACTATCAAAGAAAATATGTAGTTACATTATTTTGCAAAAA
This sequence comes from Esperia sulphurella, assembly GCA_947086405.1. Classification (NCBI taxonomy): domain Eukaryota; kingdom Metazoa; phylum Arthropoda; class Insecta; order Lepidoptera; family Oecophoridae; genus Esperia; species Esperia sulphurella. The sequence goes on along the minus strand of OX352271.1, from coordinate 6,702,036 downwards.
CAAATACACAAAGTTCCCGAAAAAACGCGGGAAACGAACGGACGGACGTTTTTTTGTGTGTTTTACGACTCTGGCCCACGGTCCATTTTTTTAAAAATTATATGGTTTACGGCTCTGGATATCCCCGATCTAACCCGCCCAGTGTTGCCAACAGTTCAACTAGCTAATCACCAGATTTAACTACTAAAACCATTAACAAAAGGCTGCCCTTCTCTCATAATCCCAAAATTTAGCACTAAACATTTTATTTTATTAAAACAATGTGTGTATAACTTTTGTTATTACATGATATGTAACCAAATATATCAGTAAATCAAACATTTAACAATCAACCCAATAAGTCCGATTACGATTACGTATACTATTCTCTGGTATAAAGTTTTACAACTATCGGAATTTTGCAATTTTTCGCAGCCCAACCTCAAACCGTCTCCGTCGCTGTGTTAAACTATAAAACTGCAAAACTATATTTCGAAACGTTTAAGTGGCTTAGTGGTTAAATGACTGTCTTTTTACTAACGGATACCGAATCATACTAAACCACTAAAAAAACTTAGCTGAACTTAAATACTCAAGTATTTCAGATAATGAGCAATATAACATTTACAGGTTTCATAACGTTAAACTAAGCTGTACAGTCTTTAATCTTATCTGTTTGTTAAAGTTCAAACTTGATATAAAACTGTTCAAATGCAAGTCGGATTCGCTCGCGTATCGATTATAAGAACGCATTAAGGTTCAAGTAAAAATGATCTATGAAATTTTATTTTTCATGTCCATAGCATTAGTAGTTGTTGAGATAAGCAGCAGTGACAAACGGACGAACGCGGTCAAACCATAAAGGTTCCGTTTCTACTACTAGGTACGGAAACCCTAAAAATGCCAGTATCATCCATGCAATTTCCGGTTCATAATGTCGAGTTATGAAGCTCAGCCCATAATTGTAATCCAATACAAGATTATAGGTCGAACAATCATAATGAAAATCATTGAATGATTGAATGCACGCATCATTTGAAGGAAGAATAAGAATGAAATGAATGAATGATGAGGATTGAATGATGCAGTTTATCTGCTGTCTCTTTCTATGTATATCCCATTGATAATATTTATAGATGTAGGTTTAGGTGTCGTGTGCTTCTGCTTATTTATTTTCCAATATCGTGCACCTAAGGTAATTATAATCCATATTTTTATTAAATGAATACCTAGGTAATATATGGAGCAATCCAGTAATCACTGTAAACTGATTTATAGGTTAGAGTAGTTCGATAATATGCAGAACAACCCCCAGGAGCTTTCATGGCAGGCGATTCAGGCTATCGTGGGGGTTAAACTTCCTTCCAATGTGCTGCGATTCGATGATATCGGATTCAACAATTCGGTGTCGAGCGCCGAAGATTCTGATTCGGATGTGGAAATCGTCGAAAATGGCTGGGAGTCTGACAACAATATTTCTGTGCGACTCGAACACTCGGACAATGAAAAGACCACATCCCCTGACAGAGCGCAGAGCGAGTCGCCTGTTCTACATCTCGTAGAACCTGATAATAACAATTCAGGTAAAAACTTATTAGATTACAGAGATTATTTAGAAAAAAGTGATACCAAAGATATTTCCGAAAGAGAGCAGCCATCTCTGGTTCAAAACGACGACGCAGACAGTTCCAATGGAAATGTTATGTCGATCGAAAATTATTTGGAGGTGACACTGTCCACTGACTCTGAGGCCAGTCATGTTTGCAGCCAATGTAATCAAATATTCCCCAGCGAGCAACTGCTCTCCTCTCACAACTGTAGTGCCAAACCCACCGAAGAAAAGAAGTATCCGTGTCATGTGTGCGCTGAAAAATTCCCAAGTTACTGGGAGCTGAGGAAACATATGAACAGCCACTTCCCTGGCATGTTAGATTCTAAGTCCAGTTTTTGCCACCTCTGTCAGAAAGACTACACCAAAACTGGCTTCATGAACCACCTACGCAAGCATACGGGTGAGAGACCTTTTGTATGTGAGCTCTGCAACAAAGCATTCTCACAGTCCAGCTCTCTGTCTATACACATGAAGTTCCATCTTAATGTGCGCAAGCATGCCTGCACTGTCTGTGAGAAAAAGTTTGTAACCAAAAGTGAGTTGTCTCGGCACATGACAGTGCACACCAAACAGAAGTCTTACTACTGTGGTGTATGTGACAAGGCGTTTACACGTTCTGACAACATGAAGAAACATGAGAAAACTCATGGATAATATTTTTCATATTTATTTACATTTAGGGCTTGATCAAGTCAACTGTGAACAGCATCATATACAATAACAATTGCACACTACAATGATTCATTTCCAAACGTATCTACCTATTTATTTTTTAATCTAATTTGTTGTGTGTGATGCTTTTCACTTAGCTTTCAGATTCTCCAATTGCCAAAAATTTAGCTGTAATGTTTTTTCAATTTTTGCATTGTTTTATACCAAATCGCAAAATATGATCTAGTTCATAACTTAGTCATTATGGTGTGTTTGAGTGATTTCACTCATGGTGTGCTGCTGTAGTTATTTTTAAGGAGTTTTATTTATGCAGTTTTTGATGCATATTTGGAATAACTAGTAAACTAGGAAAATGCCTTATGAGGTGCTCTGCAATAAGGTCACACATATCTTGATCCAATGTTGCCTTTTTAGATATGATAGTGATATTTTAACATGTGGATGTAGGTCAAATGTCCAAAGATTCTGATAACCATTTAATGTAATATTTACATTGACAGATATTACAAACTTGAGGCCTTGTGCTAAGTATGTCACAAATTGTTCCTGTTTCTCTATAAGAGTTTAATCAATTATATTTTTATACCTTTGCATACTGTGAGGTATTTTCGTAATATTATTACCAGTTGTAAAATACTATTTATGCCAAATTTTTATATATTTCTAGTGATTCTTATAAGTACTGTGTTGTAACCAAAGCAATAATTAATATAGTGTGCCTATTTAAATAAGTAACTAGATCAATACCAAATATTTTTCTAAGATTTTAGAATTGGTAATTTAAACCAGACTGTCAAATTGGAAGAAGGAATAAACAAAGTCAAATTATATTTGTAACACACTTTTAGTATATTTTTAAGGAATAAAAAAATCCATATTCTCGTATACAAACACAGGTTTGGCCATTTTGAACAATTACTTTAAGTGTTAGTACCTAGTTAAAATATACACATAATATTTTCAGTACATCACAAATATTGACAGTGAAAAATCCAATAAATGTTTATTACCTGAAATGGAAACATGAAATAAGCCAATGTTATTGCAACTTTCAAACTTTGGTATGGATTAGTGTAGTTTTCAGCTCCAAAGATTGCGTCTATAATTGGCTATTATTAAACCAAAGTTATTGTATGTCTATTTTGTGCCACTTCGATTTTATAAACTGGTTGTCAATGCCTTAGATTTTAACTAGTTTAATATTGTAGAGATAAGTGATTATCATATTCTAATATATTTATTTAATTATTTAGATGTTTAACTGCATGACTTGTTTGTAGAATTAAGGAATTAAATTTGAGCCAAATGAAAATTTTTACACAAAATCTACAAGACTGACAATAATATTCAGAGTAGATATTAACTTGCACAAAGAAACCTATTATTTATTGATACCTTATATGGTTCACTCTAATTGTGTAACTATAATTTAATCAAAACTGCACCTTGTTATTGACTCATCATGACAATTAGATTAAGGTCCATTTGACATGGATTATGAAATGTTTTATGGAAAATGTAAAATTGTCGATTTTATTAAAGAGTTGTTTGTTGCACAGTATGTTTCATTTCTAAATAGGTCGTTTTCCCTTTGTTCTAGGTTACGGTAGCGATGTCATCAAGGTTGCGTAATCTTAATCCGTATGAGTTGCATAAGTACCTAGTTAACGTGTATTGTCTGAATGAGAAGGGCGCCACGGGACTGTTGAAGCGGGAAACATCCGGTGACCGCACTGACATCGACATCATACGGGAGAACCACAAGTTCCTCTGGGAAGACGAGGATGTGGCTGACACATGGGAGAAGCAATTGGCAAAAAAGTATTATGACAAACTCTTCAAAGAGTATTGCATTTGTGATTTGAGCAGGTATAAAGAAAACAAAGTAAGTTTTCTGTATTATCTCTTACTTATCTATTAGTTAATCGTCACCGCCGAGTAAGACTATCGAAAAGTAAATAAATAAGGAATGACCATTAGCAAAATGATAGGATAAATCAACTTAAATCATCGTTGCGGGTAATCGAAGGTGTTACTCCAATAGCAAATCATTTAGTCTCGTTTCTAACGGTCAAAGTTACAATAGTAAAAGGTAACATTGAAAATAATGTATGTATAATGCTCTCCCCTTGCTTCTATTAAAGGCTGAGATGGGGAGCGGTCCCCTCTGACATTGCCTTTTTTGCCCGAGAGACCTTCCTTTGTGTGATATACTGGGGTGTGAGCACAAAGCCGTAGTGCCTTTCTGTAGGCTAAATATAGCGTAACACTTCGGCTACACAGTAGCGCACATCTGCTCGTCGGACTTTAGCCGAAGGTTCCACGAATGTGATTATATAACGACCAAAATATGGCTGGCTGCCCGCTCCGGCGCCCATTTAACTGTATCCATAAGTATTTATAGGTTCGATAGGACTGGATTGCAACCACCATTCACGTAACATTTAGAACTATACCTAATACATCGAATATACGTACTTAGCTGGTACCCAATATGACGACATGCTTAGTTGTTAAGACACTTGCCAGCTGTGCAAGTGGTCCCGGGTTCGACTCCCTTCTGTGCAAACATGTAAAATTCTGATGAATATATTTTTATGCAGTTTGCAACCAAAAATTAGAATATCACTGGATTTCGCTTGAACACGCGCTGTATAAAGTCCATCTGATGATGATTATGTACGAGTATGATGATGAGTCAAATAATGGCGTTAATGGAACAGAATATCATTATCATATCAGCCATTAGACGTCGTTCTGCGGCAGATGTGGCCAGCTCACTGCCACTTCAGCTTAGTGATTCGGCTATGTCGGTGATCTTCGTTTTTTGTCGAATCTCCTCATTAAAAATCACATCCCTCAAAGAAACCCCGAATATAGCCCTGTCCATAGATTGCTGAGCGACTTTATATTTGTGGATCAGGGCCAGTTAGTGTCCACATTTCTCTCCCCGTAGGTCATGACAGGCACGACGAGCAGAATATGTCAACCGATTAAGTTTCCAGGATAAAAGTATCGTTTCATTGCACTAATTCAGGCACAGAATAATTTTTATACTAGATATATTTAGTACCTAACCTAACGTACAGAAGAACAATCAGGAACTGGTTTCACTCTCGTTTGGCTGGCTATGTAGCTGGCTATTTTTATTTCCACTCAGCGAGCTTTGATGTCAAGCGACTAAATATTTAAACATTGTTTATGCAGGGGATTTAAATAATAAATATGTTTGAGAATGTTTCTTAAAAATAGAATTATTGTTTTATACGTTCATTACGGTACATCAGTTTGACATTAAAGCGAAGGATATTTTACAAAATACGTCGGTATTATTCTTTATTGTGTACAGAGCATAATGTCATAGAATACTTAATAATAGTACGTATAATGTAATCTAATGTACTCGTAGATGTCATACCTAACATCATCTTAAATATAAAAAAAATTACTACCTGTGCCCGCGGCTCCGCTCACGTGGACTACTCATTCTCAATCCAACTTCGAATACGACTCCAACCCAAACGCCTACGCCTACGCCCACGCCCACTACAGCTCCAAATGTAGTCCAAACTCATCGCAATCTGAATTACACTGAACATTATAATTATACTTCTTTGTTATATTGCATATAGGTACCTCCTAATGTATTTGAAAACTAAAAACTTCCCATAACTTTTGTTTGAGTAGCCGCTTGCGATGAAATAAAGACATGAAATAAATGTTACTGCGAGTTAAGCCCTAAATTTCTTTGAAAAGTACATCAAAATCGGCTCAGTAGTTTTGAAGTGATGCGTGCACAAACAAACAGATAAACATTCCAAAAATGATCGAAATGTGTTCGATCCCCCAATTTTTTTTGCAAATGTCTTCAATGTACAGACACGCGAAGTTTACACACTACACGTTGTGTAAATTGTAACATGGATATTTTTTCACTGACCGGCTCAGCATGCGTTGTTCATGATAGGGATTTGTTTTGGCCAGTCTTAAAAATACAGAAAATGAATAAAATAGTTATATAATAATTTAATTTCACTTCCTTTCAACCCTGTATTAATTACCTAATATGCCGTGTGGTTTCCGGCTTGCCTAATATTCCCGTGGGTGTAGTCAAGGCGACTAAGAGATTGCACAAGGGACGGGCAGCTTATAATATGATCATTACTGCGATCATGAACCCGCCTGCTAAGCGTGGTGACTATGGCATTCCCCCAATGGACAGCGCACCAAAAGTGGTATTCTATGGGGAGGCTTATATTTAGCAGTGGGACGTAGTTCGACTGATGATGATGCTGTTCTTGAATGTTAAATTGTATGCTAGGTGGCGCTGCGATGGCGCGTGGAGAACGAAGTAATGCTTGGTAAGGGCCAGTTCCAGTGCGGCAACAAGCACTGCAGCAGCGACCAGGGGCTGCGCTCCTGGGAGGTTAATTTCGCATACTTGGATGGCAAAAAGAAGAGGAATGCTCTGGTGAAACTGAGTATGTCTAATTTATGCAAGTAGTTATTTTTTACGACATAGTAGGCGCCTTTCCTTCCAGGATTTCATCGAAGACACGATATTTTTATCGTCTGTCTGTCCATCTAGCTTGCGGGCTCTTTACTCAATACTGAGTAAGCGCGCTCCACCTTAGGCCTCATTCGTCATTTACCGTCAGGTAAAATTGAGGTCAAACAACATCAGGAATAAAAAAATACTCTCGCGAATTCCGTCTGCATAGATTTTCATAAATAATTAATTAAATAAAGGAACTTATAAGGATTAGGATGTGGGACGCCCCGCCGCCAAGTGGACCGCCACCTGAAGAAGGTGACCGGAAGCGGCTGGATGCGGAGGGCGGAGGACCGGGTGTGGTGGCATTTATTGGGAAATGCCTATGTCCAGCAGTGGACGTCTAAGGGCTGATATGAATGAGGATTTGATGCGCACTGTACTACTGTTCGAGATACCATACAAAATTCTACAGTAGTTTGTATTTTGCAGGGCTATGCCCGGAGTGTTCTGAGAAGTTAAACTACCGTTCTAAGAAGCGTGAAATCAAAAGACTGAAGAAACGACAAAAGAAAAAGAAAGACCAGGTCGATTTGGATGAGGAAAGCTGCGGAGAAGAAACTCAAGAGACCCCTCACATTGAAGAACCATCCACATCTACGGCCACTGTGGAGGCGGTGGAAAAAATCGACGAGTCTTTGTGGAAAAAAGGTTTGTACAAATTAAATTTATAATGCGCAGTTTAACAGAATGTGTTTTGCAAAATAGGTTCAAATGGTCATCCTATGTCATGCTCAGAAACATGGACACTGACGATGGGTAGATCCACAAGTTTAAATTCGCTCAGCGAGCTATGGAGAGCGTTATGTTCTAGATTTCTTTGAAGGATAAAGAACTAAGGTCACCGGCATATCAGAAAGATTAAGATTATAAGGTTGAAGTGGCAGTGGGCGGCTCACACCTGGCACTGGCAATTTAAGTACGGGCCTTAGTTCAAAATTTCCGAGCTATAGTGACGTCCATTCCAACTCTGACTTCAATACCCCCTTGTAAGTTTTGATCTGTTTAAGCAAAATCTGAAAATAGAGTACAAAATAGTACGTTATGAGTACTAAATCCTGCCAGGGTCAGATTACTGAAATTCGACTTCGCGAGCTGGAGTGACGCACACCAATTATTCTGTTCTATAAAATGTACATATTTATTAAACCTACACTGTCAGTCATTTGTGACAGCTTCAAGGAGTTACCATATTTTCTTTTGCCTTTTAGGTGTGCAAGAAATTGAAGAAAAGTCCCGTGAAGAAGAATTTGCAGAATATTTGGAAGATTTACTATTGTAACCATGATTTCTCTGACTAAAATAAAAGAGTTTATAAAGTTTATTGAAATATTTTATTGCATTCTATAACAATTCTAGTTTTGTGTGATTAGGTAAAAAATTAGAATCGCTACACATAAAAAATGGCATTACGTTCTCATAAACAATTTATGCATTAATATGAACAATTTTTGTACCTATATACCTACCTAAAGCTAATTCCATACATGAGTAATATAACACAAAAATATAAACACAACATTCAAGTCCAGGCAATGGATTCAAAATCGAAAGTAAAATCAACATTAGACTGGACTGCAAAATAATCTCAAATCCAAAACAACACAATAAAATATTACACAACAAAAATACAAAATAACATAAAATTCACAGCAAACGTCTTACGGGTAAATATTAACAGTTCGTAAAGCATTTTGGAGTTAATACTCATCAAAAATAAAATTTAGTTTTAAACGTACTGTCAAGTTTGCAGTGAATTCAACATAGTATATAAAATTATACAAATTTACAATGTACGGTCGACCACAACCCAAGTAATACAATACCACTGCAATGTAGCCATTGCAATGTAGATACTAAAACCTCTGCAAAGTGTCGGTAGTGCAGCTTGACGTGTGGTCGTACTATGGCACAGTATGTTTTTGCCGTAAAAAATTGGCATGCCCTTTTTATTGCATAGTCCGACAAAGACTTCAATTATAAATGAAATGTACTAGTGAGACTCTCCCGCGTAAATTCCAAGTGGTGCTGAAGAATATTTTTTTTTTCAGTTTGACCCCCGATTGTAAAAGGCAACAATTTTTTTTTTATCTTTTCGCGACAGAATTTACCTATTAACGTTATTTGGTTAGGTTATATTAACTACACTATATGGTCAAACTGAAAAAAAATGTTTTTCTTCAAAACCACTTGGAATTGACGCGGGGGAGTTTCACTAGTACATTTAGAATTGAAAGCTTTGTCGGACTATGCAATAAAAATGGGATGTCACTTTTTTAGGGCAAAAACATACTGTGTACTTATGGGGTGTTAAAGCAATCAGTATCATAGATCTGTAATCACAAATTTAAAAATGACGTTTCTTGTTAATATTTCTCTCATTATCATCACTAAATGTATAGCCTCTACGCGCAACCCGACTATAGTTAATACATTTTAAGACGTCACCTGGAGAACTCTTTGGTCATTTATCCTCTACAAGCACGCTGTGCAAAATACATACAAATATACATAGACTGTCTAATCCCAAACTAGGACTCCCGATGGGAAGTAGGAGAGCACAGTTCACAAATATAATCAAACCAGGACCAAATCGGTTTGTCCTCAGTGGGAATCAAACACACGACCTTGGCGCACGCTCGATTCTATCTAACGCCCAAACCACAACGGGGTACTAACCGATATATGTTTGCGTCACAGTCCACAGAATGCATATTTTTGAACTGAAAAAAATTAGGTGACCTATAACAATTACTACATAACAATAACACCTATATACCTGTTAAATTGAGTGTAAATATTGTGTTCACACATTGACTGTCATACAAGATGAAATCCAGGGAAAATGTTATATTTATGAACAGTTTACAATGGCAGTAAGTATTATCATTTGACATTGAACAAAATATTATTGTATATCAACATTTTTTACTGTATCATCAGTTCTAATCTGGAAAGCTGAGTACAATAAATGAGTTTACTGGAGGAAATATTGATTTTGATTATTGAATAGGCCGCAATCAGCAAATATTTAGCTATTATTATAAATAAAGACATATGAATCGAATTGGCTCCATGTCTCAACATAGCGATGATTCAAGCTTCCAAAGCCAAGATTAGGTATAGATCGAGCAGTTCACGACGGCACGCCCCACTTCTCTAAATCGCTTACATTTCATTTCATTGTATGCGTTAAATTGTTACTGTGTAGTTCTATCATTACGCACTAATCATCAATGTGTGCATACGTACACATACGTACGTTCGGGTTAGCCCCCCGCATCCCAGGCTCACTCCTCGCGGAGAGTAGCGGGCGTCCGCGCCATCGTGAATTGAACGGTCTACATTTTTAAATGTAAAAGTTTAACGAGTTTTGATAACTCGATAAATTCACATTGTATAAATAGAGGGATTTGTATTGATTCAATACGCAATACAGGAATATTTTTTGCTTTGATAAACTAGTGCTCTTCTTTACATTAGTTTTAGAACTGACAGATACTTTATTGCTTTATTTCGAGCACTTTGACCACAATTTCTCTGGCTAAATACGATAAAATGCGTCTCAGTTGTCAGGTGCCTGTTTCACAAACCATCTCAAAATTCTCTTTACGAAGCTCCGAATGATCTGTAATTTTAAAATATAAGGTCATTGTAGTAATATACCGACCGTTGCAATACCAGTTGTATCGCACATTACCATCTATATACCATCGAACCATAATGTACTAAATACTAGAAAACCCGAGCAGTTACTACAAATAAAAAATCGGGGTGGGTCTTGGCTACTACCGCAGGTTTCGTAAATTCGATAAATCTTCAAAAAAGCAAGTAGGGTCGGTAGAAATTTATTTATATCACAAACTGATTATTAGGTATTAGCGTCAAACCATAGATTATACTCTATTCTCTAAAATACAATTTCTTTCGTACAAATCCGTCGAGTTTTAAAGATGCTAGCTTACTTTTAAATGAGCGGTGACCTGTACTATTGGTTAGCGGAAGTAACCCTGCGGACGTGGGGCAACATATGCCCCGCAATTACACACATTGATTTATCTGAGATATGTGCTTTTCATCACGATGTTTTCCTTTACCGTTTGAGAGCAGTTAATAAATGCACTTAAGTTTAGAAGAACTCGACTAGACAGACCACGTCTCCCCACTGCGCCGCCAACCCCCGCCGCTTGCACCTAACGCTCGAGACATTGTTTTGGCAAGAAAATCAAATAGTTATTAAAAACAGAAATAAATTTAATTTTAAACTATCTAGATGTATTAATTATAAATGACTCGTGTTAATACAATATCACATGCAGTGGTGGCGCCGCTCTAGTGGGAGAAATTAGCAGCCGTCTTCCCAATTGGCCACAAAAAAAACTATATAATCATTTCAATTACAAGCGGTAACCTTTATCCCTATTACACAGGACTGGCTGTCCCATACAACTGAATTAAAAATAAGCAATCTGCGACAAAATGTTTAGTTCCATGGACACACGTTACTATAGGCAAAGCGCTTAACTGAGTAGGTTCCAGCGGTAGAGGAGCGGTACGGGGGGGTGTGTATTACGTCAAATGACGCGACACTTCAGTCGGGAGTCGTGTATAGCGTGACATTTTTGTTATGTAACATGTCACCCCCCTCCCCCGCACCGCTCAACTACCGCAGGAGTCTACTCAGTTATGCACCTAGCCTGTAGTCGCCATTTCAGCGCTAAAATGGCCCCAAAAAAAGAAAAAAAATAGTTGCCAGCAGCCAGTCGAGTGTTTTAAACATGACAACGGTGGCACGTGTGGCCTCGTACGTACGGTGGTTGCCCGCAGTCTACTCGTGGTCGTGTGCGGGGCGCGCGGGGGGCGCGGGGGGCGCGCCCTTGCCGTGCGCCACGTCCTCGTCGTCGGAGCAGTCCTCGTCGTGCGTGTGCGTCAGCCGCTGCGGCGTGTCGGGCCGCACGTGCGGCACGGACACCGACGCCTACATTACATTCACATAGTTAATAGCAGCTACATTACGGCACAGGTTCCTAAGCAATGCTGCTTACTTGCTATCGGTTCCGGTCGTTTTACTCCGTAAGAAGTAGAAATCGTGGGTTCGATTCTGCCTATCGTTGCCCAGATTTCCATTGGGGACAGACAACTTTGTACAATTTGTTGTTGTTGGTCCCGGTCAGGAATCGTCCTATACTTTTTAATTTCCATAGCACATTAGAAAAACCTGGTTTGAGATTAGACAAATGTGTTTAAGAAATGAAATCACTTGCATATGTAGCAAAAGCCGGATTTCAGAAAGAATCGTAAGTATTGTAACTATAATTCGGTAGATAGTATTTAAAGATTATTCTTACAGTTACCTTATTAGGAAAATTTGCTAACTTAACAGAAAAAGCTATTGATTATTACCAAATATTTTATAAACTGATAGAATCTGCATAAATTGGGCAACTTTACATTATAAGATATTGCAGGAATACTGACAAAAAAAATAATTTATGGAAGTCTCACATTGTGTATGACACACACTTAGCCAATTTTTTATATGTATATAAGGTCGTAATTTGTGCCAGAAAGACTCCCAAGTGACTTACCTTCACAAACAGCTTTTCCAAGTTTGATGAAACAAGATTTTGCTATTAATTATAACTTGCCGGTAACAACGATCTCTATGTACTACGATCGTTGTCGGTAATTATTCAAGTGCTTCAACCGCCGTAAAGTTTTTATCATTCAATAAGTTTCTGGTCCTAGCACAGATTCTGCATTGGTGAATTATTTAATTAAAATATATTCTTTTTCATCAACTTTTGGGGGTTATGATTATGATGGCGGTCGAAACGCTGGAATATTTACGGACGTAATAAAGACGTTTCGAGATCAGGTATTCTGAGATTAGGTCCTAACAATCCTAACGCATTGTTACTAGCCTTTGCGCGCGACTCCACTAGCGGAAAGTTATATGCAAAGTTCTGTACTTATTGATTAGTTTCACTACAATATTTAATTATCGATTTGTGTGTTACCGATCATTTTGATAGGTAACACACTTCTTTTAGGCTCTCTTCTAGAGTTTTGGGCGACTAGCCGATTAGTTGGCCCATATAGTCAATCATTTACAAATACTCCATGTTACTTAGTCAAAAGATTGTATTTGGGCAGATATTTTATCTTCTTGGGCAGAAAGACCTGGCGACATTTTACCCTTCCGGATCTTTTGTGCCAACCCCCTGTCCACCAACGTTGCCCCAAGCCGACTCTGTGGACTTCAAATACGCCTCAGAGTTTCTTCTTTGGTATATGCAGGTTTGCTCACGATGTTTTTCCTTTACCGAAAAGCCAGTCAGTGTGTGTGGTATTTATTATAAATAAACCGGACTTAAGTTTGAAAATACTTACGGGCGGGGTTTGAACCCACGAAATCATGAACGTGAGACGAGTGCACAACCAGCTAAGCTACCACGGCTCTTTTTAGGCAGTAACTATTTACACGTTTAGATGTAGATAATATATTTTCCGATCATTTTGATAGGTAACACACTGAGAAAGATACTTGTTATTTCTCAAACTTTAAACTTTCCTTCAAACTCTGATGATCTAATTCAACAAATATTTTGGTTAACATTTATCAATACATAGGACAGTTTAAGTACATCATTTCAATTTAATTGACCGTATCAGACATTTCAGGTTGGTTTCTTCAGAAATTAGCTGAACGTTTTGTATCAGTTTCTATTCTTTGTATTGATTATTGTAGTTTAGTGTGAACAATAAATTATTAATTAAATAAATAGAAAAAGTTACACACGCAGCGTGTGCAACAGACTGCATTTACAAACATTTACTTACTTTGGGCTCATTGTCGACGGCGCCCTTGGAGTCGTCGCTCATGTCCTCAGTTAGCGTGATGACGCTGTATGCCCGCTGAGCTTGACGAGTCCTGCGAGTGAAATACACACATTTTATAAATGCCATCTGGTCATGAGTTTGAATTTACTTATAAAATACAACTAAATTCAAACTCATTTCCTGGTAAAATTTGTTAAATTGTCAAAACAATTTTTTAAGAAGAGTGGCAACTCTTTGTCGTAAGTAGCTGCGTCCGCGGCTCCGCTCGCGTGGACTACAGAATTAAATAAAGTTGAAAATTATTAAGTGTTAATTCCCGTCCCCCTCCCCTTCCGCCGACCCTTTCCACCTCCCCCTAGAATTCTGAATTGCACCGAACATTATAGACCTTCTTTGTTAAACTGCATTAAATTGCATACCTGTATGAGAAAACTAAAAACTCCCATAACTTTTGATTAAGTAAGCAGATTGCGATAAAATATACTAAATGTTACTCCGAGTTAAGCCCCATGTTTCTGTGAAAAGTCCATCAAATTCCGTTCAATAGTTTTTACGTGATGCGTGCACAAACTAACAGAAAAACACACAAAAATGATTGAAATGTGTTCTATTATTTATCATTAGACCCCCTAGTTTTTTTTCCAATATTTTCAATGTACAGACACGCGAATTTTACGATTTTATTTATCAGATTATTATGTATTAAGCAAGCTATGAAATTTGTGTACTATAATTGGAGTATAATTTAGTATGTTAAGTTACAATTGAAATGTGTTTTGTAGTCAACAGTGACCTGTCTATGGTGGGCGCGTCGACGGTGAAGCGCTGCTCGTGCGCGACGGTGGACTCGTGCGGCATGAGCATGGCGGGCGCGCGGAACATGTAGCAGAACGGGTAGTACATCAGGTTGAGGAACGACGCCGCGTACAGGTCCGCGTACCGCACCACCTGCGCACGCAGCAATGTACACGTGGCCATCGCGGGACACCATCGGAGTATAAGGTGGCTCCGAGATAGACAAATACACACGCAATCTGTTGCAATTACAATATATACAGGATCATAAAACAACTCTCAGTTATCATTTGAGAATATCTAAGCTCTGTAGTGAAAATATCAAACAAAATTATTAATTTTTTCCAATTAAGTAATTATGATCCGAAAGACATTTGATTTTGTGGGCAATTCGCAGCACGCGCCGCGCCGCCCCGCACCCCACCGCTCACCCAGCCACGGCTACTGTTCATGGGTGGTGACTATTTTGAAAAATAACACGTTTTATTTAATCAACATTTCTATTAAAAATACCCTTTTTTGTTCATGTATGATTTCTTTAAGAATCAGTAACCCATTCATTAGAGAAAACATTGCTTATCATTTTTCTTTCATTCTGTATAAATACTTGTTTACTACCTGTGAAGAGAAGAAAGTCTGCCTGGAGCCCGAGCGGAAAAGCGAACCGAGCATGCCGTACGCGAGGTCCATCTTGTGCGTGACGTCACGGATGGACATGCGCAGTTTAGAGATGTCCGGCTTCTCCTTAGTGCTCGAATCCAAGTCTCTGGAATGTAAACAATAGCATCAAACGTCTGCAGTTACTAAGACTGAAGACCTAGCTGACAGAGCAGTCGGTGCAACAAGTGACAGATATTGTCAATCCCGCAATTCGAGACTTGCTCCAGAGTATCTTTTATAGGTACACTTTGTTTTTAAACCTGTCTTTCCTATTTAACTCGAGTTTTTTTTTCTAATTTCATGGTTTATATTATCTTCTGACAATGAGACTCAGAGTTTGTATGCAGCGTTTGCTCTTTTACTAATTTTCCATAGCTATAGCGGCGGCGGTTTATTCATGAAATGAGGTTCAAGGAAAATGGAAGAGGAACGCTGACTATGGAACTATAAATGTAAGTGGGTTCCTAACAATAGAACGTCTACAAACATTATTAGTTTCGGGGAATTCCCTGCATGCCATGTATCTAACGAGTTATCGACTAATGCAAATGAGTATAATGAGTAATGGTAGCTTGGCTTACTCATATCTATACGAGTAATGTATAACGCTTTAAACGACAAGGCCGCCTTTGTACACTTTCCAAAAATCTGTACCTATTTTTATTGTTACTCTTAATTTGTGTGCAATAAAGAGTTTATCTATCTATTTACAACGAGGATTCAAACCCAGGCAAGTACCCGTGAGTGTTTTGGAACTTACAGCTTTTCGATGGAGGAAAACATCGTCGATTCACAAATTGCAGGTTTTGCACCAAATCGAGAACTAAAACGTGTCGTCAATGCGATTAAGGGATTGTACCAGGAACGGGCAGCGGCGTTCTTCTGTGTATATTAAGATCATTACTGTGATCACCAATCCGCCTGCCAAGCGTGGTGATTATGGAAATTCCCCCAATGGACAGCCCACCACAAGTGACATTCTATTGGGGAGACGTATGTTCAGCACTGGACGTGTTTCGGCTGATGATAAGAACTTAACGCGAATTACGCGACGTTGAGGATGCCCTACGGGAAATCTTCATCGTATAGTCCGTGTTAATGAGTATTACTTTACATAGGGCGGAGTTTTGCATGTGGAGGCGTGCCCTGGAGAAGATCTTGGTCCATCAGTGGCCAGCGATAGGCTGATGATGGACTGACCGTAATGAAGGTCACTCACTTGTACATGTCTCCAAGCTGCACGTCGAGGTTCTGCAGCTGCTGGAACAGCTGACACTTGTCTGTCCACACATGCAGCTCCTGCACCAGCTCGGGCACTATGAGGAACGTGCGCCAGCCGCCGATCTTCTTCGACTTGAGGATGTCGCCGAAGATGTGGTCGCCGATGTACAGCACGTCCTTGCCTTTAGCGCTTATCAGCTCGGTGAACACGTCGCACGAGCCTGCAGATGGCATTGTCATTAAAATCATATAAGACTTGGCCTTAACATATCACTAAAAAGAAAAAAGTTATATACATATTTTTAAACGAATAATATTATAATTCCCTCATCTCAGAAGCTTATCCAAGTAATTTTAAAATAATGGTTACTGCATGAACTAGAATCAGATGCAATGAATTGCAATATTAGTTTACGTATAGATAGAAATTTTATTATTGATGGTATATGATCTATAATATAACTCTTATATAATTTCAATTCCAATTCAATAAGGTACTCTTTGTTGCACGTTAAAAATTAAAAAGATACAATAATAAAGTAACTTAAATATGTACATCTTGGCGGTCTTATCGCTAAAAGCAACAACCTTTGGGTGAGGGTAAGAATAACAGAAAAAGAAAGGTTGTGCAGTTAAATAAATAAAGGTAGGAGTATAGTTTATACCAGTAAGGGCATACCCATACAAATATATATAAATACATACTCAAATATATACATATATTCATAGATATATTCATACAATAACGTATTACACAATGTGGATTGATAACGACTAAGTTTGGGGGAGTGAGATGATCAGTCAGCAAAAAAAAGTGATCCTTGACTTGATAGACATGCGCAATCCTTAGTTCCAAAGACGTATAGCGTGAAGTGTAAAGGACAATGTAAATCTGTGTATTACATTATAATGCTCACTTTTCATTGCAAATAAATATTTGGTATCATGTCAGAGCGACTGTGCTTTCCAACGAGTGAGATGGTCTAAATTATAAGGTGATACAATAGGAACAAGAATAAACTAGAGATAAATAGATCTGGTAAAGGTGAGCTAGGTTATTATTATCAGTCGCTCGCGAGCTACCCGTCTCCAAATCATATCAAATACAAATAATTCATCTTCGTGTTACATGTTACATAGAAAATAGATAACAATAAAGAAGTACGTATTTATTTTAAGATTTGGAAAAATTACAAGGACACAGCTGATTTTAATGCCGTGTGGTTTCCGGTTTAGAATAGGGCCACCCACAATCTTCATGTGGGTGTCGTCAAGGATTGCACCAAGAATAGGCGGCTGCATTCTGCTGTGTTTATTAAGATAATGATTATGCCAAATCCCCCAATGAACAGCCCACCAAAAGTGGCATTCTATTAGGGAGGCTTATGTTCAGCAGTAGATATATTTCGGCTGATAGTAAGTACAGCTTATTTACGTCCCACTGTCCAAGACCGTCATTACGAGGGCATACAGATCATAGTCGGCACAGTATTTACATGTGTCTAGAATTTCTTCTCAAGAGTTTGCATGTTCTACTTATGCTCCGAAAAGCCCGGGCTCCGGTTTGAACCCTCGACCTCCAGAACGCAAGGCGAGCGCACTCCCGCCTAGTTAAACTATATCGCTCTCTCTTTCATGTAACCCTCCAAAATACATATAAAGTGTTTTTTTACTGAAACTCAGTGACATTTTTATAATTAGCCGATTTCCAAAAAAAAAAGTCACGTCACAAACAATATATAAATCCTTAAATTAATATATCAGCCGTGTGGTTTCTGTTAGAATAGAATAGGACCACTCCAACTCTCCCCGTGGATGTCGTACAAGGCGACTAAGGGAATACATTATAAAACATCAATCAGGCCTCCCCAACCCGTCTGGCCAGCGCGGGGAGTGTAGGCCAAATCCTCCGTCTGTCTCGGCAGATGAGAGAGGGTTGTGCTCCTGCAGTGGAGACAAAAATAACCTGATGATGATTTACATTGAGAACTTTCACCAATTCGTTTTTAGAGTCGCGTTTCCTTCCCCAAAGAGACGCGTATTTTTTTTTTGCCTCGGATTGCGCAAAGTGGCAACACATCATCTCTGCCTACCCCTCTGGTACCAAGGCGTGAGCCATATATGTATGTATATAATAGCCTCTTCGAAATCAGTCGGAATTGTCTTTAACATATCATGTAGGACATTTCCAATATTTTTTTAGTATAATTAGAAAAACGTAATCATTCATCCGTAAAAAAATTATCGGCAGCATAAATAATTCAATGTTTTAGATGATTTGTTAGCCGTGGGTCCAATACGCAATTCACATATATAATATTGGAAGATTCCCAGAACTCCCTGAGCCAAGATGAGCGACTCTGATAGCAGCGAGACAACAAGCTCTTATCAAGCCATACTGGTAGTAATAACATTACACAATTCTAATATTAACGAGATAACCATTGTGTTTAAATACGCGTTTCATATCAGCACATAAATGTCCATCGTATCACAATCAGTCACTATTTGTCAATATTTTTACGGACACCGCAAAAAGGATGGGAATTAGAAGCACGTCATAAATAATTCGCATATCGATGTTTGGGTGGACTTTGTTCTAATTGCATAGGAAAAAAGTAGCTCTTTGGTAGTTCTTTATAACCTGCTGCCTGCTGCTAGCTATAAGGTTGTCTGGAAAATCGATAAATCCGCAGCTTGTACATAACTTTATATTTGTATACTATTTATTCTCTGTGTCTTGTGTGCAATAAAGTATATGCATTCATTCATTCATTATTACAGTCAGACAAGTAATAGTGATAAATTATGAATTACCTTCTGCTATTCTTTCCTCTACCTAAAGGTTGTCTAGATGAAATAAGCGATAAGACCACCTAGATGTACAAATGTAAGCTCCTTTATTATTGTAACTGTGTATTTTTTATCGTGCAATAAAGAGTAATTAGATAAATGCCACGAGCTGGTGACAAGCAGCAATACAAGAGTAGCACGTCGGCTCGGCGCGTGTGGTCATTATGGGGTTAGTCCCGCATAACGGAAGCGGATGATGAGTTGCATGATATGCGCGTAAAAGACTTTTAGCTAAGTGGCTGGGGCGTTTAAACATCGTGGGATCGATTCCCATGTTCAAAGTTTTAAGTTTCTTGACCAGAGCTGTGCATTGATAGTCAGTCAGTCATTCAAACTGAGTATTCTTTCAATACCTACAGTGGGGGACCGAATTAAAGGAATTCGGAGAATGAGGTGCGGTGTGGTATTAGGGAATGTCAAACTTTCTAAATTATAGCCGAAAGAATTAGTAAACTGAAGTGGCAGTGGACGGGGTAACAGAACTGTCGCAGAACCAACGGCCGCTGGGGCAGACGAGTTCTGAAGTAGAGAACGCGGATCGGCACACACAGGGTGGGACGCCCCGCCGCCAAGTAGACCGACGACCTGAAGCGGCTGGATGCGGAGGGCGTGGTGGCGTTGCTTGGGGAAGGCCTATATCCAGCAATGGATGTCTGAGGGCTTATATGATGATGAAACTTACTAATACAGTGCTGTGAACAGTTGGATATAACTGTCACATGACTGTCACCATTAAATAGCTGTCAAATTCCTCCGACAACCGTTTAACTCGATACCCCAGTGTATAATAAATTGTTTTCTGGGATAACAAGAAATCGAACTGAGTCCAACTAAGTTACCTCCAGAGTAAACAAGTCCCTCGTGCAGAGGTCCTACGTGGTGGCCCATCTTCAGTGCCCCCGTCAGAGTGTCCACCTGTCTCAGAGTGGTTCCTTCGCCGAAGAACAGCGGCTTCTTAGCGTCAATCACTATCCAGTCGAAGTAAGTCTTCCAGTTTTTGTGAGGCAACCCGGGCTGGAACAGAAATATAAATATATACATGCACACAGGAAAAAAGGTCACGACATCAAGATGTTTATATAATAATGGACATCCCTTTGTTCGTTTTTATCTCACCGATACATTTTATTTTAGAAAACGTAAAGTAAAAAAATAAGTTAGTCCGCAAGTACTAAGTTAAAGCAAATATAATTATTGCCAGGTGCCCTAAATCGAAAAACAGAAGATAATGCAATAGACATTGCCCACAATACTAAACAATAATAACTAGATTTTTTTGTCCAAGGTTTTCGAAAAAAACCGTGATAGATGTTTAGTAAACCCAATGTGGCCTTTTACGCCCTTAGTACACCAGCAGCGCTGCGATCTGCGGTACCGGTACTTAAGAGATTCTGTCTGTACGGGAAGTACATTGCCTATCTCGCGCTGGATTCCATAATTACGTCACAATTACCACAGATCGGCTGCTGCAGTGGTGCACTAAAGGTGTTAATGTTCTCGTATTTAGTACACCGCCGCTGCCAACTGCGGTAAACAATCATTCTAAAGGCGGACGGTGCTGCTTGATGCGGAACACGTGTTTTGTACCTTTTTAAAACTGTTATAGACAAACCTTCACGGCGCTAATAACTTTTAAGGGATGGGAGAATGACCTCTCTTTTACGTGTATGGCAGCGTCTCTTTCTGTTCGTCCAACCGGCTGATCGTGTAGGGCCACTCTTAAGACTGAAGTGTTGAATAGAATCGTACATTCCAGTGCCGTAACTAGGGCGGTGTCAGCGGTGCCTAGGCACAGGGCGCAGACCATGGAGGGGCGCAAAACTGAACTGGGTGACCATTTGTCAAGGGCGCAGTTATAGAAGCTCGCACCGAGCGCGTAAAAGGTTAGTTACGGTACTGGTACATCCTACAGAATGAAACCAAATACCTGTAGTAATGGTGATAGGAGCATTCAGTACTGAATATTGAAAAACTTATAGGATATTTTTTGGAAACTGTGTTTTTTATTAGATTTTCACACAAACTGCACCGCTCGGATATGGAAAGTTTTTTTTTCGATTACCTATTCGAAAGTTTTTATCGGTCTCTAGAGATATTTTGTAAGGAAACTAGTAGATATGTACAGTTACGATTCACTATTCTCGTAATTCTTATAACAATAAGGCCCGAGATTCACGAGCTCGGTTTGATTGGTCGATCTACATACTCGATAGAACGAGCGGAATGAATAGTTTTATGCAAATCTGTTAGACGGGCCTCAACAGCCTGACTTGAATGACAAAACTCACCTTCGCGCCGTGCGGGAAATCGAACAGATAATCCATGATTTTGTTGGTGAAGTTATAGTCGCTGTTCGTCAGTATGAACAGCTTACCGCCACTCTCCCTAATTCTAGACAGGAACATAGGCAGTCGTTCATCCTTCTTCAGGTACAGATCTAAGTTCTCAATGGTCTTGGACTTGAGGTCACCGTGGATATGCACGAAGTCCACTGCGGATCTCACGTCTTGGAAAATGGACTTGAATGACATTGCTAGGTCGCCACATCGTACTCCTGTCTTCGTTCTGTAGACAATGTGCGGATTCGTCAATTATTTCTATTAGTTTTCCTGATATATCTCAGAAAATAGATTTTTATTATGAATATTCTATAATTTTTCCATCACTGTCAGGCAAGTTTAGCTCAATCGGTCCACAAGTTTTTGGGTAATTCGGCAAACAGTTCTATTAATATGTAGTAAAAAAAATTGTTTACAAAATATTCTTAATTTTCGCTATAAAAAAATTATCTACGAGTATGTTCCACAGCACAATCGGTTCAGTCGTTTTTCATTTAATTTAACAACAAGGTAAATCTCAGATTGCTACGGTTTTTCTCCAGCTGTTAGTGATTTCTAGCTGTAAGCCGACGCCTTATTTTGAGAGGCCTGCTCCAGTAGTGGATTGAATTGAATTAAAGGCAATTCAATTCAAATATGTACACTTTATTGCACAAAAAAAAAGCCATAAAAAGAAATATACAAGGTTAGCGTACCCTGAACAAACAAGGCGGTCTTATCGCGAGTCTTTATAGGTGTTAATGACACAGAAAACAATATTTTTTTTGTATTTACCTCGTGTACTGCGGCGAGTTGGTGAAGAAATCTATCAGGCACGCTATGAGATACGTCTCTGGCAAATTGAATAACGTGTTCAGTACATACACTCGAGACTCGTCTAATAGTAAGAACTTATTTGGATATAATTCGTATACTTGTGAGCTGGAACATAAAATTAATATTTACTTAGTATGTAGGTACTAGGTAAACCTTGTCTAATTTAAAACCAACATTTACTGTATAAGGGAATAGAAAATGTACGTCTTCACAATTTGGTAGCCGTGTGCTTGCGGCTTTGAATGGGGCCACCCCTAATCTTTCCGTGGGTGTGATCAGGCGACTAAGGAATTGCACGAGAACGGGCAGCAGCGTTCTCCTGTGTATATAAAGATCATTACTGTGATCACCAATCCGCCTGCCAAGTGTGGTGATTATGGCAAATCCCTCGAAGGTCAACCCACCAATCCACCAGCAGTGGAATAATTTCGGTTGATAAATTAGTACCATTTGATAGACTGTAAATATAAAATTAGTTGATTGTCTCAACAGATGCAACGTTTAAAGCGAACTCGGTCCCGCAATCTTAAGTTTTACTAGGATTTACCCTTTTGATGGGTAAATAATGAGTCATGAGCAAAACATATAAATAATTATGAAGCATATTGTAACAGTTTAAAAGTTAAAATAGCCCACTTACTGTTTTAAAAATTCAAATCCATGCACACACACTAGAATATTACCATAAGCGTCTACTTTCATTAGGTTACCATACAACGTGTCGAACCACAGACCTCTGAAAACAAAATTATATATCATTAGAAATTATACACAGTGTAAAAAGACAACTGCCGAAAACTAAAACCATAAAAACTTCACCTACTCATCAGCCTAAACAAAGTTTAATTTGCAAATTCTAAGAAACGAAAAAAATGTGTTTTACTTATTTTAATAAACGGGTCATTGTGTTTGTATGGAATAGAGAATTTACTTTCATATTTCAGATGGTGGCATTGTATTTTTTTTTTTCAGATCTGATCAAGATTAACATGTGGTTTCTGTTACGATAGTTGTCTATTTACACCTATAGAATAATAATAAATACCATCACAACTGAATTAGAATGCAAATAACATAAATATATACCTCGCTGGAAAGGAAGGATCGTATTCAAACTCTAATATTTCACGTGGATATCCTTTTTCTACTAATCTTTCTTTGGTTAAATCGAATCCTAAACATTCGTATTGTGGCGATTTATATTCTGTAAATAAAATATAAAAAAAATTATCAAAAGAAGGTACGTAAGTCATTCAATACTAAAATATGTTGCCACGTGCTATCTATAAAAGTATTTATAATAATCAAATAACGTACCAGCCAATGTGTAGTCCATATCGAAACCGTAAAACTTTATGTTTTCTAAATGTAACGACCTGTTGACGAAAATTCTGGAACAAGGAAAACAACATAATTATTCCCATATTCTGAATTCCGACGGCGATTATCATGATTAACATAGTACATAAAACGAGATAAAATAAACATCTTCTATACATATAATAAAACAGTAGAATAACAAAAGAAAAGCGAATCTGTACATTGAAGTTTAATTTTGTTGTTGTTGTATGTATGTGTGTATGTACGGGCTAATCTTGGAAACTACTGAACAGAATTTGACGACGTTTTCACTGTTTAATAGCTTTGATTTCGGGATACATACTATACCAGTATGTATTATAAAATGTCAGGAGGATTATCTACAAAATGACCTCTCATTTCATATCATTTGTATGACAGTATAGTTCAACATTACTGGTCATATCAAAAACTTGACAGAGAGTGAGATAAATGTTTTAAAGCTCATTTATAGTTTTATTTATTTATTTTAGTTGAGGGTATTTCCATAAGCTCGATACAAAAAGTTCATTATTCGATAATAGTGGCCCTGTATTAGATCGGTCATCGTCGACAATGTCAATATCGAAGTTGTTCAGGAGTTCGTCTACCTAGTACAGACAATACAGTTGGGTAGGATTAATTTCGATAGGGAAACTGACAGAAGAATCCAGTTAGGTTGGGCAGTATTCGGAAAACTGCGTCAAGTCTTCACGTCACCCATACATATTCATATCATCCTTCCACAATGTTTAAAGACAAGTCTTTATTCAGTGCGTCCTGTCTGTCATGATGACGACGCGGAGACGTGGACATAGACGGTGGGCCTGAACCACAAGTTTCAAGTCCCTCAGCGAGCTATAGGGTTATGCTCGGGATCTCTATGAGGGATATGATTCGTAATGAGGAGATCTAACGAATAACGAAGGTGACCGACATAGCCAAAAGGATTAGTAATCTGAAGTGGCAGTGGGCGGGTCAAATCTGTCGCAGTACCGACGGCCGTTGGGGAAAACGAGTTCTAGAGTGGAGACCGTAGATCACCACGACGCCCCGCCGCCAGGTGGATCGACGACTTGAAGAAGGTGGCCGGAAGAGGCTGGATGCAGAGGACCGGGTGTGGTGGCGTTCATTGGGGAAGGCCTATGTCCAGCAGTTTGACAGAAATGTTGTTGTACAGTTAATTGGATATGCAAAATAGGTGTAGGGGGGCTGGAAGGGGAAAGGAAAATGGCGGAGGAAGGGCTGGGGTAGGGAGCGGGAAGGGGTTTTCAACGTGGTGGGGAGGGCATGAGGAAGGAAAGAAAATGGGAGGGGGGAAAGGGGAAGGAGAATATCACCTGCGATTTTTTTTAAATGAAATAAAAACACCTAACTTCTTGCACAATATTAGAATATAATTAATTTAATGATAATTTTTTAATTCATGATAAGCATGAAGTAAATGTCAACTTTATTAAAAAAAATCATTAATTCTATAGTCCAACGGGCGGAACCACCGTCGGCAGGCAAATTTTATGTATATGAATATTTGCAGATTAATAGATTTCTTTTAAATATTTAGTAATACCTACATAATAATGTGTAATGTTAAGTTGTCCACGCGGAAGAAGTCTCGGGCAACAGCTAGTTATAAATATAGCTCTGACTTATTTAAAATTAAATAGTGTTAACGCTCGGTTAAGATATGTAAGTACTATATAAAAGGATATGAATATTTTAAAATAAATGGATCCAAAAAAGTCGTGTTTTGGTTTTAAGGACTTGCAGCGGGGAACGTCGATATCATTACCAATATTTTCTGCGTTATGTAATTGCCAGTATACAGCAATAGGATAAAGTCACGGTATTAACTTATCAATCAGTGTCACGGTCAATAAATAACACGCGAGCTTATAGCCTATAGCTATCTATATATGTAAAATTGTTCTGGAAGGCAATTTCTAAGTTTGATTGGATGGATTATAGTCAGTTGAATCGTTCGCTTCAACCCTGAAGTGTCGCTCCAAGCCGAGTAAACGAGCGAAGCACGCGATCTTGAGGCAAACTACATGTGAAACTAAACTTTGCTTGCAAAATGATGAAATATTAATTTTAGATAGACTTACAAAAACAGTGGGCCCGATTCTGAAGGCACACATTTAGAATTTGACAGCGCTAAAATTGGTTTCGTCTTTATCTTCATAATACTGTGTGACAAGGATAGCAACAGTTTTAGTGCTGTCAAATTTTAACATTGTGCCTTCAGAATCGAGCCCAATAACAATATATAATTAAATCAATCTATAACTCAACGGCTATTAGTCCCTTTAAGAAAATACAATTGGTTATTTAAATAACTACATCGTCCCATAAACACTAGCGCAAGCTTTCATGCTTAAAATATATTGTTGTTGCTCGGTCTATTCGTAAACTGAATAGATTTAGTAACATGGATGTAATGCAATGTCATGTTATTGGTAAAATCAAATATTGTTAAAGTATCGAATAGCGGACGTCGGCACTTAGCCTGTTGATTACAGTGGGTAGGTTACAAAAGGGGCAACTAAGTCGCATACATCGGGAAAGATGGGCAGAGATAGCCACGCAATTGTAATTGAAGATGGTCGTCGAAGCCGCGGATGACAGAGGGGAGAATGAACGGAGTTGGAAAGATAAACTACATTTCTTCCTGCAAGAATGGCTATACATAAAATTCACTGGTAGAAACCCAAACTAACAACAGGTCAATCCCAAATAACTACACCGGGACCAACTATGTTACAACCCCAGTGGAAATCGAATCCACGACCTATGCCAGCGAAGCTTTGTGTATTTTATTATTCATACACGCGAATGTTTCATTTTCGCGAATACATTCAATTAATTTCACGTAAAATACAGCGGGCGAATGAAGGTATTTACGATATTTGCGGTAATGTAAATAAGTGACATTGAAACAACGTCAGGTGTTCCAGATATAAACATTGGCGCCAACGCACGTAATATTCTGATTTATCCAAAGATGACACAGCGCACGCACGTCCATGGAGTGGCTTTCAGTATTTCCAGCGCTAATGTCAATGTAGGTATGTCATGTTAAGAGATTCCTCTTCAGATATTTTTCTCCCATTCGCTTCTCTCGAATAACCGTGACGTACTGAGAATCATGTTAAAAATAGCGTGACAAATTGACGATATCCTTTTGGTGGTGAGAAGATATGCGACTTAATTGGATGTTAAGCGACTTGGACATATTTTCTTTGTTGGACGATTGGCGACATGTTTTCGGACATTTTATCAAATACCAACGAACAGTCCGACCTTTGCACTTGACAATTGCTTAAAACTAATACAGTTTAAAAGTTAAAATGCATACTGTGAAATAGTGACATCAGCATATTTGCTGCTCGTTTATAATAAAGATTTCTAATAAAGTAATTTCTATTATATGATGGATGTATGACGTTTGTGGTCCATGTCGCTAAAGCGCAGGTGCAGAATCTTGTCGTTTCAGATACTAAGTACGTTGCACAACAGGGTACTAAGTCGGCACTTTAAACACAAAACATATTTATCTAGAATCTCATCAGCCGTCTGTCAGTCAAACAAGCTCTGAATGATTCTGAGTAACGCTATCAACAGACATTCTCTTGGAAGCGGCGGTAATTTACCGACAGTGTTGGACCAAGGACAGTCTTAAAGTAATACCACCAGAAAAAATGTTATTGTTCAGTAAGTATCCATAAGTATTGCATTTTGAATATTGACACATTTAAACGAAGGGAAGATTTTCAAAGAGTAACAAATACAAACGACCTATTGCGTATTAATATCGGTCTTGCTAGGATTTCTTTTTGTAGGTATTTATACCTAAAAAGGATGCTGATAAGAGTGAAACGATAAGTGATAACGAGTCATCAATTATGGCGGTGTTTTTAAGCAAATTAACGTTACTATGCCGCTATATAATGCTAGAAAAAATGGTCGTTTGCTGTACGTTGTTGATTGAATTATATTTTTTTATCTTTATTAGATGAGGGGTACAGACAGTCAGGACTTACTATCTATGCCTTGCACAAATTTTTCACATTGCCCTGGCAGTCTGTGAAGTGTAAAAAGGCAGAATACTTTACATATACTTACCTATTTCACAGCATACGTTATTAGAACTAAAAAACTGTAATATTCAGACTCGTTCGGGATGCACTCCAATTACAATATCGTACGCATCTTCAACCACTTCACATTCGATACAGTTAGGTGTTGCCACCTTGCGCATCAAGTGACTAAAGCTATTCAATGGGATATGTCCCGAACTAAGCCGAAAAGCCATAACAATGTCCTGCCTGTCCATCTTGGTTCCCTCTATCCACGGAAACTTAATGTTTAACTGTTGTTAGGATAATCTTGCAGAAATCATAAAATTATTTACGTTATGGCAATAGTATATGGAAAATGAAAAAATAAATGGACGATATTAATTTAAGAGAAAAAAATAACTCACTCATTCGGAGCAGCAGAATGTCTGTCTCCCTTCCCGTAGGAAGAGCCCATGGGTCGAGCATCAGAATGTTCGACCACAACTGCAGGAGTTCCGTTCTCCATAGCTCCTTGAAGTCTCATAATAACCTCTTACTAAAGCGCAATTATTTTCCTTACTCTAGATATAGTCTTTATTTATTTACTTTACAAAACGCACCCACTTTGTAGCGACTCAGAATTGCTCGGAAAAGAGTTCTTTTTATACAAACACCACAGTTTTATTTATAAATAGATCGTGTCCAGATCCGCTCCTGTACTGCTCATATACTGTAAAACATGAAAAACGTATCGAACGTTTGAGTGGATATCCTTGACAGTAACAAGATTTTATTTACTGACTGCTATATAAATGTACAAGTACAAGAATTTACAAGATACATCATAGTAGCAACAAACTCGGATTTTTATAGTCTATAGCGGCAAACGAGCAGACCGCCCATCACTAATGATTAAATGGCTATACTGTCGCCCATAAAAACCTGCAACATTTGGATCGCTGCGCAGAGCAATCCAAATTCATTACGAGGTTTGGTATTGAGGTCTTTCTTGAAATGCATCGTTCACCTTCAAACCGAATCAATAATAACTATATTTGGCGGCAGTACAAAGTTTGGAAATGTCCATAAAATTAAACATAATTTTTTACCGAGATGACTACTATAAAAGGACATAATACCAAAAGGATTTTAAAAAATCAAGTTGTCGCCAAACAGTCAATGGGTTACTTTTGATGTTGATTCATGATGATAACGATCAATCAGGCATAAGATGCACAAAATGACATAATTGAAGATGCGACTGGTATACGTAGTTTCACTATAAGCCAATGCTATATGACACGAATGGAATAAACGAAACTATAACTATTGTCGTGTGAGTGCCGTCCTTTATACACGGGTCTTTATATTTTATAAACAACATACATTTTAGTCTTTGAAAATAAAAGTAAATGTAGGTAATGTTTTCTACAGCTGTAAACCGCACACAGCCACGTAATGTATGCAAATAATATATGTATAAGAAGTAAAAACTTTCAAGTATTTTATATGTCTTATTTAGGGAAAGTCCAACAGCAATGTATGCATTTCTATGTTCCGGGTTTGAAGAGTTTTTCCCCTTGGCTCACTCTCTTGAGCCAGTGTAATTTACTTATAGAAACACGAGGCATTTCAACCCTGTAATCAGGGTGCTCAGGTTTTTCGCCGCTTTTAAATTGTGGTTCTTACGTATTTATTTTCTAGCATACCATCGTATTTTTACTCCATGTATATTTTTAGCTCATAAAATGATATGCTGACGACCGTGACCGCTTTAATTATGCACTGAGCTTGTTGCATTTCAATAAAAAGACTAAACATTGCACGAAGTCAAACAAAACAGGTTTTATTTATTACGTAACTAGCTGTGCCCGCGGCTCCGCTCGCGTGGACTACAGGATCCGCTCCCATTCCCACTTTCGCTCCCTATCCCACTTCCACTCAGACTTCAAGTCCAAGTCCAGGTCCAGGTCCAGGTCCAGGTCCAGGTCCAGGTCCAGGTCCAGGTCCAGGTCCAGGTCCAGGTCCAGGTCCAGGTCCAGGTCCAGGTCCAGGTCCAGGTCCAGGTCCAGGTCCAGGTCCAGGTCCAGGTCCAGGTCCAGGTTCAGGTCCAGGTCCAGGTCCACGTCCACGTCCACGTCCACGTCCACGTCCACGTCCAGGTCCAGGTCCATGTCCATGTCCAGGTCCAGAACCAAGGCCAGGTCCAGGTCCAGGTACAGGCCAAGCCCAGACCCAGGTCGAGGTCCAGGTCCAGGTTCAAGTCTGGTCCAGGTCCAGGTCCAGGCCAGGTACAGGCCCAGGCCCAGGCCTAGTTCCAGTCCCAGGTCCAGATCCAGATCCTCAACTCTCCCCTCAACCCTCCTCTCAACACTCCTCTCAACCCTTCCCTCAACACTCCCCTCAACCCTCCTCTCAACCCTCCTCTCAGCTCTCCTCTCAATCCTGCCCTCAAACCTCTTTCCCTCGTCTCTCCAAATTTAGTTCTCGTAACTAATCCATTGCAGTCCAAATTCCGATCAAAATTACTTTGTTGCATACCTATACCACAAATTCATCGTAATCGGGTAGGTAACTCAGTCAAAAGTTATGCGAATTTTCATACACTCCGATTACACTGGTACCATACCCGCTCCCGCTCCCGCTCCGGTCCAGCTCCGGTTCCGCTCCCGCTCTCGCTCCCGCTCCCCTCCCGCTTCCGCTAGCGCTACCGCTACCGCTTCTGCTTCCGCTACCGCTACCTGTACCGCTTCCGCTCCTGCTCTCAATCCCACCCCCCCACGCCCACGACCACGCCCACGCCCACGCCCACGCCCACGCCCACGCCCACGCCCACGCCCACGCCCACGACTATGCCCACGCCCACTCCAATTCCTACTCGCAGCTCCAAATGTAATCCAAACTCATCGCAATCTGAATAGTACGGAAATACTACTTTAGGCAATATATTGCATAATAACCTTACCTACTAATGTATTTGAAAACTAAAAATGTCTATAACTTTTGATTGAGTTAGCCGATTGCGATGAAATAAAGACTAAATGTTAAGTTAAGTTAAGCCCCAAGTTTTTGTGAAAAGTCCATCAAAATCCGTTCAGTAGTTTTTAAGTGATGCGTGCACAAACTCACAGACAAACAGACAAACAGACAAACAGATAAACAGACAAACAGACAAACAGACAAACAGACAAAAATTTCAAAAATGATCGAAATGTGTTCTGTTGCTTATTCTTAGACCCCCCAATTTTTTTTTTGCAAATATCTTCAATGTACAGACACGCGATGTTTACGATTTTATTTATAAGATATAGCCTAGTTTTAAGTCTACTTACCTACCTATATATGTGAATAATAATATAGACTAGCTTGTGCCTGCAGAAGCAATAGCGTATCTATCTATCTATACCTAAATGTACCGAATCGGCACTTTAAAGAGGATAATCCCCGAAAAGTCTATTGTTGTCAGACGTTCAGAGGGACAAACTTTCGCAATAACCTACTTATTATTTCATGTTGAGTTTGGCATATCAAGAGCCTATTAAATATGTATCTAGTAATCCCTACTGTTAGGTTGGGATAGTAATAGTTAGTACTCTTTGTATGGGGGACAAGCCTACCCTCTTACGGGCTGAGATGGAGCGGGTTGGTGAACTTCACATTTACCAGTTGGAATGTCTTATATGGTGTATAGAGATTTCCTCATAGTGTTTTTCTTCACCGAAGATCCTGTTGTATGATAAACTCATTGGTACGGGACTTCAATCTCAAAAACGTGAGGCGAGCGCATTACTAACTAGGCTACCAAGAATACGAATCGAGACAATAAATATCCACCTGAAAATTTTAAAGTACAAACAGACATCACACCTCCATAATAGTTACCTAATATACCTATACATAGGGGTTATATTGAGATAAAGGGGGGTTCTAAGGCGGGATGCAGGGCGCATGGGGGAGTGAGTGCCAGGGGACTCGCCAATCAATATAATTCGCCGCTGTTATGAAAATAAGCCTCTACGTCTTCCTGTAGACGCTGAGAAAATTTCACAACCATTGTTATTTTAACCAACGATAATTTATATTATGCATGGAAAATATGGAAGAACGCCATATCCATGAATATAGGACAATTTGGGTCTGTCCTGGAAGATAAGTTCTGTTCAGAAAATAATTTAGAATATGAATAGTGCAGTATTACTGTATTACAAACAATACCAATGGCGTCGTAGCCTAAATGCCTAGCAAGATGACTCAACCAACACACAACTTTGAATGCTAAATAAAAGTTTATTATGATTTTTTTTATTTATGATTATGACTGTTGAGTGTATTCATTGTATTCTACTCAATATCAACAATGAGTTCCAGTAAAATATTTAACAAAGAAATTCATTCTATTAAACTGTTAAAAAATGACTAGGTGTGAGGTGCTATTGTGCTGCGATATTCAGTTAGAGAACTTAAGTGAATCGTGTTAAGTGAGGGTTAACAAAACTTAGTTATGTTACGTATGTTGAAGTACCTAGCTCCCACTCTAGTCCAAAGTGGAACAAATTGTAACAAACTGGTAAAACTTGAAATTTTTGCTTACACCTAAACAAATAATCTCGGCTTACATTGCAAAATAATACGAAAGCTAAACGCATACCGGAATTTGAAAGCGAACGCAATACTCGCATAAATTAAGACCGCGTTAAAATATTGTGAATTACATTCGTATACATCTAAAATTATAACTAAAATTATATTATTTAGCTTAGTCGTAGTCGGGTAATAAAAATCTTGTTACTGCCAACGATGATTAAGAAAAGTTTTGTATAAATAAAAATGAGTCTGCAAAAAATGCACCAACAGTTTACAAACGTTCGTTTAAGCGTCGTGAAAAACAAACAATAAATTCGAACAAACAATGCCGCTGCTATCGTATTGGAATCATTTAGGATCACGCCA
Organism: Esperia sulphurella; assembly: GCA_947086405.1. Lineage (NCBI taxonomy): Eukaryota > Metazoa > Arthropoda > Insecta > Lepidoptera > Oecophoridae > Esperia > Esperia sulphurella. The sequence goes on along the minus strand of OX352271.1, from coordinate 6,669,345 downwards.
ACAATGACTGACACGGAGACGAGGGACTCCTTGGGCGCACACAAAACTAGTTCAAGAGCAATCAAATCATCGAGGATCAATGTCACGTCACGTATCAGGATCGCGATGATAAACGTATCCAGCAGTCACTTTGTTTTCTGTACTACGGACCGATCGACACACGGCGCCGGCGTGACTGAGGCGTTGCGTTCGCGTACACTACGTACACTGACTGACGCACGTTTCGTCGTTTCGAGTCGATGCCGACGATTGCCCATACCCTGCATGTTTGTAGTCATACCTACCTATATACAACAGCGTCGCCGGACGGCCGCACCGCCGTATCGCCACTTCCTCACGGAACAGCTGATTCTTTCAACCTTTCTATATACTTTTTTAGCATCTTTATACTACATACTCCTTTTTACCACAATTGCGGAATAGCAAGAAGGAAAGTACTCATTCTTTGCTGTAACTTTCGTTTTAATAATTGAAGCTCATACATGCAAGCTCCTTGCAATTAGCAAGCATGTAGCCTATCCAAAAATAAACACTTTTATATTATGTTCCACGAGACAAATCAGTTTCGGAAAATGACAAAAAAAAATTATTTGTTTTCAAACTGACTTTTAGGCTCCAAAGTGAGAATGTTGAAAAAGATCTAAAATCTGATTAAACCTAAATAAAATATTTTTTAATGGATTTAGTCGTCTCTTATAATGATGTTTTTTCCTGCGGGTCGAGCCGGCGCGGCGGCGGCCCCGTGCCTGTGTTGCTCAAGTTTGTTAGTCTGTGTGTTAATCTACCACCGCTTCGGAGGAGACATTATCTACTGATAAGTAGGGAAAAAGGGCGGACAAAAGCACGTATCATCACAGCATCGGATCAATATCGCCTCGCCTTATGGGCTCTGCGTGTCCCTAACACCACTCCTGGCGCAGGTAGGGCTGGGCGATAGCTCATTGACGGCTTGCTGCCAACGTGCATACAATCTTCAAACGTTCTCTTCTTCAGGTTTTATAAATGCGGCAATCAGGGGGCATTTTGTTTTCTCTAACTGGTCATGTTTGATATTCTGATAAGCGTTTTGCTTAGACCGTTTGGCATCTATCGTAATGACACGCCAAACGATTATCCGTATATGTCAAATGTCCCGTTAGACAGTACAATATGGCTTTTTAGTTCAATGGATATTAGCAGAAATGTTTACGGTGAAGGCCTGCAGGCCGCGGGAAGGGCAAGCGGGACGCACTCAGACGTAAGCGCGGGGACCATCAAACGTTCCGCGTGCCGTCGGCGAGGGCGAGGGCGACATGACAACGAACTGCATGTCGTTGACTAGCTTGACCCGAGTCGGGGCGATGACGTTCGCTACTGATTAGTGTCAGAGGCAGTACTAGGGCCAAGAAGGGGTGAGGGGACAATGAGAACCTATAAAACTTGATAGGGCCGCTCCTGATTAGCGTGTGTTGCTGGATAGAGAGTCATACATAAAATTCTGAACGGCTCGAACTGAAGCAAAGTTAGTCGATACCGTGATGATTCGTGTGCGATAAACTTAACTGACTAACTTTACTAATAGTTGTTAAAAAGAGCCCAGACTCCTAGTAAAGCTCTTATTTTAAACGAGCTAAAATAATGTGATTTGCAGACCATTCACGTATTTTTGATTACGTTAAATAAAAAGATTGGTCCACAAAGGAAATAACTGAATTTTCTAGTGATACCAACAAAGATCCTAAATATAATCTTATACTTAGTACGAGTACAATACCTACAATCATCGCAAAGTCAACAAGTGTATCACTCACAGATAAAGTGCGGTGAATGTTTAGTTGATGATGTAATTGATGAACTATTATCGCTCAAACAAAGGAATTAAATCACTCACTACAGGATAAGCTTTGAAGATTATCTACAGCGGCACGTAAAATATAGCCCATGTGATAAATCTTCAAAAGATTAAGTGAATTACCTAATCTGGTTCCTATGCCTTATTATTATATGTCGCAGCATACAAATGTCAATTTCGTCATCTCCCTAAACTGACCTTGTGATTTCATGAAAAAAACACGAGACAAATCCAATGCTTTAGTGAAATCCCTAATGGGATGGTGTAAACTGGCGTGCATCTAGGCCTTTCCCGAAGCCCTCGGAATTTGCGAAACACTAGAGATTTCGTGAAAACACGTACTACACAATTTCCCTACGATATGTATATAAACGTACAGAAAATAATTTCAAATAAAATCCGTATAAAAACTGGATCAGTTGCGATTAAACAGATAGAAGGAGCACAATTTCAAATGTTTCTTCCACTTGTGTATTCAATTAATCATCAGGTTATTTTTTGTCTCCACTGCAGGAGCTCAACCCTCTCTCATCTGCCGGAGACAGACGGAGGATTTGGCCTACACTCCCCGCGCTGGCCAGACGGGTTGGGGAGGCCTGATTGATGTTTTATAATGTATTCCCTTAGTCGCCTTGTACGACATCCACGGGGAGAGTTGGAGTGGTCCTATTCTACTCTACCGGAAACCACACGGCACTATCAATTAATATAGAATACGAATTTAAGACAAGCCATGCTCCCATGACTTATGGGGTTTAGCCTCTGTCATTACCAAAACTTGAAAAATACATTATTTTTCACAGCATCAATCGTCTAATCGATTTTGATTTTCTATGAGAAAAACAAGATTAGGCTAAAGAGGACTTTAAAAAATAGAAAACAGCCACAAGACGCTGTGTAATTAGGAATAATTTATGGGTACCTGTGTTCAAGCGCTCGCTTGTCAAACCATGTGCTTGCCATAACGGTCAGAGATTCTGCAAATGTATCATCTAGTTCCACTTCACTCCTGTCTATCCTCCTCAGCGGCTTATCGATACCCGCTTCCGATTTATCGGGTATCTCTATGGTTTCGTCACCCGCGAGAAATGTCACCACCGGCTTTTTCTTGGAGGACGAGTTCGCACGGGCGCGGATATCTTGCGGATTCACCGTCGGCGACAGCGGATACGCACTTTCGAACGCGTCCGGCATTTTAATTTTATTTTAGTAAAAGATTTTATTGATTTGCGTGTGTCCGTTCTGGACAAACTATAAGATACTACTGTCGCGACGTATTATTGCAAAACAAGTACATAATCAAACGTGATGACCCCACACGGTGATAACTCCTGACTGGTCATGTTGCTGATGTAAATATTTAAGGGGAAGTACACATGCGTCCCCTTGGAGATTCTTTCTTTTAAATTAGTTTATATTTTCTTCCTGCGATATGATAAACTAATGGTGGAAAAAACTTCAAACGAGAAAATTAAACGTTTACTTCTAAATCGCTTGGCAATCCTTTCGGTCTATCATCTGATTGTTACCTAAATTTATCAATAACCAATATTAATCAAATTAACAAAACTTAGAATCCGGAAGTACAACCAACATTATGTTTAAACAACTAGTTCCCCCAACCCGGTTTGTCACCGTGGGTTCTTTGATCACCACCTTCCAGAGATTAAACCAGGAAATAATTGTAATAAAAGCAGAGGAAAATAAGCCACGAAAAAATGTATAAAGCAAGACACAGATTGGAAATATCTGGAAGAGGCCTATGCCGGAAGACAAGCTGAGGATGACAACAACAACAATAAAACGAGAATGAAAGCATCTCACCTAGAACAATACGGCCGCCCGCCGGCTCGAACTGGGGGGAGTTGACATAGCGTTTTCTTCAGATGCCAAATATCTTGACATTTTTCACGGGGGGATCCACGCACACATGCATACTTGTATGCTATCGCTACGAAACACACGTAACAAATCGATCAACACATTCATAAACTATCTTAAACCTCAATACCGCACATAGCCAGTGGTCTTGTGATTTTGGCAGAGATGAACGTAAAGTACTACTAATACTGAACTAATGGTTCGTATTCTGTTTCACTGATGTAAAATCGTTAACTCAACCGTAGTCTCAAATATGATTTTGTTGGATAATGCGTTTTTTAAATTAACCTCAAATTCGTTATCAGAAACCCCTCATTACCAAGTATACAAGTTTTGAGCGCGATCGGAACTATTTTTTTCTTAAGTGACCTCCCTAGGTGACAACCCTGACGATATAATTTGAAATGCGATTTATTCAAAAGTTAGGCCGAGTTAGAAAATACTGCTTTGGTAGCTTATTGCTGACATATAGTGGCATGTATCTGTTTAGGACAGAGTTTCGATCTCAGCCAAAAAAATAAAAATAAAATAAAAACCAAAATTCTAATAAAATGAAGTTAACTTCGCTCCTGCTGACTTTTTGAAGTTGATAATATAAATATGTGTAGTCAATATAACCCAACCAAACAACGTTAATAGGAAAAACAGTCGCGAATAGATTTCCAGAAAACAATTTTTTTTGTTGCGGTTTACGATCTGGGGGTCAAACTGAAAAAAAAAATCTTTAAAACCACTTGGAATTGACGCGCGGGAGTTTCACTAATACATTTAGAATTAAAAGCTTTGTCGGACTATGCAATAAAAAGGGCATGTCACTTTTTTAGGGCAAAAAACATACTGTGCAACGCTGACTCCCCTGTATGTTGATTTATGGTACCTCATGGATTTAATGATTTATTTTCATTAAATTAGTGCAGGAATCCTCACAATGGGTGTGGTAGGTATTATACATAGAAGGCCTATGGGCCTTCGGTAAACATATCGACGGCCTGATTGTAGGCGATAATTGTCATACTCATGTAATGTACTTCTACACTAGTATAACAAGAGTAGACACCCGAAACTAAAATGAGTCCCATTCTTTTCGCAGTAACATTCCCATGTACAGTGTTTTATGGAACCCATTTTTGTGACATGTCATTTTTAATTCCATATTCCTGTAGTTGAAATCAATTAAAATGCAGGAATAAAACTCCCGTGTGTCAAATATGCATAGTTTATGAGAAAAAAAAATGAAATGTGACTTTTTTTGTCCGGATAAATATCAAAAGAAATTATAACTTATAAATTATGATAAAAATCAACAAATCAACATATTTGATAGATGACCATCAAGGGCAGACATTTTAGAGCAATTAGTAAAAACCTAAGTTGATTTGTTTAGTCATTATTTAATTTTTCTTTATTTTCAGTTTTTATTTTTTTTCTCGAATAGTCCGCCGTATTAGGACGAGATTTTTCATCAAGTGGTTTCTTAATATGTCTTCTATGTACCCTAAAAATATCACGTCATATTTCCATGGATTATTGGAATAATAAGCAATTTACGTTTTTTGTCAGGGTTGCCACTTCCAATATGCGAACAAAAAACGGATTTCTTATTTATGTTTTATTAAAAAAATTCAATTACGGATGATCTGTAAAACTGTTTGATTCGTCAATAGGTTAAGGTTAAAGTTTATTATAATTATTTAAATACGAAATATATTACAAATAATACATATTAATGTACATAATTTTAAGACTATTATGAAAATATATGTTCTTCAACTGATCAAATAAAACTCCGAATTAAAATAAATCGAACTTTTCGTTAGTCTACTAATTATCCTGTCTAGGACCACATATGAATAATATATTGTATTTCTAAAACTTGCCTTTACCCACCGACGTCTTACATTCAGTCAAAAAAGTATCGGGAATGGATGGTTTGTTTATGGTTCCAAATTCAATATTTTTGTTTGTTTGTTGTTGTTGGATTGGCACTACTTTTTTCCATTTTGGCAGTTTGAGTTGCATCTGTTATTTATATTTAATACAGTGTTGTTTTTAGTTATAATATATCTAGTGTATATTGCGATTTTCACAATGAACAAAAATATCGAACAAAAGTTTGTCTCAAATTTTGCATAGCCAATGGAATTTCGAGTTCGGAGTCACTGAAAATGTTACAGAAGGCTTACGGTGAGTCGATTATATCAAAAAAACCTGCTTACGAGTGGAACAAAGCGTTCAAAAGCGGTCGAGATGTGATGGAAGATTTGCCTCGCTCTGGTAGGCCATCAACGTCTGCAACTGAAGTTAACATCGCAAAAGTGAAGGAAATAGTGACTGAAAATCCTCATTCAACTTTGAGAGAGATAGCCGTTGAACTTTCTGTATCTCACGAATCGATCCGTTCCATTTGAAATAATCACTTGGGTATGAAACATGTTGCCGCTCGGCTAGTCCCAAAAGGCCTGAATTTTCTCCAAAAACTCAATCGCTTACGAGTCGCTGAGGACATGCTAGAACGAGTCAATTCCGACCCGACATTCATGAAACGCATTGTTACTGGTGACGAGACGTGGGTTTACGAGTTTGACATGCAAACTAGTCAACAAGCTTCAGAGTGGCGCCTTCCAACTGAACCGAAACCGAAAAAACCACGCCAAAGACGATCGAAAGTCAAAGTCATGTTGACTGTTTTCTTTGACTATAGCGGTATTTGATTTGGACTGAGACATGTTATTTATATGCTATATAAAATAAAATCAATAACAAGTATGAAGCATGTCGAACTTGGTATTATTATTTTCAATTTTCCAAATGTCTATTAGAAGTTGTTGGGTATTCGATACTGAGTACCTCGGGTAACTACAAATTACACAACCTGTTTAAGAAGTGTATAAGGGGCACATGCAAAGAAAATTCTCATGCACATCACTTGTCTGATGACCTAATTCAAATAACAGACCAACTTAACCTTTATCAACCTAGTAAGGAAAACTTATCCCATACTTAAATAACAAAAGGGCGTAACTCAAAAATCAACGTTCAAGATAACAGAAAGTAGCATTATGCAAAAATAATGTTTTATAGCAAGGCTGTCTTAAACCCATTAGCAGGAGGCTTGCCATCGATTTTGAATTAAATATTTCATATAATTACTTGTCTAATCCCAAAGTAATTTTTTCTCCTATTCTATGGGAGTTAGATAACTAGAAGATAATTCACAGCTATAACATTCAGACCAAGACCAACTTCTACTAATTAGAAGTTCAATGAAATTACGGAGAATTCTTTAGCATTACACCTAGATGAGACTCCCGATGCTACATGATTTGCACAGTAACTAATGACCCCCATATGAAGATTAAGAACCTTCTTTATCATAATTCCTGGGCTTTGTAGCCTGTTGCATAGCCACAGCACGGCATGCTATGGGTAATTGTTTTGTTTTAACTAGTACATGCACCAGACTTCACAAAAAAGAATTTGTGGAGTAAATAATAAAAAAAAATTAAACTCCTTACCTGTGCTCTGCACGACGATAGTACTTCTTTGAGGTTAGGCATTCTTTGTCTTCACAGGCGTTCATTTTTGTATAATAGTTGCATTGGTTGTTTTCGTTCTTTAAAATATAATATAATGGTATTTTTTTATTTAGCAGTCTGACAATACTCCGCGTTCCTCTAACCATCAGCTATTGGATTTGTATCCCAAAGTACCTGTAAAAAATATTTAAAGTCTCACAATAATAGTCATATTTATATTAAATTATAAGGTGTTTGATTCCTGGACTCAAGGTACATTGGGGCAGTTGTAACTAGGGGGCAAATGAAATTAAGGGAGTGACAGCTATAACTGTAGAGAAATCATTGTTTACTTACTTCATAATTCGTCTTAAAATACCATCTCCAATATATTTAATATTTATATACTATATATGACATAAACAAGCTTTAATAATATTTTATACACTTGTCTGATTTCAAACTATGATTTTCTGCTGCACTATGGAAATAAGACAAGGATAGGACTAATCACAAATAAAATATCCAGACCAGGGCCAACTTGAGTTCAGAGAAATTCACTAATTATTACTTTGTGCAAACTGGGTTAAATCTGGGTTAGGTTTTCTTGTTAATTTTTTTAAAATTGTAGTTTAGAGATGCTTAGAGATGAGTGCCTGTAGACATAATGCACAAGCTGAGTGTTGTGCTGGGCAAGCCAGCTAAGCACCAAAAAATAGTACAATAATGCAACTATTATAATTTTGACTTAACCCTCAACATTACGGTCAGAGTGTACAATATAGGTATGATGAAAAAAACTCACTTTTTGGAGTGACAATTTGTCAACTAGGTACTCAAAAAGGTTTTTTTAATGTCTCCCGGGCAAAATGTTCACGCCAGTTTTCTTCCATAGTGCCCAACACTTAGCACATTAAGACATGATAGTACTTAAAACACTCTTTCTGTTGTATTAAATTCGGCGTCGACTTTGTAGAGCCCTACAGTCAAATCGAGATATTAAGTCTGCAGTTAAATTTGCCCCCTACTTATAAAAATTATTGCCCCAGTGCACCTTATTATAAATATGGTGTGTAAAGATAAGCTAAATGATCATTACTCCTGCAAAGTCTATGTCCAGCAGTGGACATCGATAGGCTAATGGTGGGATAAAACTAATACACTAGGAGCCTAATTACCATGCAAATCATTACAAATAATTAATCATTTTATAGTAACCGTTGCAGAATCAAATTTTATGCTTTTTGACATTTTGATGTTAGTATGTGAGTCACTGGAAATTATTTAACGTAACTTACTCATAAATATATTTGCGCCAATTATTTATTGTACATATTACGATGGAAATTCAAACTGCACGTAGTTACAGATCATAAAAATATTGTAATTAACCAATCTTTATTTTTGTGAGAATATTTACGCATATGACCGAACTTGGACAGGTACGTAACAAACCAACATATACCTACTTACTAAAATAAATACAAACACTGCTGTACTGAATGAATGGTTGCAGTGCTTGTAATGTCATTTGTCATTGTCATACCTGTTTGTCATACTGCATGACGTTGACGTGCACTCGAATGAGCGACGAATTAGTGAACGGATCGTGAACATTTATGAATGAACAAACTGCATGCATGGCTGTTATCAAACTTCATGATTGCATTTGTGTATTTACTAAGTCTATGTGGCTACGTAATTAGTTTACCGTATAGGTTTGTCGATTCAGAATTCAGACTATAATGTTGAACGAATTGTAAAGTCCATAGACATCGAAAATTACAACTTACAAATATCTAAATATATATCTAAAATAATTAAAGTTTCATAGTTTACCTGATTAGTGATTAGCTTCAACATACAGACAAAATCGGCTGGGCAACTGTATTTAAAACATGTATTATATTAATCGCAAGTGTTTTCTAAATACGCATTACAAGAGATTCATTTCAATCAGCAACAAAACTGAATCAAGTTTATAAAACAAAAATTGATTCAATTTTTTGATGATGGAAATGCCTCCATTCTAATTACCTAGGAATATTTTTTTTACTAGCATTCAAAGTTCCCGCAATGGGAAGTTTCATGCAGTTAGTCACACAACAGATAAACCAGTAGCAAGAAGTTTAGATCCTAAACTTCTAGCGTTTTATATTGCGGACTTGTTACGGACTGCATTTGACGAACCGTTCCGTTTCACTCGTGAACAATTCTCTTAGGTCATCGACGTAGTATGGAAATATCGTTGCCTTTGGTGAACAATACCAATTTTTCAATGATAATAATAATACCAAAAAATCACAATATTTAGCTAAACTATAATGAAATCTAAGAATGAAATTATGACAAAGTTTCATAAAAGGAGGTAAACAACACAATAGCGCTGCGAACGAGTCTCCCTCCAACGAACGAATGAATGCAGAAGTGTAGGTGATTGTTAAAAATCCTGCCAGATTTTCAATTTAGAATTTTCTATTTTGACAATTCATTATATTTTTTATTTGAATTGTCTATTTTAGTTATATCTTAGTTACCTTTTGTAAAAAAAATTAAGCGAAATTACATCTTCCTGTTCTATTTATCCACTCAAACTATATCTAGGTAATTATGAATAATATTGACATTCTCCTAGATATGATAACAGGATCAATCAAAAAAGAAACAGAGAAACGACATGGAAAGTTTCAAACAAATTCAAAGAAAACTGATTTTTTAGATTATAAATTGAATTGGCAACAAGGACATTCATTAAATGCAACTCTAATAAGTAGGTACCTACTATAGTATTTTGTACAACTTTAAGATAATGAGGGCTATTACAATATGAGTATTTAGTATTTATTTATTTATTTGTATTCCATGAAGTGTGAGTGATTTATAGACTGATCCTTTAGTTACGACTGTTCCGAGTCGAATTAACAAGCCTCTATTATTATCTTATAAATAAAATCGTAAATTTCGCCTGTCTGTACATTGAAGATATTTCAAAAAAAAAGAATTGGGGGGTCTAAGGATAAGCAACAGAACACATTTCGATCATTTTTGAAATTTTTGTCTGTTTGTCTGTTTGTCTGTGAGTTTGTGCACGCATCACTTAAAAACTACTGAACGGATTTTGATGGACTTTTCACAAAAACATGGTGCTTAACTTATCTTAACATTTAGTCTTTATTTCATCCCAATCGGCTAACTCAATCAAAAGTTATAGACATTTTTAGTTTTCAAATACATTAGTTAGGTAAGGTTATTATGCAATATATTGCTTAAAGTAGTATTTCCGTACCTACTATTCAGATTGCGATGAGTTTGGATTACATTTGGAGCTGCGAGTAGGAATCGGAGTGGGAGTGGGAGTGGGAGTGGGAGTGGGAGTGGGCGTGGGCGTGGGGGGTGGGATTGAGAGCGGAAGCGGAAGCGGGAGGGGAACGGGAGCATAACCGGAGCTGGACTGGAGCGGGAGCGGGTATGGTACCAGTGTAATTTGAGTGTTTGAAAATTCGCATATTTTTTGACTGAGTTACCCGATTACAATGAATTTGTGGTATACGTATGCAACAAAGTAATGTTGGTCGAAATTTGGACTGCGATGGATTAGTTACGAGGACTACATTTGGAGAGACGATGGAAAGAGGTTTGAGGGGAGGGTTGAGGGGAGAGCTGAGGGGAGGGTTGAGAGGAGTGTAGAGGGGAGGGTTGAGGGGAGGGTTGAGGGGAGGGTTGAGGGGAGGGTTGAGGGGAGGGTTGAGGGGAGGGTTGAAGGGACCTGGACCTGGACCTGGACCTGGACCTGGACCTGGACCTGGATTTGAAGTCTGAGTGGAAGTGGGATAGGGAGCGGAATTGGGAATGGGAGCGGATCATGTAGTCCACGCGAGCGGAGCCGCGGGCACAGCTAGTCTAATAAATAAAATCGTAAACATCGCGTGTTTGTACATTGAAGATATCTGCAAGAAAAAATTGGGGGGGTCTAAGGTTAAGTAATAGAACACATTTCGATCATTTTTTGAATTTTTGTCTGTTTGTTTGTCTTTTAGTTTGTGCACGCATCACTTAAAAACTACTGAACGGATTTTGATAAACTTTTCACAGCAACATGGGGCTTAACTTAAATCGCAATCGACTAACTCAATCAAAATTTATTTTTAATTTAATAAAATTTGGGATTTTTTAATTTTCTAATACATTACTTAGTAGGTATATGCAATGTAAAAAGCGGCCAAGTGCGAGTCGGACTCGCCCATGAAGGGTTCCGTAGCAGCAAGTAACATAATATAAAAGTTATAGTAGTTGGTTGTAACTTTGATCGATGTTTTAATAATAGTATTGTGGTTTACGATTTATGACGTATTAAAAAAAACTACTTATTAGATCTCGTTCAAACCAATTTTAAGTGGAAGTTTGCATGGCAATGTACATCATATATTTTTTTTAGTTTTATCATTCTCTTATTTTAGAAGTTACAGGGGGGGGGGGACACATTTTACAACTTTGTGGAAGTGTCTCTCGCGCAAACTATTCAGTTTAGAAAAAAATGATATTAGAAACCTTAATATCATTTTTGAAGACCTATCCATTGATACCCCACGCGTATGGGTTTGAAAAAATTTTTTTTTGAGTTTCAGTTCTAAGTATGGGGAACCTCCAAAATTTTTGTTTTTTTTTTCTATTTTTGTATGAAAATATTAATGCCGTTCACAGAATACATCTACTTATCAAGTTTCAACAGTATAGTTCTTATAGTTTCGGAATAAAGTGGCTGTGACATACGGACGGACAGACAGACAGACAGACAGACAGACATGACGAATCTATAAGGGTTCCGTTTTTGCAATTTGGCTACGGAACCCTAAAAAGAAGTAAAATGATTATGTTCGGTATAATTCAGATTGCGATTGGTTTGGACTACATTTGGAGCTTGAGTGGGAGTGGGATTGGGATTGGGATTGGGCATTGGCGTTGGCGTTAGCGTGGGCGTGGGCTTGGGCGTGGGCATCGGGGTCGGGGTTTGAGTCGTAGTCGAAGTCGAAGTCGGACCGAGAGTGAGTAGTTCACGCGAACGGACATATATTAGTAGGTATGCAATATAACAAAAGAAGAATAATTAATGCTCGGTGCAATTCAGATTGCTATGACTTAGGACTACATTTGGAGCTGTAGTGGGCGTGCGTGGGTGTGGGATTGGGTTTGGGATTGGGAGCGGAAGTGGAACGGGAACGGATTCTTTAGTCCACGCGAGCGGAGCCGCGGGCACAGCTAGTAATAAATAAAGACGAAAGAGCTTTTAGATTTTCCAAAATAGTTGATTGTTGTTTTATAGTGGATTGTAAAAGTTTTATGTTTACGTTTGATGCAAATAACGCGCGTCAATTGCCCTTACATTATACTGACAATGCCATAATCTGTCACATTTTCGCCGCGTCTCAATGTGATTTAATCGCTGGCTGCAATGTCTGGCTGCAATCCTGGGGCGGTTGGCAGACAACTGCTGCGTTCCTCAGAAAAACCTGAGCTGCGTTCACAATCAATGACGTCACGCATCGTAACTTCAGGCGCGAACGCCCGAAAGGATAAAAAAGGCTACCTTTTAGCAACGCATGCTGTGGTTAGCAGCCCAATTCACGAAAACGGCAGCTCTCAATGAAACCATGGGCGACGAAAATGAGACAGTTTGTTGCATAGTGATTTTAGGCCACTACGAGCATAAAGATAAACGTAAAGATTCTGTCGGAAAGGAAAGGGTCAGCTTACCTATAATACAATTCTCTATATTAAAAAGGGGGAATAATAAAAGATATTTATTGCGAACGACAATAAATCTTGATGTGTATTGAGGCAGATAGATATCTACCTACATTGCATGTATCTTTTCTAGGTAACATTTTATTTAAATTATTTCGAGGTAACATAATAAACGCAAAAGAACAAACGAGCAATAAAATCACTATACCTCAAAATGAAAAACCGCACAATAAAATTATAAGGCTGTGGAAAAATGGTCTCAAGAATTACTTCAAGAAAACTCAGTTCAAAGATTTAAAATCACTCAAATTTGATTTGAATTACGGAGAAATAGTTCAATCGGAAAATAATTCTATGAAGAATACTATGAGGCAAGGAGAATTTGAAAACAACATAAAAACATGTGAACAGGAAGAAAGACATGAGAACTCTAATCATACTCATAAAATGCATGCATTGGAACTATTTTTCCAAAGTGTACTGGAATTGATAAAGAATTTTGACGAAGGAGAAATATTGGAACTTCAAATACAAACATTGAAATCTGTCAAAACTATAATAGGGAAACGAGACTTGAAACAGAATTTAAGACGTTACTGTGTAGCTTCAATGAATTTCAATGAATCTTTAATGAAACATACATAGAAGTCCTTTTTTGTAACACAATAATCTAATAAATATTAAATGTTGCCTTATTATTTGTACTTATAACAGATAGGTCTTTGCAGTCAAATTTGGGGCTTTATAATGTAATTCCTTTTAGTCACTCATGTACCTAACTTTAATTTTGCACTTCCAAAAACAAATAAATGCTTGAAACTAAAAGGCTGTTCCTGGTGTGCTCCTGCTCTCGCTCCCACTCCAATTATAGTTCTGTGTGTTCTCACTCATTGCAGTAGCTACGAATTCTGTCGAGCATTTACACCCTACACTTCTATGTTGTATATTAATGCAGTGTATGCGAATTTTAGAAAACTATAAACTATAAATTCGCATAACTTTCGATTGATTGTGCTGATTGCAATGAAATAAACCCTATATGTTACACCAAATTAAGCAATATGTTTCTGTGAAAGTCTATCAAAATCGGTTCAGTAGTTTTTAAGTGATGCGTGCATAAACAAACAGATAAACAGACAGACCAAAATTATCCACATGTGTTCTATTATCTTATCCTTGGACCCACCATTTTTTTGCAAATATCTTCAATGTTCAGACACGCGAAGTGTACGTTTTTTTTATTAGATAGATGGCTTTACGCTTGACTTAAATCTCAACTGATGGTAAGTGACGATGAGGCCTAAGGTGAAGCGCGCTTACCCAGAAGATGCCGATTCACTCTTCCTTTAATAAGGTCAAAATTGTACTTGTACGGAAATACCGAATCTGGCAGAGAGTTCCATTCCTTAGCAGTTCGCATTATGAAAGAGGAAGCAAAACGCTTTGTGCGAGAGCGTGGTATGTTTACTACCTAAGGATAAAGTCCTTCCCCCACCCCTGGTGTCAGGTGATTGCCTTCCATCTTTTCTTGGATGGGAGAATCAAATCGTGCAATACATACACTCCCAAAATGTAACCTGTAAAAAACCGAAAGACAGGCCACACTGCGACGATGTTTGATTATGACCAAAATTGCCCTGCCATTGGCCGTCATGTAGGCCATTCAGTTTACTGAATGGATATAAGAGCTCATAGTAGGCCCCCAAAGCGTAAGCATTATGTATGTATGTAGCTACCAATGCTTATTAAGTTTTATGAAACAAAGCCTGATATTTAAACAATTTCAACTAAACTCATAATTTGTAAGGACCGCTTTTATTGTTCGCAACGCGCGGTATTTTTGGATATAATGTCATTGGTCCGCCGCTCTGAGTACATCTGTACATTAATAGTCTGTGGTCACTCTCAACTTTGTTTTTTTGATAATTCGAACGTGATTTGGGTTAAATATTATTTAGAAATAATTTGGGATATTTCAGGCTCTATTTGTGTCTAAGTTTAGCTTGGCCGAATGTGCTTAAAAAATAAATGAGCTAGGCATATGTAATTATGGCTTATACGGAAAAGGTGTCGCTTAGTGGCACTGCACTATCTTTTATGCTATACGAATGTGTTAACTCTGTAAACAGCCAGGTAAATAGTCTGTCACGAACTTGTATATTTAACATATGCATATTTAAGCAATATTAATGTAATAACTTTCTTTTCAGGAGGGTTTCCTCATTGGGGACGTAACCTCAGAAATAACCAACCATATATCTGACTCACAGAGTGACAATGCTCGGCTGGACACGCAAATAGTGATAAGAACGGTCTTACCATTGCCTTCCGTTTCACTATTTTACTTACCAACAGGCAGGATAAAAGAAAATATCCTCTCAGAAATACTTTCAAACAGTGCAAGTGAAGTGGTAGGTTGGTACAAATATAGGAGGAATAACAACATAAAGCCTACTTTCAGAGATAAATTAATATCTAAAGGGTTGCAAAAGTATTTCGAGAAGCATCATGGAAAAAAGAATTTTGTGACATGCAATTTGTCTAATAAAATGTCTTTGACAGGATCTACTCATACATTTACGTACAGGTTTGGTAAAATCAATTGTTTTGATATGTACGAGTATATTGAGGACGTTACAGCGAATTTAGGTGAGAAACAGATCGGCTACATGAAAGCACCTCGGTTATCAGCACATAGTGTCTTCAACAAGATTGTGCAGGAAAGTAATGTGCAAAGTAACAATGCCAAGGATGCAATACTACATATACAGGAAGCTGTTAATATCAGACTAATAAAGGAGGCAAAAATAGCTGCCAAACATGAATGTGCAATCAGAGAGCTTGAAGCTGAAATCCATCAAATAAGTACTATTTTAGCTGACAAGCAGTCGGTTGATCTTGAACTAGCCTGTAACAAAATGATTGAGGATAAATGTATGAATAGGGAGCTTGAAATGGCAGAAGCCTGTGTGGAAGCCTTGAAAACTCCTCCTGGAGTGGACATACTGAATGTGCCAAATGTTGTTATGAATAGCAATCATATGTCTGACAGTGACCCTTCTGTGCAGTTAATAGAACATGAATTGAAGGAGGGGAGTCCCAGTGCAGATGTTGTGATGTCTCCGAGTTCATCAAAACAACCAGTGTTAAATTATAATTCACTCATGAATAAATCTGAGAAAGCCTCTACTAGTGTAAGTATTGCAAAAGTTTAACAAAACTCTTGTAGTGTCAGATGACACTCAGTGGGCTGAGATATAACTTTTCATAGCAGATTAGTTTCATCCCTAACATTTTTATTTTTGCCCTTTTGTTACATCCCTGTATTTATGATGATTTCCTTGTCAGATAACCAAAACTTTATTTTTCATTCCACATTGGACAGATTTACAATGACAGACTAATAATATTTCACTGCTGGACAAGCCCTCCCAGAATTTGATTTATGCCTTGTTCACCATGCTGGATAGGTAGCCTGATTGGAGATCACAGTATATGGAGTTTAATGAGTTTCAGTCAAATTCGATAGATGCTTATTTTTCTTATATTTTTCTGACAAATGTAACTTTTCATCATTCCACAATGGATAGAACATCAATTCAACTTTGACAGAAGATAATTATATGTTTTTATATCAAATGTAGATCTTTGTTAAAGTCCTCTTTCGCCATATTAATGGAAGTTTAGAAAAGCCAGCACTTAATACTCTTTAAGTTTAGTTTTTGTTGCTGTCTAATATAGATTAATGTAATTTGATAAGTCCACAGATTTCTGTATGTCCACATTCAACAGACAATGAGTAGTAATGAATGTATGTCGAAAGTGTACTGTTATCTCTGTCTCCTATTTTGACAGAAAGATTAATCTTCACTCATTAAATGGTGAATATGGCTGAAATCGTTTAATGTCAGATGATGCTGTTGCCCATCACTAAATGTCCCCACATATTTATTTATTTATTTATTTACCTACTTTTGATGCTTAAAATTGAAGATCTATCAGTGTAACATATTTTTGAACTATTAATTTTTTTGTTACAGAAATCAAACAATGTGTGTGAGGACTTGATAAGTTTTGATGTGGAAGAGAACCATGTTCAAAAGTTAATCTTTTCCAATGACGATGTGAAATGTGTTGGTGACAGTTCACCAGAGTACTGAAGTACTCTCCAAGTGCCTTATCTTTACCACATAGTTATTTGTGATAAGTTACCATACCACTAGATTAATATCAGTTAAAACTATTTTTGTTACTAATACTCATTATCATTCTAATGTTACTTAAATATTTTGTACATTATTTTTTTATGTATAACCAAGCATTGAAAATCCATATTTTACTGTTATGCTTGTCATAAATTTCAATGATCGTTTATAGCTGGATTTGGCTACAGTTTCTATTGTTTAAGGGGCGCTTACTTTAAAGCAAAATAGTTATACGATCATTGAAATTTTTTGATTTGAGACAATATTATTTTTATCTGGTTGTCTTTAAAGTCCTATAGGCAGAGTAAGTAGGGTGTCAATGGTTCGCCCCCAATGTTTTATTTGTACCTCATTGCCATTTCATGAAAAAGAACTATTCAGAAGTCTCGAACGAGATGTTCTAAAAAATATTTTGAAGATGTATTTTGTTTTTGTCTGTACAGTCAGATAAAAAAACCAGAAGATAAAACGGAGTAAACCTACCTTTTTAAATATTCTGTGCTTTATGTAACAAGTTATATTCCCGGACTTTGAACATGGGCTGAACTGACTGACCACTTCAGTTTGGTAGATGGCAATTCGTGGTCAACAAGTGAACACCCTACCTGAGTTGTCTACCTCTAACATTTTTATAAGAATGTAAAGTAAAACCCTTCTCTGTTCAGGCGGGCTTATACTGTCTTTTTTTTATTGCATACCTTGAGTTCTAATTCAACATACACTATGTAACTTTGGTAAAATATAGATGTGTAAGAGAAACCCATTCGTCCCAGAATCACCACTTCCCACACTATCTGCTTTTTCATTTACATGAGTCTAAAACTGTAAAGACTGACGTGACGAAACTTATAAGTCATAATGGTTACGTTTTGCCGCCATTTGGCTACGGTATCCTAAAAATCTAGTTTACACTGAAATCGATTTTAAAAGCCAGATTTCGTATATCCAGCCAAGTTTTTTTTATTCTGTTCATGATGATCGAAAATCAGACATTGTATTGTTGGTCACTTAAAAATTATCTAGATGAGTGGTCAATCTATGAAATGAACATTCTGGGACGAAAGGAGACAAACTTGTACAAATATTATTTTTGTAATAAATAATCAGATTACAAAATTAGATTACCTTATTTGATTAACCAAACATTATTATATGGATAAAATGATCGATATGATCGAAAATGAAGAGCAAAAGAAAACGAAACGGAATGTAAATGAACATAAATGCGTTTAGGTCTTTATTTTAACTTCTATATTGTGTAGACATTTCTTGAAAATGAGATTTTGATGATATTTATGCACGAATCTTGTTGAGCATGTTAAATGACACATTAAACTTATTTACTGGGAAAGTTCATAATTATTTTAATATACTTAATTTAAATAAGTCTTATAAAAAGGAATGGCACACATATTATCTTCTACATCTTACAAACAAGAAGTGTCATATAACCACTATTCACATACACATTATCGGAGCCAGGAACATAACTAAGTCCTATTTATTGGTCAATTACACAAATAAACGTATTAAAGACTAGCTGTCAAACCTGAGCTGCTACACCTGTGGTTATCGCTCAAATAATTTCTTTATTCGGAATACGATACTTCACACTTCATTTTTTATGGCCTTTTATTTTGCGTTTATGGTACAATAATTTTACGCAGTTCATTGATTCGTTCTCATTCTGATAGTTCGTCACGTCTGCCAGTGAGTCTGTAATGTACCTCTGCCTGCAAGACACATCTGTGGGTAGAGAAGCGGCAAGGAACCTTTCTGTGAAGAGGACAGTAAACCGATGAAGCGCTTACTGTGCGAATCCAATACACTAGCTGCAAGGCGAAATGCGTGTCCTGGTACATTTTGAGTCTGAACCCGAAAACTACGGACTCCTACCCCATAGCTGTATTTATCCAGCACTCTTGGGGATGGGAGTTAACACCTTTAATTACAGCAACTTAGGGGATGCCACGAAAGTCCTAGTATCGAGATGCCGCCGGGCAGGCCTGCCTGACCCTCTATAGCAAGATGTTTTAAGTTTACAGCAGGTCAGCTGCTGGCGCGTTGTCCCCCACCAACTCGTTGACGGTGTGCGCTAGGCGGCGCGCCTGCTGCACGGCCGTGGCGGCGGGCAGCAGGCCCAGGTGCACGCAGATCAGCTCCTTGATGCTCACCCCCTGGGTGTCGTTGGGGAACGCCAGCTCCAGCAGTTGCCTGTAACCACACAACTTGTCCTCATCGTCATTATATAAACCTTTCCACTATGTACTTGGCTTTATTATTACTTTCCGTTAACACGTCAGTCTCGAAACGTATCCGGTCTGGTTGTAACCACATAGTCTCGTCACCGAGCAGCTCCATTAATCTCCATTTCTTATGCCAACTATGGCAAAACTTGACTCGTGCGAATTTCCATACAGAATTATACTCTCCCTCCGATCTTTCCAATCCGTCCAGAAATATTATTAAACTACCACAATATTATGTATATTGGTATCTATAGAATGTATCCACGTGGTGAAGGAGGTTAGTTGCAACCTGTAGTTGGGAATAGGGGATTACCTAGTGGGTTGCCTGTAGAAAATGTCGAGTTAGTTTGTCACCTATACGTATCACACCCCCGACACTCCAAACAAGCGAACAGATTTACCAACGTGTCCGTACATGTTTGAGTGTGCGCGTCAACTACAGGGACAACGTTATACGTCAACACATAAGTGCTTCTCTTTCGTACTACGCGCCGTTTCTTATTTTTGCGGGCGACGTTAAACTATCGAGGGAGGTGAATGTCGCTTCTTTACGTAGTAATATTTGGTATTCTTTGCCATCAAGATGGCAGTGCTTGTTGGTTGGCGTCTGTCTGTCTGTTACCTGTAGAAGGTGCCGAGCACTTCGCCCGGCGGCGGCAGCGCGCGCACGGCGGCGGGGTGCGGCGCGCGCGCGGGGCGCACGCCCGCCGCCGCCCCGCCCGCGCCGCCCGCCCCGCGCCGCTCCCACCACAGCACGGCGCACGCGTGCAGCGCCCCGCGCCGCCACGTGGCCGCGCCGTACCCCTCGCGGACCACGGAAAAGCCGCGCGCCACCGTATCCCGGATCTACAACACTTTTTACATCAAGCTAATCTAATATGTCGAAACTTCGACCCTTCCGGATCTTTTGTGCCGAACCCCTGACCACCGACGCGAGGGTGACCCGAGCCGATCTGGTGGACTTCACAAACGCCTTGGAATTTCTTCATTGGCATATGCAGGTTTCCTTACGACGTTCTCTTTAACTGAAAAGCCTGTGGATAAATAAACCGTCCTCAAGTTTGGAAAACTCATTTTGTACCGGTGACAACTTATCACGATCTGCCTGTATAACAACAAAATACGACCGCGTCTCGAAGCGATACATTCGATGCATGTCTCACGCACAGCTCGCGCATGATTAAACTGACTATTGATACAAACTATGTGTTTGCATAAATATACCGACATTTTGCGCGTGTTTACCTTAAAAGTCTGCCATGTCAGATGCAAGGAAACGACTGGCGGCTACACACATACATACACGAAGTACACCAGAATAGGGACCGCCTAGTCATACTCACTGAACCGCCGTCTGTGTCCGCCGTGCACTCACCGTGTCCGCAGCGAGCATGTCCGCGCAGTCGGCCATGTCGGGCGCGAGGAACCGCCCGGCGGTGCGGTCCACGTACACGAAGTGCACCAGCCCCGGGAACTCCTCCACATACTTGTGCAGCGTTAGGGAACCACCGTCGGTCTCGCCCGTGCACTCGCAATACGCACACATTAAGCGAAATAATTGTTCTTTGACATTGGCACACAACACTGTAGCTGCTGATTGTCTCGTGACCTTGCAAGGTTAGTATGAATATCATACAAGGATTATTTGAAAAAAAAACGAGATTTTGACATATAAAAAGTCTTCTATTTATACTATTATAAAATGTCTGTATCGCGAAACAATTTTCAGCCAGACAAAATGCATGATATGATTATATCATCCATAATCCCCAAAACTTTTTATCTAGTAATATATTATCTTTTATTTAATAATTCCAATCAAACATTCCAAATAATGATTATTAAGGTAGGTCGACCCAGGTGTATAGACATCAATATGGAATGCAAATCGATGTACACAATATTATCATGTTACTAATATAGTCAAAATATTTGAATGCGTCTGTGGCTATCAACATTTGACATGTAAATCGCACGCAGTCAGTCTTACGGCGCGACTAGAAACTTTAATACAGGTTGTTCGAGTGACCGAGTGACGTAGGTAACTACTAGGAAATAATAATTTAAAATTTCTCCTATAAGGATTGAAACTTCACGCGGACGAAGTAGCGACCAATGCAGCTAGCGCAGAGAAAAAGTATATTTTATTTCTCGTTACTCCGCACACCGAAACGCTGGGTCAACACTTATCATCATTCATTACTATTCATCACCGCAGTATTAATTGGCGACATAAAGATAACGCTCGCCCCAAACGCCTAAAATTTTAAACTGCGAATGCGTTAACAAGTGTGACGTTTTTTTTGTGTTGTCTTCTCTAATCGTGACACTGGGAGAATCATCGTCACCACGATGGAGCCATAATCTTAAATTGGAAATAGTAAAAAATATATAAAAATTGTAAATTAGTACTGAAAACGCTTCGATTTTCGTACGTTTAGAGCGTTGGGGAGAATATTTGCGTTTAAGTAAGAGTTGGTCCGTTTATGTTTGCAAATAATTGCTGTGTGATTGTAGGCAGGTAGAACTTCTGGTTTAGAGCTATAAGTTAAAGAGCGCGTTTCTCGCAAACTTCGCTCGATCCATACATCTTAGCGCAAGTCCCGGACTTTATATGGAAAAATGTTATACAAAAATGAACCTATCCACACTTACTCGTAGTCATTTTTGAGATGTTATACAGAATTGTACTGATATATAATGAATATATATATATATATTATATAATAATAGCCTGGAGCTTCTGCCGCCTGCAGATTGCCAGAAGATTTTTTAGGATTAAAAATCATTTTTTGACGTTTTGTAGGTTGGATCAGTTCAGTATAACTGGTTCTATACAGATATTGAAAAGGATATGATCCCATACTGAAGTACCGCATCGCCTTCACCCGCAGAAACTCTACATATGGGGAGAGAATCGATCTCAACTGCTTCAGTGCTGGCCCAGTTTTCAGACTAGGTATGTCGGGCTTGAGGTGCTCTATAACGGACTCCAAGGCCGCGTGCACAGCCGTGGCTGCAGTCTCTGGTGTTAGCGGCGCGGTGGTGGTACACGACTTGCGTAACTCTAACATTCGGCTCGTGACCCGCGCGCACAGGTTGGCATTCCCTTTACTTTTTTTGAAGGCGTCTGTTGTCTATATTCATAAAAAAGGTTACAATTATTATTGAGAGTTCATTGAAAGATGTCTGATGGTCAGTGAACATAGCCCAAAGGATTAATTAGTATGCTGGTTACAATGGGCAGCCTTAATCATGTCATTGAATTTAAAAAAATTAAATATAGCATTCGATAGAGAATTGAAAATTAAGTTTGGGGAGTTAAGAAACCGATTTTGGCATTTTGTCCTTTACGTCAATTTACATTTCCGTCAACGATATCAGGACAAGGTTTTTCAGCAAAAAAGTTTTAAAAAGCGTAACTAAGTCTAGGGAAATAGCGAATAAGCGATAAGCCCAACGTTGTACACTAAATTCATCCTTCTATGATTTTTTTGTTTTTTTATAAAATTTTACATATATGTATTGGTGCATAATAAAGAATATTATACTGGTGTCTATACACCAGTTTCTCAATTCAATTCAAATTTTCTATAATCTAAACTAACCTTTCTCAAAGCTCCTTCTAACGCATCAAGTGTGCTCGGTAACATTTCCAAGTTTCTTTGCAACAAAAGTCTTCTCAAGTTCGATAGTATTTGAGCGGAAATGTGTGCGGCAACTCCAACATCTCTGCAATGTTTAAATAACTGAGTTAGAAGAGCTTGTGGCATTTGCTTAGTTTATTTTAAAACAAGCTTTAAATGTTATAGTGAACATGGACAGTTTACATTCAATCGAACTCATTGGTGAGGAAGCATCAAACTCAACGGAGTAAGCTAGTGGGGCAAACCAATACCACTGGATTTTCGGTGAACGAAAACATCGTAACGAAACCTGCATATGCCAAGGAAGAAAATTACTGGTGTATGTCATGTCCACGAATTTCGGCTTGGGGCACCGTTGGTGGACAGGCGTTTGGCACAAAACATCTGGAAGGGTCGACGTGTCGGCAAGGCTTCCTGGCCTCCCTAAGAAGATAAGATTAGCTAGTGGGGAAGATTGTATTTATTCTCATCACTACCATTACTAACATTATTTAATTACGCACAAAATGCGCAAACCAGTCCCACAGTATGAGGAATTTAGTGCGCATCGAATCTGAGCTTATATGTGGCGCATTCATATCTCGGCAAATATAGGACCCTCACAGGGTACTCTGCTGGCTCAGTATTAGCCAAAAAGATGGCATCATCATCGTCAATTTGTAGCTCAAATCCCTTTAACTAATCTTTAAAGGAACCTACCTGGAATGCGCGACAGCGCTTTAACCACTCGGCCGTCCTAAATAAGCTCCCATCCCATCTTCTCCATGTTGCTGAACCAGCAAAGCCTCCATAAATGTAGTTATTGGCACGGATCTTGAGCTCTGCTTTGTACTGACAACTATGACGGTAAGAGCACAAGGTTCGTGTGGAAAATCTTACTTACTTCAAGTCCAAGTCAACGAGAATGATTAGTGTGATGCGAGGCGCCACTTCTGCGACGTGCATGGAGTGCGGCGCGCAAGGGCTGCCCGTGCTCCCAGCGCACAGGTTCACTATGGCGCTGTTCTCTTCCGACAACCCTACATAACAATCAGTTACGTAACAATAACCTATAATAGGCCACGGCTAGACCAGGCCTCTTCCACACTGGACAGGCAGGTTGATAAGAAATAATAGCAGAATATGGAGTTTAATGCACAGACGATGCTGCCTGCTGCATAACTGACGACGGCCGTTGGGGCAGACGAGTTCTGAAGTGGAAACCGCGGATCGGCACACGAAGGGTGGGAAGTCCCGCCACTAGCTGCACTGACGACCTGAGGAAGGTGGCCGGAAGCGGCTGGATGCGCAGGACCGGGTGTGGAGGTGTTGATTGGGGAAGGCCTATGTCCAGTAGTGAATGTCTCAGGGCTGATATGATATGATGCTGTTGTTCATCAGCTGGAGTTATCCTTTAGTCGCCTTGTACGACATGTACAGGAATATTAGGAGTAGTGCTATTCGGATCTGGCTACCATAAGGTAAGTTATGCATTTAAATATATGTGTATAAGTTAGAAAATACATCGTGACTTTGAATTAAGATTGTAAAGGGAAAACTATAGTGTATTTTTTTTACCAAAGAGAATTTTATTTTTAGAAATTATAACAGTATGCAGAACTTGATCATACTTGTTACGATAATAGAAGTGTGTGTCGATAAATATGAAACTCTCGAAGTCATCCATCAGCATAATATATATACAGGGTGTAAGGGACAGCCCTCCGCAAACTGATAGGGTGCATTCAGCTCCTTATTCCGAACCATATGTCACCAGAATTTTTCTCAGGAAAATTTTCATTTTTTTTATGGATTTTTCGGTTAATATCTCTTTTATTTCAACGTAAAATTACATTCTCTAAAACAGCACTTCATTTTTTAAAATAAAACAGCTACAATCAAAAAAGCAGTAATGGATTCCTAAATCTTACAAACTTCGACTCGTGAGGAATCAGCTGTTTACTTTCTGTCGCTACAAAGTTACACAAGTCACCCGGTAAGGGTAATAACCTTGAACGCGGCTAGCTCGCACTCGCTCGCTCGGCTGTTATTCGGCCGGCGCGGCGGCTTCCTTTGTAGTTTGTTCCGCTAACCCGCCGCGAGCGCATGTCGTGTCGTGTCGGCGAGCGCTCATCGCGATTGTGAAGTTACGCTACGTACGTTACGTCTTTTTTGTGTTTATTTGTGAGAAATGGCTACATTTAGTGCTCGTGAGTATGGAGAAATGATCATGTGCTACGGGGAAGCTCGGGGAAATGCTAGGACGGCGCTAAGAATTTACATTGATAGGTATCCTGACCGTCGGCATCCATCAGACTCCCGAATAATTACCAACGCCTATCAACGCGTGCTAGATAACGAGCCCATAGTTCCCAGGCAGGAAGGCGCCGGAAGACCACTTCGGGGTGAAACTGAAGAAAGAGTTTTAGACTTGATCCGTCAAAATCCACGGCTAGGCACACGCACTGCAGCTCGATTATTGCGGCGAAATCATGGAGCCCGCATCTCACACTGGTCTGTGCACACCACTGTGTCTGTGACTCGGTGGTGGCCACTTCGAGCCGTATCTCATACGACCGGAGCGATTTTAAGGTAGGAATAACCTTAATTTTTTTTCTCTGTGGACATTGTGTTTGAATTTTTGAATTGAAAAATGGCCACGTGTTTTTGTACGTAACGTTCTTGCGATTATCTGCTCAATTGGTCGGTTATCTGCCCAATTGGTCGCTCTCGTTCGCTTCGATGTGATCACGTGACGCGAGCGCATTGACCCCGTAATGATGGCGGCCGGCCGGCCCGCAGTGGTAGCGTTACATTGCGTACGAGGTTATCAAACAAACAAGGTTTCTTGAATTTCCCTAATGTTCCTGAGAAAAAATCCGGTGACATATAATTCGGAATAAGGAGCTGAATGCACCCTATCAGTTTGCGGAGAGCTGTCCCTTACACCCGGTATATATATATATATATATTTAATTAAATACATATTGTAATTACAATCAGACCTGTCTTGTTAGGAAAACTAACCATTATTAAGTAGTTGTAGTATTCATATACTGATCCATGATTTATGTACTCACAAGGCAGTCTCGCAGCTTCATTATGCCCATTCTCATGCCCTTGTTCCAGCTCTTTCCAATACTCCTGAGCGGCGATACACTGAATGCTCAGCAAGATCAAATCCGGCGGAGACAAATCGTTACTTCCCCGGCTGGAAGATATTATTTATAATTGTCACTGTTTATACTAATATAATAAACAGGTAAAGTATATTAGTGTTCTCAAGTAATATCTGGCACTCACAATTGATTTTTCTCTATCCTAATTCTATATGATCATGACGACAGATGAATTCAAGGGGTTCTTCAAGACAAAACAACAGGCACATGAAACACTCCTTTCAAAAGTTTCAACAGTAACAATGCATTATCTATAACATGCAGATGAGTTTTCGCATAAGTGACAGTGGAAGGTTGCCCTTTCTCAGCACTAGTACTTCATCATGGACTAGTAGCTCTTGCAGGCGATTTCTATGAATCTTTCAATTTCTTATCATGCCTGTTATAATAATAAATATTTTCCTTACTGGATGAAATACTCAACTTACGTAGAATACAGTGCTAATTGTTTATCTCCAACAAAGAGCAAGAAATGATAATGATGGTGGCCCGAGCTCTTGATCTCCTTAGAGGCGGCTTTCAGAGCGTTGAGTGCCGCGGCCGTGGCGCCACTCTCGCCTATGACTCCACTAGCTCCGGGAATGGAGTCGCCTTTACCACGGCTCTCCAGTAATACTGACAGCCAATCTTGGTACACGGGTGAGTGTATACTGTACAAAGACAATATTTTGAAGTTGAACATGTCATGGAGCACTAAGATAAAAACTATTATTTTACAGATATTCTGTTTAATTGTATACCTTATATACAACCTTGGATCGATAGTTGGACTGCGCAAAGCTGCCGCATGTGGCTAGACAAAGCCACATTTCACAATATTATTGGCACTGACCTTTGTTAATTTTTTAGTAAAAGATGAACAAGCTATTCAGAGTATTGCGCAAATCGTACTGAGGTGTCTTTAAGGATCGATAAGTATCAACACTGCATGGACCATCGCGATCTGGACTGTGGAGCCACCTGTTCATTAATTCTAGCAAAAACAATATACATACTCAATCTCTCTCTCACTTACTCTCTATCATGCCATACACTCACTACATTGGTGTTGTTAAGGATCATAAACGTCCACAACTGGAAATAGGTTTTCTCTAATGTGCACCACTTTGTTAAACTTTTGAGGTTGTTAGCCACTGCCACTTCAGCTTACTAATTGTTACAGATATTATACTGAAAACAAACTCAAAGCATAGCCAGCTCTATAACATGTTAAATTACATTTGTTCAGTTCCATAAGTCATGACAGGCAAGAATGAAATGAATAAAGACTTTTGTCGCCTGTAGTGAATTTTAGTACATTGAATTCTACTTACAGATTAATGTTTTGTCCAGAAATATGCTGTACGAATGTTTTACAGTCCAGCAATTCTCTGTGGGCATCCTCTAAATTGTCTTCACTGATTATCATGAACACATGATCAAGCCACTGTAAATTATTATTTTGTTACACGTAAATTGGTCCTGATTCTGAAGGCACACATTTAAAATCAAACAGCAGTAAAATTAGTTTCATCTTAATCTACTTACTGTTGTTTGACAGGGATAGAAATAGTTTTAGTACAGACAAATTTTACCTTCAGAATCAAGCCCATTAGTCTAACAGTTTCTTGAAAAAATTGCTATTAACAAATAGACATATAAATACTATACAAGGTATAAATAATGTAAGATCATACCTCATCAAATACTATAGTTGTGTTATCTTTGCATTGCATTGAAGAATATGTATTGCCAAACTGTGCCGCCATCACTCGCTGTGAGGCGATGATGGGAGACAGCAATTGAGAAATACTGTGACTGTCAGACAGGCCATCATTATCCTATACAGAGTAAAGCAAAATATGAATAAATAAATATATCAATTATAAACATTTCATTAAAACATCCACTTGTCTAATCTCAAACTCTCCTGTACTAGAGAAATTCATCAAGGACCAGAACCAATTTGCAACCAGTGGGAGTTGAACCCACAACCCTGGCACTCATATTCAATGAACAAGCCAATGAAATAGCCAAAAATTC
Organism: Esperia sulphurella; assembly: GCA_947086405.1. Classification (NCBI taxonomy): domain Eukaryota; kingdom Metazoa; phylum Arthropoda; class Insecta; order Lepidoptera; family Oecophoridae; genus Esperia; species Esperia sulphurella. The sequence goes on along the minus strand of OX352271.1, from coordinate 6,641,095 downwards.
ATAATAAAATGTATATTTATCATCAAATCAATTAGGTAACACAGAAATGTGAAATATAGTATACTATTCAATCTTATCCAGAGTGATAGAACTCTATAATAGTGCAGAGTCCATATGAATGAAAAGGTTCTTCAGTTTTTAAATTCATTCCTTCAACTTGTTGTGAACAAATTATGCCACAAAAGAGACTGTTGCATGAAAAATTATGTTTGTCTGATAACAATGTTTATATTTAAGTATCATTTCTGTAATATTGACAAAATGGAGTCAATTTTTCCTGTTACATTTAACAATAGACATATGATGACAAACCTTTTAATACCACCATGCTACTCTTTTATTTATCTTTAACACCAAATTTATGTTATAGTACCAGTAAGTAAGAAAGCAAGTATAATTAATTACTGGCAAATGAGGCATTCCTTCAGAGTCTTATCATATCATCAAATAGACACGACTCGAACCATTCAGAGCGACGAAAGGGGGTATGAAAATGACGAGAAAATTTGATACAAATTGACTCTGGAACGTGCCGGCCGCTGATCGTGTTCTCTTTGCAACCTATAGCTTTATTAGTGAAATAACTTTTTTTCTATAGTGTCCCTACACTGAAAACCTGTCCCATTGAAAACCTTCCACCGTCAGACTAATTCTTACCTGTTCACTGAAAGTTTTCATACGTTGTAAGAAAAATTCGTCCCACTTAGAAAATACTAAATCGTTTACATTGTCAAATATCAAATAAGCCTTCATATTTGCATATCAATATCACCGGCCACTGAGTTTATTTCCTTTAATCTCAGTCAATAACAGCAATTTTAAGCAAAAATAATACAGAAAAACATACACAATCAAACTCAACATACACTTTTCTTCAGTAATGTTGCCATATCACAATACTTCGTTTTCCCAAAACTGTACTCGTAGAGGACATAACCGCCTGACGCAACTAGGAACATTGAAAAAAATTTATGAATTTAGCACTCATTTAATGGCGGATATATGCTATCTAACTTCTTGTTATGCTTTCTCTTTCTTCGTCTGTCATGGCGGCACATGTTATTGTTTGTGTGCTAAATTCTAGTTTGCTAGCCATTTTTTAAGAGTTCTCATTAATGTTGTGTATTTTGTTTTTTGTGAATGTTGAGAAATATTTCCTTGTGATCGGCAAAATTAATAGAACCGAGTAGATGGTGCAGAACGTGTGAAAACTTGGGAAAAAGAGATAGCCGGTTAAATGACAAGAAATGGAAATTTATGACGAGATTCCCTTTGTGTAAAGACCGGTGAGTACATGATTAACGTATTTGTCCCCTTGCACAATCATCTAGAGTAAAATAACACGTGATTAGACTGATACGAGGATTAAAATAAGTTGTGTTTACAAATAATAGTGGTCTGTTTTCACTATCGATAATCACGTAGCATTTTCACTGTACAGTAGGCCTCAAGACGCGCTAACGCCCTATACATACCGGCACACCTTGGGAGTAATTGTGGCTACATTAGATTGGTTTTGTGTAGCCATCGTCACTGCGGTCGTGTATACATACATAGCGTATCGTGTATAACAATAGTATAATTGGTTTATTTAATTTCAGATGCAGACAATGGGTGCAAATTATTGAAAAAGAAGACTTGGCCTGCATTCCAATTGAGAAACTCCACGAAATAAAATGTTTTTGATGTGTGACCATTTTGACCCCAAAGACTAAAAAGAAATATCGTTTGAAGAAGGTGGCACGGCAAAATAAATATCACCATAATATCACAAATCCTCTGGTTTTATTTCTTGTTTCATTGTTAGTGTACGGTCTGGGCAAGAGAAACTGGTATTTTCTTTAAAATGTCTGTATTTATCAAAAATAACCGTCGTTTCTTTGTGTCTGTCTTTTTGTTCTTCCGTCGTTTTCTGTCCCAATTTTCTCTATGTCAGTCAGTCCGTCTTCCAAATTTAAACACGTCTTCGTCAGCCAGTCATGTCATTAGCAAGGAGACTTGACGCCACGACAGTTAGTAATACAATATTTTCCATTAATGGAACCTACGACACCCCTGATAATAATTTATCGATATCGATTAAATCCGGTATTAGATACGGGCATCCCTATTATTGTCATTAAGTGGTTTGACGTATTTTGCCGTTTCAATTTTTACTATGTTGGTATTGAAAGTGCTGCGAAACCTATGGCCAGTGGCTAGTATGGAAGTCCCGTCTCTTATTTATATCCTCTTTGGACATAGCCCTATGAATGTACTTCGTCGGTTTATTTTCCGTTCCGATTAACTTATGCCCTGCTTAAGGTTAAGCGGTACTTCTCGCCGACACAGATTCTCAATCTATATCAGACACAAATGCGGTTCTGCATTGGGTAGGTGCTACAGTGACCTCTGGTTTGTAGTGGTATAAGGCTATATGCCTTATTTTGGCTTGCTTCCACCACGGATTGTAATTCTTAATAGATATGCAAAATGTCGTTCATTAATCGAATATAGTCGAATAAAAGCTTGGTTTAGTTAGTTGGCCGTTTTAAAGTTACTGGGGTTATTGTAGCATTCCCGGAACCACAGTAACTATGAGCTACCTACTGATTAGTCAATTGTTCATAAATGTTCATGTTAGTCGAACCTAGTCAAATCAAATCCTACAGGGTCAGTTACAAGAGTTGAAAGTAGCTATGGCGGCCGCTGCTATGGCCACTTAATATCTCTGGAACCTCAGCACATAAAGAGCTACTGATTTAGTCGATTGTTCACATAAAACACGTTTGTTTTTTTATTTATCTATAATAAAAAAAATTGGGGGTTTATTTTTGGTAAACTTTTGAGGGAAACCAAGTGATTTGGCAACACTGTAAAAATCAGCTGTGGTGACAGCCGGAAAATACTTTTAAAAAATCAGCAGATGTGGTGTCATCAGACTTTTTATGTACCTAGTAAACAGGACTGTGCACTGTCGAATTTAATTCAATGTTAAATGAACTTTACGACATTAACATAGAGTGCATCACACTCATTGTACAAAAATAATAAACGAAAAACGGTCTCGAGCGAGAGGGTCTTAAACAGGATTGCGTCCTTCTCTAATGGTTGCAAACGGAAAAAATACTTTCGTGCAGGTAGGATTTCTGATCTCAGTGTTAATGTTCTAATTCCTATTTACGTTATTACATAATTTTGTATAAAAAAAAACAATATTTCTCGAACGTACGAGTATGTTCAACATAGTTCACACCACACTACAACACGTCATGTTGTAGTGTGGTGTGATTTGCTTCCCATTATCGATGAGCAAATCCGTGGGTGTCATAGACTAAAGTCTTTGGCTTCCTAAATTTATGTGTTTAAGCATAATAACAATGCCATAAATAAAATTAATTTTTTTTTTATGTGTGGTGTAGCTCTCTTGTATTCTCTTTGGTGTAGCTGTCAATAGGTATGTCATCCGTCAATGCTTTCATCTTTTATTTCATTCATATTTTTGTTTCGACTTTCGAGGTCGTTTCAGATATATAATCTAAGTTTCAGACCCTGGTATTGTGTTCTGTGATGGTTCTGTGTTTCAGACCCCGGACTAATATGTAATTGTTTATTGGTCTGAGTATTCATTATTTGAGTTCAGTGTGAATCGGATGGTTCTTTGATTACATTACCAACCTAAATTCTTGAATATGGGCGATAAAAGAGAAGCTTTGGTAAGCTTATTCCAGCTTGGAATAGTGTACTCTACTCTTAATTTAGAGTGTAAGGGCGCAACGGCATGATCTGTAAATACCAACCTCAACTGCACAACGGCCCGGAAAAATGTTAAAGCCAATCCGAGATTTTTATTCATAGCGCCCCCTTTTGTAGCTTGCGTCATTTTGACAAATCCACAGCCTCTGATTTGAAATCTGACCATGCAGAAAATTTGTCCTGGAAATGTACTATTTTGTACTCGAAAATTATAATTTGTACTTCAGCCGTTTAAAAGTTATAGGGGTACATTGATGGCTCTGCCAAAATGACGTCACTACAGCAGGGGGCCACGCTATATCTCTGAAACTACAAAAGATATAAAAATTCTGTAATAGTACAAAATATGTACTCAAATTTGTGCTCCACATATCCAAAATTCAGATCTCTAACCTGCTGTAAGCCCTTTTGTACACTCTGATCCCAAACTCACTCTGCTTCATAAGTACCACAGATCGGTGACAGGCAGGAGCGCTACTGGTGCGAGGCCTAGTGAGGCTAAGCCAACACTAGCGTGGCCATCATGGGCTTTTGCCCTACTACAGTCTTGAAAATTACACCCAGTTCCCAACAGGCCTACATTGACAGCAAATTACTACATTGGCTGCGGAGGATGGGAAGCAGTGGTCGTCGAATTACTGATATGATTATGATTTATTATTAAATTTTTATTAAGTTAATGAATTTATGTGTCACTCATTTTTTATAGAGGAAACTCAAATCATTGTGCACTCTGACACTGGGTGGAACCATAGCTTATCACATTGTTTATTTGAAGAAAGACTTCAATGCTTATTATGAAAAAATTCTTCAACCAATTAGCCAACGTCTTAACCCAGAGTGGGCTCATAAAATTGGAGTACAAGCTATAAAATATGGTCTTTTCCCATCAGAAACCTACAATGACCCAAAAGTTTTAGTAAGTACCCTTAACACTAATAAAATAATTTAAGTAGTCTTTAAACCCTTGAAAGATTTTTTTCAGAACCATGGTTGTATCCAAATGGAACAATTTGTAATCTGTCATACCTGCCACATCAATAAGCATGTTCAAGTACAGACTATACAATTTTTTAAAGAAAATAAGCAAGTTGAATGCCAATATGGAATCAGCAGCTATAAGTTACCTATCTACTTAAAATAAGTATCAAAATTTAATAAATAAAATTGTTAATTTCGCGTGTCTGTACATTGAAGATATTTGCAAAAAAAGAATTTTAGAGTAAGGATAAGCAACAGAACACATTACGATCATTTTTGTCTGTTTATCTGTTTGTGAGTTTGTGCATGCATCACTTAAAAACTACTGATCAGACTTTGATGGACTTTTCACAGAAACATGGGGCTTAATTTGGTGTAACATATAGGCTTTATTTCATTGCAATCGGTGCAGTCAATCAAAAGTTATGCGAATCTATAGTTTTCGAAAACTCGCATACACTGCGAAGAATGTAGGGTGTAAATGATTGAATTCGTGAGCGGGAGCGGGTATGGTACCAGTGTAATTTGAGTGTTTGAAAATTCGCATAACTTTTGACTGAGTTACCCGATTACGATGAATTTGTGGTATACATATGCAACAAAGTAATGTTGGTCGGAATTTGAATTGCGATGGTTTAGTTACGAGGACTACATTTGGAGAGACGAGGGAGAGGTTTGAGGGGAGGGTTGAGGGGAGAGCTGAGGGGAGAGTTGAGGATCTGAACCTGGACCTGGGCCTGGTCCTGGACCTGGATTTAAAGTCTGAGTGGAAGTGGGAATGGGAGCGGATCCTGCAGTCCACGCGAGCGGAGCCGCAGGCACAGCTAGTATTAATAAAATTAAAGTTGTATATAAAACATCTATTTTCAGAAAACAGAATTCCTTAAATATGATCTTAGTAACCCAATTGGTATAGCTGCTGGTTTTGACAAGCATGGTGATGCAGTTGTCGGTTTAAGAAACTTGGGCTTTTCTATTGTTGAAATTGGTTCAGTGACCCCTGAACCTCAGGCTGGAAATGCCAAACCCAGAGTTTTCCGATTGCCCGAGGATGAAGCAGTCATAAACAGATATGGATTCAATAGTGAAGGTCATGATCAAGTGTATGACAAGTTACAATATATAGACAAAGCTTTGTTGGACAATGGACTTTTAGGTATTAATTTAGGAAAGAACAAGTTATCAGAGAATGCTACTGAAGATTATACTAAGGGAATACAGAAATTCTCTAATATAGCAGATTATTTTGTAATAAACATTAGCAGGTATAAATAAATTATGTTGATGTTTTAATTTAATCACAATATTTAATAATATTAATGGTGATACTTTATTCTAGCCCTAATACCCCAGGCCTCAGATCTTTGCAAAAAAAAGAAGAGCTACAGCAACTTTTGCAAGAAATAAATAAATTTAGAAAATCTGTGAAAACTGAAAGAAATCCACCATTGCTCTTAAAACTTGCCCCAGACTTGACTTATAAAGAGTTGGAAGATATTGTTTCTGTTATTACCAAGAAGCATAGCCAAGTGGATGGACTAATCATATCAAACACTACTGTGGATAGACCTTTACTTCTCAATAAAGAGTTTTCAGATGAAATCGGTGGTCTCAGTGGAAAACCACTAGCCAGTAAATCCACAGAAATGGTTAAAACAATGTACAAGTTAACAAATGGTAAACTTTGTTTAAAAATTACTATGTTACTATAAAATGGCTAACTTGTTTCAAAAAATACTTTTTTTTATTGATTGCAGGTAAAATACCTATAATAGGCGTTGGCGGCGTATTTTCTGGAAAAGATGCATATGAGAAAATTTTAGCAGGTGCTAGTGCAGTACAAATCTATACAGCATTGATTTATCGGGGGCCTACAGTGGTCACTAAAATAAAAACTGAACTGGCTGAATTACTGGAAAGAGATGGATACAGCAATGTAAATGAAGCTGTTGGAAAAGGGGTAAAATGATATGAAGTTAATTATAACTATGTAGGTATTAAATACATATTTCATATGAAATTTTTGGTTCAGAAAGTAAAAATTGCAAGAAAAAAATATTTCTTTTGTTTATCCTGTTTCATTTCATATGACCTAAATAAAACTATATTTTATTTAATATACTGTTAAAAATATTTTGCAAACATTTATTTTTCAAACAAATTATATATTATGTTGATCCTTGTTGCAGACTGCAAACAAAAATAAAAGTGTTAAAAATTATATTTTTTACATCTTTTTAAAAGATACTTGGTACGGACATTAATTAGCACATTGAAATACACTTAAACTAGATCAATACATTGGTAAATAAATAGTAAGAATTATGAACAGGCAACTAAACTTCATTACGTATTACCTTTGATTTTACATTTTGGTAGTTGTGCCTTTAAGAACAGTTTACACTCTTCAAGATTCTCTACACTTTTCAAGTCAAATAATACCAAAGTTTGAAGTCCATCCAGAGCTTTAATTTCTTTTATACCAGCATCTGTGACATCAGCACAGTTTGATACTTGGACATAGGTCAAGCTGGCTCTCCCATATGCTAATCCTTTAAGTGCTTTATTTTCAATATATAAATCATTATGCAGGATAATCTTTTGTAACATTGTACATCCACCTGTAAATAAAAATTACGGTATGAATATGGACAGGTGATAAGTTACTTGCTTTAAGCGACATCTAGCTAAAATTGAGTTATGTAAATACTCAGAATCACAAGATTTTTCTGAGTCTGATTAGCTGGGGTTTTTCTCTGAGCACTCAGATTTTGTTTCTTACTATAAAGGCATTGGCATAATAATCATTGTTATAAATGAAATATTTACTTGTTTACTAAATAGGTGGCTCCTCATTTAAACTATAATACCTATATGCCACTTGGTGTACATGGTATTAAAATATATATATATATATTTAATAAGATTTATTATTAAGAGAATCAATCTTGAAAATGTCTAGTTGTGGAAAGTCATACTACTGAGAAAAAAAATTTGAAAGTTTAAATCACTTTTTTTTTCCTAACGTTGTTATTTGACATTAAATTGAATTTACACAATTAAAAAATTTCAGGGTTGATTCATAGTAATAAATCCCATTTTTCAAAAATAATATCACAATGAGTACGATTCTGAAGGCACAACTTTAAAATTAGACAGCAATAAAATTGTTGCTATCTCTGTCACACAATATTATGAAGATAAAGACAAAACTAATTTTAGAGCCATCAAATTTTAAATGTGTGTTCAGAATCGGGCCTATTATCACTGTATACCTACTTAAATGAGGAAATCCATAATGTGAAATGGTAGAATCAGTTCCATCTATCTCTAATAACTTTTGTACAGGTTGATCATCAGGTGGAAGGGAGTTGTAGTCGGCAAGTCGCTTTCCGTCGGCCCATACCACTTTTCCTCCGTTCCTAAGGACCCATTCAGCGCACGCTCGGTCTGGACCCACAAGTTTCAGGCGCTCAGGGTCAGGCTTATTGAACATCATATTCACATATTCCCAAAACGTCCTTATTTGACTAGTTTGAGGAGAAAAATGTTTCTTGCTGGTTCTAGTGATGACCTAAAATACGATTTAAGTACGAATAGAATAGAATGTCTTTATTGTATGGAAAACGGGTACATTTTGCGGCTTAATTTGCTGTATACATTGATTCACCGTAAACCTACCTTTCCAGGCATATACAAGGTTTTAATTAATAACATAATAATAAAATGACTAAAGAAGAACGAAAATAATATGTAAAATTTAAAAGAATTAATTGTCACAGTGATAAAATGTCAGATATTAATAAATGTCAAAAATTAATAAAATCTACTATTATTATCAAATGTCAGAAATTATATACACTATTTATAGTCCATATATTCATTAACACTGTAGAAACACCTTTCAGCGAGCCATAATTTGATAGATTTTTTAAATGTAGCAATTTTGTGTTCCTTAAACATGTCAGGAAGTTTATTATATTTATGCACATGAAAAAACTATTTTTGGAAACAATAGTCAATTTTGAGAGTGGTTTGTGCAATTCATGTTTGTATTTAGTTCTTACCTGTCGCTTATAGATATCTTTAGTTTCCTGAAAGAGGTATTTGTTTTTGTACACAAACAAGCACACATCCATAATATATAAGCAGGGCAAAGTTAGAATGTTATGACTTCTAAAATAGGGTCGACATGATTCAATGCGAGAGAGGCCAAATATTGCGCGGATACACCGTTTTTGCATTAGGAAGGCATGATCTACATCTGTCGAGTTCCCCCAGATTATGATCCCATAACGTAATATAGAGTTGATGTATCCGTAGTACGCAGTGATTGCCGCTTGTTTTGAGACGGCTTGACTCACTCTGCTCAGGGCGTACACAAATTTATTTAATTTTTGACAAAGGTTGCTTACATGAACCTTCCAATTACAAAGGCTGTCTATGTCAATTCCTAGAAATTTATGCTGATTTATGCTAATTGATGCTGTAGTTACCGCATCAAAGTAACACTTGGTATAGTTACTTATTGACACGTAATTTTAAAGTTTATGCTCTGCTTAATACCGGCCAGCAAGGGCGCGGGGCGGCACGGCATCGGCACTCATTTAATCGGTTCATACAAATCAGGGCTCAAATTACATGGCGCCAAGTAAAAAAGGATTCGAATAATGTTATAGGTATACTTACGTTATATAAATTTAACATTTTGCAAATGAAGCATAAACTGTTACGGCCGTGGTAACTCAAAATATTTATATTCTTTATGCAATCGTTTTGTATTTGGGTTTTCTTGAACTCACAGAACAACCTTAGATTAGAATTATAGAGTACACTAACCTCAGACTTGATCAAGACTAACTAGAAGTACGTTTCGATAATCGGAAATACTAAAGCAATAAATGCTAACGCAAATAAACTAAAACAAAGAAAACTGAAATACTGAAATCAAAACCATAAACATTCCTGACCTCCTTTGTCCTTGGTCTCATCACTCTTTTATATTCTCTTTGGTCTTCACCATAATTTTTTTAGCTAGCGTTCCGAAACCTAAAAATTCGCTCGACAGAAGGTGAAATTCACTTGACAATCACTTGACAGATGGCGAATTTCGCTCGATTCCGGTTCCAAAACCACAACGTGGAAATTCCAACTGAGGTTTTGGAACCGGCGCAATCGAGCGAATTTCCAACTGACAGTTGGAATAATTCACCCCGGCAAAATCATGGTTGATATTCACTCCTGTCAAAATGACAGCGAAACTCGAGAAACTAATGCGCCTAGGGTCGACATATTCCACGGCAATTTCACGGTGTTTAAACATTTTGTTAGAATATTTGTCGAAAAACGAACCCTTGCTAATTTATAGCTTCTAATTTACGCCAAAGGTCTGGTGTAAGGTAAGCTCTTTTTTGTGTCTTGTATTTAAACTGCGATTGTTTCGTGATTCCGAGCATTAATGTGATCAAATTAATAAATTACCATAGCCTTTCTGTTTATTGCTGTGATTTATTGTTGCCAACGATCTCTATGTACTACTAGATGGACAAACAATCGCGAATCCAAACAATCGCTCTGTTCCACCCAAGTAGCCACAACTCTTTCACATTCACTTTGAAACTTGTGAGAGTGCATCAGCTACAACATTTTCTTTGCCTGGACGGTATATTATTTGGAAATCGTAACTAGATAGTTGTTGTTATAGCTGATGCGCTCTCACGAGTAAACAATATCATAGCCTTAACACATCTAAGCATATTATCTGAATCACACAACAATCTATGTCACACGGGTATAACGCAAATGATGCATTGGGTAAGGTCCAAAAATTTAACATTTCCCGAAGACATAAGACACATGACTGCTGCATGCCCTGTTTGCGCTGAGATAAAACCAAGGCTTCTCAGAACTGAAGGTACTTTAATCAAAGCAACATCGCCTTTAATTACAAAGAATTTCTGTTGACTTTAAAGGTCCTCTGCCTAGTGAAACTGGAAATCGCTACATACTAATGGTTATTGATGAATTATCAAGATTGCCTTTTGCCTTTCCATGTTCTGACCTAAGCTCCGCTACTGTTAAGAAGAAGCTAACAGAACTTTTTGCAATTTTCGGAATACCAACATATATTGATTCTAATCTTTATGGCAACACCACATAGGCTTTTAATAAATTCAATCCTTAAACGGCATTTCTATACTAACAATCCATACGCACGTAACAGTGTGCAGATATAGTACATAGAAATTTCAGCTCATCATCATCAGTCTATATACGTCCAATGCTGAACATAAGCCTTCCCAATAGAATGCCACTTTTGGTGGGCTGTCTATTGGGGGATTTGCCATAATCACCACACTTGGCAGACGGATTGGTGATCGCAGTAATGATCTTAATATTCTCAGGAGAACGCTGCTGCCCATCCCTGGTACAAACCCTTAGTCGCCTTGACGACACCCACGGAAAGGTTTGGGGTGGTCCTATTCTAAGCCAAGAACCACACGGCATTTCAGCTCAATTCATTCATTTTTCGAGTTATCCTATAGACTGACGAATGGACGGACAATGATTATGGAGATAATAGGGTTGACATTAGAACCCCTAATTTAACAGATGAACTAATATATATATGTTATTGTGTTATAGAGCAATCTGGACGAGCTAAATGGAGATAGCGGTAGAGTTAGAGGAGTCCCGTGAATTTGTAGCTTCTAATTTACGCCAAGGTCTGCTGTAAGGTAAGCTCTCTTTTGTGTCTTGTATAAAAACTGCGATTGTTCTGTGCCTCCGAGCACTTACGTAATCAAATTAATAAATTACCATAGCCTTTCTGTTTATTGCTGTGATTTATTGTTGCCAAATATGTATGTTTTGGCTTTTAATAAATTCAATCCCTAATTAAACGGCATTTCTATACTAACAATCCATACGCACGTAACAGCGTGCAGATATAGCATATAGAAATTTCAGCTCATCATCATCAGCCTATAAACGTCCACTGCTGAACACAAAATTCCCCAATAGAATGTCACTTTCAATTGGGGACTTGCCATAATCACTACGCTTGGCAGACGGATTGGTGATCGGAGTAATGATCTTATACTCAGCAGAACGCTGCTGCCCATCCCTGGTGTAAACCTTTAGTCGCCTTGACGACACCCACGGAAAGGTTTCGGGTGGTCCTATTCTAAGCCGAGAACCACACGGCATTTCAGCTCAATTCATTCATTTTTCGAGTTATCCTATAGACTGACGAATGGATGGACAATGATTATTGAGATAATAGGGTTTACATCAGAACCCCTAATTTAACAGATGATCTTAATATACTCAGGAGAACGCTGCTGCCCATCCCTGGTGCAAACCCTTAGTCGCCTTGACGACACCCACGGAAAGGTTTGGGGTGATCCTATTCTAAGCCGAGAACCACACGGCATTTCAGCTCAATTCATCCATTTTTCTAAGTATTCTATAGACTGACGAATGTACGGACAATGATTATGGAGATAATAGGGTTTACATTAGAAACCCCTTAATTTAATAGATGAACTAATATATATATATTATTGTGTTATAGAGCAATCTGGACGAGCTAAATGGAGAGAGCAGTAGAGTTAGAGGAGTCCCGTGAATTTGTAGCTTCTAATTTACGTCAAAGGTCTGCTGAAAGGTAAGCTCTCTTTTGTGTCTTGTATAAAAACTGCGATTGTTCTGTGCCGCCGGGCACTAATGTAATGAAATTAATAAATTACCGTAGCTTTCCTGTTTATTGCTGTGATTTATTGTTGCCAAATATGTGTTTTGGCTTTTAATAAACTCAATCCCTAATTAAACGGCATTTCTATACTAACAATCCATACGCACGTAACAGCGTGCAGATATAGCATATAGAAATTTCAGCTCATCATCATCAGCCTATAAACGTCCACTGCTGAACACAAGCTTCTCCAATAGAATGACACTTGTGGTGGGCTTTCCATTGGGGATTTGCCATAATCACTACGCTTGGCAGACGGATTGGTGATCGCAGTAATGATCTTAATATAATTAGGAGAACGCTGCTGCCCATCCCTGGTGCAAACCCTTAGTCGCCTTGACGACACCCATGGAAAGGTTTGGGGTGGTCCTATTCTAAGCCGAGAACCACACGGCATTTCAGCTCAATTCATTCATTTTTCGAGTTATCCTATAGACTGACGAATGGACGGACAATGATTATGGAGATAATAGGGTTTACATTAGAACCCCTAATTTAATGAACTAATATATATATGTTATTGTGTTATAGAGCAATCTGGACGAGCTAAATGCAGAGAGCGGTAGAGTTAGAGGAGTTCCGTGCCGAAGCAAGATAATGCGAAGAAGCACGGGCTCAACAACGCCATCAGGACTTTCTTCAGGTGTTGCAAGAGAGCAACAGAGTTTATGAATGCTTAATCATCTTGGGTCATTACGAAACGGCTAGGTGCCTACCAGGCACGCACTAAGAATTACCTTTTTTTTTTTTTTTTGACGGAGTGGAAATGCTCTTACGCATCCCCTCGACTTAGGGCTGTCGAGGGGTATGTGGGACTCACTCCTCGAGATGGTATGAGGAGTCACTACCCACTAAAACCACTCCGGCGTTTCACCTTCCTGCCTGTAGTGGGGACACAGTGTGGTCCCAATGTACTTCTATCCACTGTGTCCCCAGGCCGCACCGACCTATACATGTGGCCGGTGCTCCCGCGCCGATGAGGGGAAGGGTCGAACGCGGCGATCCTTCCCCCAGACGGGTGGAGTCCAACTGTGGTCCCTACACCACGGACTCCATTAGGGTTTGGGGATTAATGGTTATTAATAAAACGATGTGTGCTGTAGGAAGTATCAGTGAACTCTGATCTTTTAATTGAAATACCACTCCTATATCATTTGACTAGTTCACAATTTCAGCTATTGAGGGTATTATTAACTAATTGTACCTATGTAGTAAGTTTTGACGACACGAAGAAGTCTGACGGAATTCTTAATTGTGAACCATATGTTAGTAGACATGGACTTAGGTTGTTGTCTGTACGTAGTGCTGTGCGTAGTCCCAATAAAACTGTAGGTAATTCTTCTGTCCATTTTGTAACTGATTCCCTTGCTATCTGTAGTGTGGGTTCACTTTTCAAAGTCTTTGGCAAGTCCAAATATCTGAGCAGCGGATGAACATCATCTATATTGCACAGCACATACAGACTCTCCATGAGAACTCTATCGCACGAGTTATTAACAATGTCCAGATGAGACAGGAAATAACTGAGATCTTCTGGGTTGTTGCTTTTTGTCTGGGAAATGTTGTCGCAGCAGGAAAGGAACCATTTTAAACATTCTAATAAATATTTCTTGTTGAGCACTGGATCATAATTTTTCAGCGGCAGTTCGCACAATTTGTATCCATAATACACATGAAACCTTATCATTGGCTCTAGGAGCTTGATGCACTCTTCTGGTGGCAGCCTTTGTATAGTAATATCTTGTCTGATAGACCTCAGGCGGTCATTCAGGAAATCATATAGCATTGCAGTTGACACATCTGTTCTTTTGGTTACATCAAATAAAAGATACTCTACAGTATCTTTCAGCACGGAGTATGGGCGCAGTAGACGAGGTACGGTCATGGTAGCATCTGCTGCAGACCGGCTGTAGCACTTCACCAGCTTTCTCACTGGGCCCCACACCTCCAGGACGTGCACCAAGCTTTCTCTTTCCCGCATTGCCACTTCTTCCTCGGGGCACATATGATAACATGTGCCTTGAATGCTTTCACAATTACGCTTATCAATATTGGCACAAAAGAATTCAAAATAAGACATGATTCTCAATATTTACAATAACGCTGCAAAATATTAAAAATATTTAGCACTCAGTCTGCCTGCGCCTACCGCAGGACCGCTATGTGGGATACCCATATCCACCGGTACTACATAGGTACAATTAGTTAATAATACCCTCAATAGCTGAAATTGTGAACTAGTCAAATGATATAAATAGGAGTGGTATTTCAATTAAAAGATCAGAGTTCACTGATACTTCCTACAGCACACATCGTTTTATAAAAAATCTAGCCGCTTCATTTTGATATTATCCGTTTTTGATATTTTATTGTACTGAATGTGCTCTCGCGAATCGTTGAGTGGCATGCTCGCTGCCGCTTTGAATGGAGCGGATCGTATACTGGTGCAAGAGCTATCTTGGGCATAATTAGTTTTAAGAGCTTAAGACCACTTTAAAGTACATGTAATTAGCCCTAGAACAGGCCTAGGTCTCTTTGGGCTGTTACTGCAACACCACATTTCTACACACCTGCCCATTAGGAGTAAATCAGTATTATGTAACTGGTGTATCTAATTGTTTACTAAATACATATTTTGGGCACAGCTAATTTAGTACAATCCTTACACGGACACGTTATTCTCTCTGGTTGTGTAAGAGAAAATATTGTTTATGGTCAAATTCAGTGTCTTCTCATGGTTCAGGAGCTTATGTGGCTGCAGAGTAGGTGCATTAGCGTTGAAATCTGTTTTATCGAACCTCGCTGCGCCGTCGCGCACTGTAATCCCGTAGTGGGCGCACGCGGCGGCCGCTTCACTGTCGCTGTTATACCGCAGCCACTGCCGCAGCGAGTCTAGTGGCGCTACCAGCTGCTTGCTGTGGTACGCATGGCTCACTACTTGGAGAGCTCGTCTCTGTATTGTGACAAGATATATAAAGATTGAAATAATATGCGGGACTTACAAGGCAATGAAAACATTTTGTATGGGGACTGTAACGTGTCAAGTAGTTAATAAATTGTTAAAGATAAATAAAATTATATTAATTCTATAATTTTGGTTTTGTGTTTTATTTGATGGCGTTTATTTTCTTATGAGGTACCTATGTCTATTTATTAAATTTTCATATCAATTAGCAACAGGTAAAAATTACTAATAACTTAATGATAAAAATCTAACCCATAATGATTAAAAACAAGATTATTCAGATAGTTTTTGTTGCTGAGAGGTGCGTTATTTTCGACATTGGCTGCAGCAGAACCAAAGGTTATATACCGATTTCTTCTCGAGTCTCATGCAGTCCCGTTAAGCATAAATTGCCTTGCTTAAGAAGCCACATCTTGGGGTGAAAAGTAACGAAATTACGTTCCATTTCACTTCTCACGACACCTGCGACATTGCATATATTATAAATATAACTTCCTCAAACAAAAGGTCTCAAATTAAGTTTAATACTCATAAAATAGATACTTATTATTTAATGAGAATCAGGCTAAATAAATAATTATTTTATAAAAGCTGAATAGCCTCAAAACTCGAAAGTTATGTTGCGTAAACAGGGACGTAGTAGATAACAATGAATTTTCAATCTGACGTTTTACCGTTCCAAAACCAAATGTCACCAGTTGGAATATCACTCTGTACACGCCGGTTCCAAAACCCAAATTCACACGACGAAATTCAATCTACAATCGCTCGATGGTTTCGGAACGCTACCTTAATAATGTGTTTTACGGCTCTGGGTGGTCAGCACTGTCAAAGACAGTGTTGCCATGTCCAAAATCTTGATTAAGGTGAAGCCGCTCCAAAAATACTACAATATATAATCTGCATTGTAGAGACTCACTAAGAGAAAAGTTTAAAGAAATAAGCATATTAACAGTAGCTGGTCAATTCATTTTAGATAATATTTTATATGTCAGAAAAAATGTATCTCTCTTTTTGAGGCACTGTGAGAATAATAGTTATAATACAAGAAATAAAAATAAACTTGTTTTACCAGGGTTAAGACTAAGTAAGGTCAGCAAATCGTTCACGGGGCATGTATACGCTTCTACAACAAACTACCAGAGGAAATCTTAAATATGACGGACAGAAAGTTTAAGATTCACATTAAAAAACAACTTTGTAAGAAAGCCTATTATAAAATAAACGATTATTTGAATGACAAAGATGCCTGGTACTAATGTTAATCCAGCTTCGCAAAATAT
The DNA here is from genome assembly GCA_947086405.1 of Esperia sulphurella. NCBI lineage: Eukaryota > Metazoa > Arthropoda > Insecta > Lepidoptera > Oecophoridae > Esperia > Esperia sulphurella. Next base: position 6,624,375 of record OX352271.1, on the reverse strand, counting down.
TTATTAATTGTATGCAAACTTGATTTTTAAAAGATGTGTTGCGTGAAGTTTGTTGCGCCGTTTCTTCTTCACAGCGCTAACATCTAGGAAGCGGTAGTCGATAAAAAAATGACGTGTATAAATGTACCAAGTGTACTCATATGCAATAAATGATTTTGACTTTGACTTTGACCGCTCCAAAAATACGATAGATTCTAAGAAATTACTGTGACTGACCCAGGAAAATAAACGGTGTAATCACGGTATACTAATTTAAATAATAACAATAATTTTAGAGCAATAAAAATAAGGAGACGAATATCTTTATAAAACTTAGTCTGAACCTGATACCTATATCTAATATTTTTACCTAATGTTCTAATTAATCTTTTAGCATTTCATCATTAGGTATGAATGTAATGCAGTTTTGTTCGTACCTTTTGAAATTGCTGTGCTAGATTAGAACAGAAGATTCTTTTTTATAGAGCGGGTTATTAGTTAAATTACTATTTTGTTTAGAGCTAGCCCCGAGTTCAACTCATTCGTACTGTAGGTAGGAATCTGTTCACATAATAATACATCAATTTTGCATATCGTTTATGTTTAATAAATTATTTTTTTTACAAATAAAGGCAGCATAGACTTAATATAATTTAAGCAGCAATTGTCGCGAAAGAGCGCGAATATCTCTTATGGCAACCCCACAATAGACAACGGAGCATGACAGACTGACATTTCTAAACTATGAGTAATACGTCAAATACCGGAACGTAGCTTTGACAGTATGAGCGGGAATGGCGACGCATTCAACTAGTCAACGCGAACTAGTGCAGAGGACTACAGCCTGTGGGGTCTGCGAGAGGACTTAAGCTAAGTATCTACACCAGCTCAGTATTTACACCAACTAAGTATCTACACCAGCTCAATATATACACCAGCTAAGTATCCACACCAGCTAAATACACGTTTTCTTCCTAAAGGTTTGGCCCACACATAAGACTAATAGCCAAATGTATATCAGTTTATAGAAGTTATGTTCCCCACTTAAGAAACATCAGAGTATAAGTAACATAGCATCTGGATACAAGACTAATAGCCAAATGTATATCAGTTTATAGAAGTTATGTTCCCCACTTAAGAAACATCAGAGTATAAGTAACATAGCATCTGAATACACGTTCAGCACACACCACACACACACATAACATACTGAATGCTAAAGACAAGTAAGCACCCGCAGCTCAGAAAAGTAGTGAGTTGGTCCGGGGTTTAAATGATGGAAAGCAGAACAAGTAGGCGCCCGCAGCTCAGAAAAGTAGTGAGTTGGTCTGGGGCCTGGACGATGGAAAGCAAAACAAGTAGGCGCCCGCAGCTCAGAAAAGTAGTGAGCTGGTCTGGGGCCTAGACGATGGAAAGCAGAACAAGTAAGCGCCCGCAGCTCAGAAAAGTAGTGAGTTGGTCAGGGGCTTAAATGATGGAAAGCAGAACAAGTAGGCGCCCGCAGCTCAGAAAAGTAGTGAGTTGGTCTGGGGCCTAGACGATGGAAAGCAGAACAAGTAAGCGCCCGCAGCTCAGAAAAGTAGTGAGCTGGTCCGGGGTTTAAATGATGGAAAGCAGAACAAGTAGGCGCCCGCAGCTCAGAAAAGTAGTGAGTTGGTCTGGGGCCTAGACGATGGAAAGCAGAACAAGTAAGCGCCCGCAGCTCAGAAAAGTAGTGAGCTGGTCCGGGGTTTAAATGATGGAAAGCAGAACAAGTAGGCGCCCGCAGCTCAGAAAAGTAGTGAGTTGGTCTGGGGCCTAGACGATGGAAAGCAGAACAAGTAACTTCCCGCAGCTCAGAAAAGTAGTGGGCTGGTCTGTGGCTTCACCAAACTATAAACCAATTACACTCTATATCACACATTAGTATAATATCAGTAATGTAAATGCACTTGAGACAACCCACATGAGACAACCCACATTTAGCTCACTATAAAGAGTACATTCTTCATTAATGTCAAAACAGATCTGTCATGCTGCCGTGTAGTTACTTAGTACACCAATTCATTGGTACCCAAATTACAGGAGTAGCAGTAATCCCCAGAAAGAGCTGGGTGACAATAAGGCGAAGCAGATTCACCAAAGAGCTGACTACCACACCAAGGCGAAGCAGATTCAGGAAACCAAGATAGAGACTGAAGTAAATCAGGTCAGTCCAGTATCATCATTATAAATACCATTCGCCAGACGCTTCCAGTGGCCATGATGATTAACTCAGGCACAATGCTTAGAAACCCCTTAAACCTTATATAAAGGAGGGTCCTTGCCACATTATAGAATCAAAGGGGAAGCGCTCGCGACAGCAATGTCACAGTGTTGCTAATATATCTTTCTTATGACGAGGGATTGTGTTTTTCCAAGTACCTATATATACATAAACCGTATACTTCGATCTATCACCTTCTTAACCATTTTTTAGTACGAAAATTCCAACCCCAGCAGATTACGGTAAATTACGTCACCGTTATTATGCTTCGACGGTAGGTGGTAGAATGCGACGTTACGTAACGCGCATGGGGAGTAAAATCAAAACTAAGAAATCCTATGGCCAGAAACACGGTATCCCCACAAACTATATAGTATGCTACCTTGGACCTATTAACCTCCGGACACGCCACCAACTCGTCGAAGTATGGAATCACGTTCAACCAACTGTCCGAGGGGGGAAGAACTTCACACAACGCTAACTTTACGTAACTAATACACACTATCGTATTAGCCTTGTTCATTATGTCGCACACACGACGTTTTATTATTGTGTGCTCTATTGCTGCACTACTTTGACATAGAGCGTTGTCACTGTCTAACTACTACCACTGAAACATTTTTTTATACATTACATAGATAAAATGACCGATTGACACTAGTGCTTGACGCAGTCGATAACTTGGTATCGAGAACGAACAAATGAATGACAATTTGTTGTGTTCTGGTTAATATTAGTTCAGTTGTTAAAAAATAAACCTGTATATTGTTGTAATAGTTTAATGTTCGGTACTGCACACAATTATGTCATGTGACATAATAGTTACACTATGTTTACTTTTATCGTCTCGTCTCGTCTATTACTCAGACTATCGGACCGACGACGTATCCAAGTATCGTATTTATGGTTCCGTCAAAAGTGACACACTATAAGTAGGTATTCTGTCCGTCCATCCGCTGGATAACTAAAAACTACAGGTCTGATTGAGCTGAAACTTCTAACGTAAACGCTTAATTGTACCAAATTTAACAAAAATAATAAGAAATATAAAAAAAACTGTGTACAATGGATTACGATTATGTACACTTAGGATTCTCTTCCAGTTAACCTTATATATTAACACGTATTATTTGATTACTTGGGAAATTATGAAAAAAAGTTAGGTTTTCTGGAATATTCTAGAAAATTTACGGAACCGCAAATAATAGACATAGCTGATCTCTAACTATAACATGCAATCCTTTCTATACCTATGATACACAATAAAAATATTTGTATTCACTATTTCATTCATTCGTTCTTATCGATATCATTATCGACAACGTCAACCCCTACTCACGATGAATATGTCAAGAATGAAAGCGATAATCCGGCTGAATAAGGTAGGTAACTTTTTGGTTACCATGTGGAAATAGAAATGAGGATTCAACATAGACGGATTACATTGTTTTTATTTTTCAATAATTTTGACTTTCGATAAAAGTAGCCATGTAAATGAAATAAAATTATATATACAAGTGAAAAGACAGATTGCTTGTTTTGCCACTATAAGATGTGCATCACATTAATGCGCATTTGCCCATTTTTCACATATATTGTCTCGCCGAGCGTCTGCATCAGACTGACAAAAAGAAATAATCGCCATGGCAAAAGTTCGGGGTTCGTGACAGAGGGGGTACAGGCGAGAATGGTAATGTTACTCGTCCATAGGTTAATAGGTCCAAGTATGCTACGCATGGTATCCCCACGCGCGCGACGCTACGCAACGCGCGTGGAGTCAATCAAAACGTAATCCTATTACCAAAAACACAATTTGTGTTTGTTGCGTCGCGTCGCATGGGATTGCATGGGATAAATGTGTAATGGCGGCTCCACATTAGTGCCGTGAATTCACGGCACAAGTCGTGCCCTCCACATTCACGGGATGCTCACAATCGTTCGTGAAACCTGCCGCGAAATGGACGTAGAAGTTGCTGCTGCAATTACTTTGACAGTACATTTTCATAATGGTAATGTTCTAAAAAAGACCATTTCAGTTTCGTTATTCCAAACGTTCACGCGCGACTATATTTAGCGACTGCACACGTCCGTACGCCTTTGTAGTCCGGAGTAAACTAGCACGGGGCCGTGAATGTGGATGTGTACGCGTGAACGCCGCGCGAAAGGGGCGCGAACCCTTTGTCGCGGGACAAAATACCGACTCTGATCGGGAAACAGCCGTGAACGCGCGTGAACACCGCGAAAACCATCCACATTCACGTTCACGCCTGTTTACGGAGCTTCACGGCACTAATGTGGAGCCGCCATAAGGTATTTGGAGGGTATTTGGTTCATTCTGATGCTACAGATGTCATTATCAAACAACAAAATATTAAGGTTGTTCCCGCGTTTTTTGGAGAAAAGTTTGTTGAGTATTTGTTTTTTCTAAAATGATGTATACTTCGGGCTTTGGTGTTTTGCAGTGGTAGTATCTCAGAAGAATAATAACCATAGAAACCGCCATAATACTAATCAAGCGTACATAGCCACTTGTCAAAACTGTAGCCCGCGTGGAGACTTTACCCTGCTGATTAAAATGTTCCCTAATATAGTCGCTGTTGTATTCTCTTTGGTCGCTGCTGTCAAGTGACAAATGCATCTTGAATTTAGTTGCATTAATGATTGATGAAACGGCTTGCGTGCTAGTCGAGTTTGAAATACTATTTTAATTTAAAATCCTTTCAGATTTGTGATAAGAGTGCAGGATAATATTTTGTGAAGGTGTAAGCTATGGTATGTGTGATAAGGCGCTGCAAATTTCGCATGGGGAGAAAAGAAAATCAATCCGAAACTATAAACTTTCACAGGTAAACATTCTTTTTGTGTTTACCTATCCATTTTCCATGTTAAATAGATAAATTTATGCTTAAAAGTAAGGGAAATTAATTTCTTTTTATTATATTTATATTAATTGAGCATGTATAAGTGTACTTTCATATATTTTGTTAGTTTTGTAATTTTACAGAAATGTTTAAATAGAGCTGGACAAAAATTTATCGATAAAAGTATAAAAAGTGTTTTTTTGTGTTTTGGATGTGTTGTGTACATGAGTATACACGTATTTTTTACGTGCACACACGTATTTTTTCAATTTAGATTTCCTAATGAAAAAAAAATTAATGTGAAAAGTGGATTAATGCGGTGTCCACCGAAGCTGATTGGACGGCAAAAAAAGCACCATAAAGTGTGCTCCAGACATTTTAAATTATTGTGTTGTATTATTACCGATGATAAATATCGAATACTGAAGGATAATGCTGTGCCTACATTATTTATGTCGCCAGGAAGATTAAGTAGTTTTTAAAAGTAAACGTATTTAATAGGGGCAAGCCTATTCAGTTGTCTTCGAATTTGTCAATTCTCCTCAGGCTAGCAGGTTTTATCTTGATTTTCTTCACCGTCGTGAGCGAAAAGTAAATATACAATAATAAAAACTCATTAGTACATAAAATAGTTCTTAGCTGGGATTACTGACACCCAATTTTTTTTATTTATAATTAATCGTAATTTAAAAATGTTTAGTGTCAGATTCATTTTACACTCTTTTTGTTATTCTTGACCAATAAATATTAATTTTCTTTTCAGTGCATTTCTACAACTTCAGCTCCATTAACTTCGGGCACGGTAGTGTTCTCCGTCTCAGGTCCTTAAATTTTGGGGCCTCAGACGTTCTCGTACCCAATGTAATCATTAGGCTCTGCAGCTTTGGCATCGGTAAACGGCGCGCTCTATGTCATCATCATCAGGCCCGGCAGCTTTGGATCCGTCAGTAACATCGCGTACCACGTCATTATCAGGCCCTGCAGCTTTTGGAATGCAAACGTTATCATCTCCAGACTTACACATATCCTTGGATATCGATTTCTAATCGACCGATACATATACCATCGACATCAGGCAATGACTAATGATAAAAATATGAAATTTTAATTTTTTATTGTTTTATAATCTTTTATGATTATATTTATTGATTGATTAACACTAAGTAAATTTAAATTTTATTTTAAAAAAAATGTAGTTTTATAAAATAGTTGTAAATAAATAAACTGATTAATTTTTTACATAGAATACTGTTTCACTTTCCACTGGCAACTGTTAGATATAATAACGCAATTAGTTGCCACAGATTTAAATTTGACAGCTCTAAAATGAAATAAAATTATTTCACTATAAGATGACAATATTAGCTAGTTTAGTGCTGACAAATTAAGTGCGTGCCTTCAGAATTAAATTAAATTTTCATGTTAACATAATTTCAAATGTTTACTAAATAATATAATGATAATTTTTAGACTACGTAATATATTTTTATTGATTATCGATATCCGATAATTATCGATATCCATGTTTTGCACGTCCGCCTCATCTCTAGATTTCTGAAACAGTGTACCAACAGCAAAATTACCATTGGAGTGAAAAGGGTTGGTTTCCTTCACGTTCTTGGACCCTTATAAATCCTTCTATTGGATATATCCATTCGTTCTTTGGATATATCCATTCGTTCTTCTGAGGGTAGTATATTATACAACAAATGACTGTGCTTGTGTACACTATGAAGGAAACAAATAAACGTGACTAAGCTGATTTTCTTAATGCAGTGAACTTCCTAACCTCATACCTTACTAAAGTTTACTATCAACGTTAGTAAGGGAGTTCTGTGATTATGATTAGGTATATCAAGACCAGTGTTGGTCTGAAGCACTCTGATACTGATAATAAACAGAAAATTAAAAGATATCGTTATTAGACTGATGGCAATATTGCCAATGTCTTAAAAGAAAAAAAAAATTATTAATGTCAATCAAAATAAATAAAGTCAGAATTTTAACTTTTGATTTGTTATTTGATGAAAACTCATCCCGTTGTTGTTCTCTAACATAAATTAGGAAGTTATGTGCAGAGTTTAACATGTCTGAATCATATGGTATGTATTTTGCCAAAAGAAGTACCTATCCTAATGAAGTGTACACTTTGTTATGGTTAGTGGTTAACCATAACAAAGACAACTACCTAAATCATTTAAAATATATATTTTTTTTAGAATATCTGTTTAAGTTCCTGGTGATTGGAAGTGCTGGTTCTGGAAAATCAAGTCTGCTGAACAATTTTATTGGAAATAAGTGTAAGTATACAACTTTTCTAAAGGTCATTCCATTACCAAATTAGGGACAGGCAATATTAGGCAATCTACGAAAAAAAGTGGCATACTAAAAAAACGGGGTAAATATTTAGAATCGTTTTACCCGAATTTTGAGTCGGGGTGGTGGAGGGGGGAGGTAATGGGGAACCCCACTGTATAATCCCCCTTTCTGGAGATGTGTAGTTTTTTGTTAGTTTACAATTCTTGACAATAATACTCAAATTACTACAAAAAAACAATATGTACCATTAGCTAAGGGGGTGGGACAGGAAGAGGGGAGGGGTACCATCCCCCCGGAGTGGAGGGGAAGTGCGAAAACCATCCTAGTCCCCCAAACCCTCTTTTGTTCAAGTTATGGTAGCATGATTCTAAATCCAACCCAAAAACAACCCCGACTACTTCTTCTTTTTTATTAAATGGCCTCTCTTTATTAGAATTCTGCCAATTTCGAAGTCAGTCATGGGAGTGACACAAAAAAATTTGGTCGGTAAATCTTCTTGAGCATCCAATCTAAAAATGGACAACACAAAATATATAATAACAAAAACCCGATCACCAATATGTTAGTTAAGTGTTCATATCATTATAATTTGATTTTGTTAGTACGGGTAAAATCACATATAGTTTTAATAAGTGGAGTATTTACGTGGAATGTTTGTAGTTTTAGGCAGAATTTGATGTCAAAAAGAGAATAATGTATTCCAATTTTGAAAATAAATATTTTGATTTTGATTTTGGTGGAAGTATATCATATATGGAGTAATTTTTATGCCAAATAGATTTTTTTTATAGTGCCCTTCAAACCAGTTGTTTTTTATAGATCTTTATTTAAAGAGCTTAGTCACAATGCTCAATAATTATTATCTATTTCTCAGTGATTTTGTACAATGCATATAATTTATCACTTAAATCTGATAGAGCCACCTATTTGCCAAAACATCTAATTTTCAAAAATTGCCTTCTGTATGACTTTGGTCTGCACATACTCCACTAAAACATGGTGAGTGTTCTCTACCACCCTACATTCTGTGCAATTTGGTTAAGGAAACTTGAAATTTTAAAATTAGAAAGGGATGACTTTAAATTGAAGTTGAATTTATCTAATAAATGAAAACATAAATTTTACATGTCTGTACATTGAAAATATTTGCAATAAATATATTTGGGGGATGAAGGATAAGAAATAGACACATTAAGATCATTTTTGAAATGTCTGTGTCTGTTGTGCACACATCACTTTAAAACTACTTAACCGATTTTGATGGACTTTCACAGAAATAGGATAACTCGGAGTAACATTTAGTCTTAATTTCATCCCAATCGGCTTACTCAATCAAAAGTTATGGGAAGTTATTTTAAATACAGGAATTGTTATATCACATACCAATGTAACAATTTTTGGTGCAATTCAGATTACAATGAGTTAGGACCACATTTTGAGCTGTAGTTGGAGCGGAGTCTGATTGAGAATAGAGTGTGTAGTCCACATGAGCAGAGCGCACAGCTAGTCTAATATACTCGTATAATATAACTTTACATTATCAGTTGAGCCAAATGTGAAGTCAGTATAGCTGAAAAAATAAATAAAAAAACAGCATAATACATTTTCATTATTAACCATTACCAAAAGTCACAACTTAGTGCCATTTTGGTCTTTTTTACTTATTTTTTTAACAAAATATTGCAGGTTTTAATGTATAATTGTGATACTTAGTATTTTATACAGAGTGTGTGGTTTGGGGTATAATGTGTGGAAAACCTAAATAAAATAATGGAAACATGGGCTCTTCCAGTTCATTCCAAAGTTGTCTGTTCTAAATGTCCATTAAAGCTTTTTTTTTATTAAATAAATTAAAATATGGCTTAAATGTCTAGTAACCAAGCCAAAATCTTCAAAAAATTATATTTTTGCACAAATTTAATTTTCCATTATTTTTATAGTCAAAGAAGATAGATGTCATACTATTGGGGTTGAATTTGGATCCAAAATTGTGAATATAGGAGGCAAATCTACAAAACTACAAATATGGGATACTGCTGGGCAGGAGAGGTTCCGCTCTGTCACTCGCTCTTATTACCGTGGAGCAGCCGGTGCTCTGCTTGTGTATGACATCACATCCCGTGACTCGTTCAATGCTCTTTCTAACTGGTTGAGAGATGCTCGAACCCTTGCTAGCCCCAACATAGTTATACTACTTGTTGGCAATAAAAAGGATATGGAAGAATCAAGAGAAGTTACATTTACAGAAGCTAGTCAGTTTGCCCAAGAAAATGGTAAGCAATCAATAATGCCAAAGAAATATGAGTGATCTGATGATAGTTTGAAATAATTTAATAATATCGATTATCAATTTTCATTTCAGAATTAATGTTTCTGGAGACCAGTGCTAAATCAGGAGAGAATGTAGAAGAGGCATTTTTGAAATGCTCCAAAACAATTCTTGCAAAAATAGAAACAGGTGAACTTGATCCAGAGAGAATAGGATCTGGTATTCAGTATGGAACTGGAACTTCAAAGAGATTAAGTGCACCTAAGAGGCCTGCCAGAGCTCCATCTGAGTGTGCGTGTCGTGTTTAATTAAATTAAGCTCTATGTTATAGTTTTATCTGTTGAGAAATGTTAAAAAAATCACTTAAGATCAAGCAACATTTAGGTTTCTCATGAGGCTATGTCGCGTGATTTGTGCAGCAGTCACAACGACGTGCGTAGTACATAAAGGAACACAAGAGGGGAGTCGCCTTACTCAGGTGTTTCCCTCTGCCAAAAGTACAGGCCCACTTGGGTGTGCGCGGTATTGACTTTATCGTTGTGTAGGATATGTTACGAATGTATTGTTTGATTTGATTAGGACGAATGAGGTCCCGTTTGCAAAATGTCCCGTTGCTATAAATGGACTCGTTCGGAAAAGGTCACTACTATACCTAACAAAAGTAAATAATAAATGTAGCAACAGTTTTTTTTGCTTTAATGAAAATTTAATATTAATGTCGTTATTTTCTATTACCTATTTTAAAATTCAGTTACTTCACGTCATAACGTCGGATTAATTAACGCGATTTGTGTCATTGACTTTCAACTGTTTATTTTATTTTTAAATATCTGTAAACAAAATATCTGGGTTACTCGGAGCCGTAATAAGACCTCTTGTCCACGACACGGTTATCTCCGTGAAAATCTACGGTTAATTCGCCGCGTGTAGGCACGGTCGTCAGTGTTGTATGGATCACTATGAAAGCTTGTAGACGTGCACGGTGGCGCCACGGCACGGCGCCGCGGCCGTGTGCGCCGGACTACCCCTCGGCGCGCCGCGTCTACGCACGGCGTGATTTTCACCAGTGTTGTATGGCAGTCTATCGGGGTGTGTCGACGGCGCCGGACGTATGCACGGATTCGTGACGGTTTACATACGTACGCCAGTACTTAGCCAATGTCTCGCCCGGTGATTTTGCCGTGTCATGTACAAGCTAGCACGTTTTTTCAACCGTACGCCTAACACACCGTACGGTTGAACAACCGTGTCGTGGACAAGAGGCCTTAGTCGGCACTTTTACACTTTACTATGGATCACACACTTATATCACAGTATCTTCATATCACAAAAAATCCACCAAATGATCGTGCGCACCGCTTTTAAATTCTTTTTCCATCCCACCAACACTATTTGCGCACAGCCTCCCTGATTCCACTATGTACATCGTTGAGCAACTATTGTACTTTAAATGTTTTATTATTATGTTTACAAAACTATAATTACTTCTGTATTAATTTATTCGCCATTTTACTATTTTAACACAGTATATTTTATTAATTCATTAGGTATATTTTACTAACGAATAAGTTAATAAGATGATGCAACATACACACTTCCGTGTACTATGCTAGACATTTAACCCAACAATGTTTCATATCTCTCTTTATATGTATATAGCTGTTGCCCGCGACTTCGTTCGCGTGGATAAGTTACATATGGTGTGAATTTTAAGGATCCGCAGATAGCCGACATGACAATAGAACATTCTGGAAAAATCTGGAATATTCTAGAAAATTTCTCAATATTGTTACTCACAAACGCTTAAGTTAACACGCCATTCAGCACAATCTCGAGTTTATATGAGCCGTACAATGTATTAGAAAAAGGATAGAATTATCCCATCAAGCATTTTTACCACCCACATCCACCCACTTCAACCCACCGTAACCAAACTCCCTTACTGCAAGTGCAGACTAAAGGCTATCTACCACTGCAACTATCAAAGAGAATATAAAAGCAACCATGAGTGGGTGACAGTGGGTGGTTATGGAGAAAACGCTGGACATACATACACACACTTTCCTTTTATATAGGTATATTATATGAAACATTTGTATTTTTAACATAGCGCCATCTATTGAATATTTACTCAATCCAGTCAACAGATATCGCCATCTGTTAGAATCGGAGCTAACAGATAATTGTAACTGTCAAATAATAGACAAATAATTTGCAATAAAATAATATTGCGACTATAAATTGAGATGTAAGCTATCCTATCTTTTAAGTTGGATCAAATTGCACACGGTGTGCAAATCAAATTTAAAATCGGCTAAGTAGTTTAGGAGTCCAACGCGGACAAACAACGCGACACGTAATTTTTATATATAAAGATTTAAATCAGAAACATATCTGTTCTTTGTACGTCTTATGTGGATTAATGGCCACCTGTTAATGATGCCTGCCTGCCATACCTGCTAATGACCTGTTAATAGCCACATTTAAAATGTTATAATGAACTTTGTACCTACCTAATACTGTTATGCTGTTGGTTTTCCTAAATAAAATAAAATAAAAATAAAATAAATGAATTGCAATGAGTGTTAATTCATAACGTACTTTTAGATAAATATTGGAAGACTACTATTAAACACTACTCATTTTATTTTTTCACTTATTTTGAACTTGATTTATATAATAAAGAATAGGTATTATAAGTATTGTAAATATGTAACTGTATGAGTCCAGCAATACAATATGTCCAGCTATTTTCCTGCTATATGTTTAGAGACTGGATCTTTTTGAGAATAGGATTTTTGAGAAGGAGGCAACGGGACATTTTGCGAACGGGACCTTATGCGTCCTAATCTTCGATTTATTACACGCGTGTTTTGTAGCGATATAGTACAAGTGTGCACGTGTGGATCGGCAGATTAATTTAATACTTTATTTTGCAAGCTAGTACTAATTACAAACGTACACATTTGGACCCATAAGAAGAAAGTGAATGACCATCTTTAAGCTTTACGCGACAACAATCATGTGCGTACAGATAGGGGCTGTAACCAAAGTCAATCACGAATTTTGTAGAAAAATGGCAGCCTCTTTCTGCCCCTGATACGAAAAGAAGGCATCCAAGAGTTTTGGAAACTTGGAAATTTGCAAAAAAAGGTGCTAAACTGTTTTTTTTTTTGTAGAATTCTATGAAAAATATTACAGTTTCTTGGTAAAGAATGAGCTGTGTTGACGAGGGTGCATAGCTCTTCAATACCTAGTTGATTTTGCAATGCGTTTGCTGTATTCCCATTGTACCTAGTAAAAATCCAAAAAGCTCGCCCAGTTCTACATCAATTGCCACGATAAAGCCAAATCTTTATATAAGAACAAAGTATGAGGTGTTGTAATCAATATCTGTTCTTTGAGCAAGCTCTCTGTTCCCAGCAGTCTGATAGTGTCTTCCCTCTCCCTGATTGCTTTGTGACTGCATATTTCCGTGCGACTACAGCGTGTCGTGCGATTACGCAACTAATCGCAAAACTACGAGCTACAAAGTCGCTCGACTTTGTGCATGGTCAATGCACAAAGTCGAGCGACTTTATAAAAAAATTTGGAACAAAAAAAATCTTTTGAAAATTTTGACGATATTTTCACTCTGCTGCTGGCACCACATGTTTAGGGATATTTAATTACTAGCGTTATTTATCTACTATGGCTGCGATGACTTACTATCAATTGTCATTGCCTTGTTGCCTCCTCTGCATGCGTAAGTTCCGTTGGCATCACGCGCCGCAATTTCACGCGAGATGTGATGAAAAAACTTAGAGACGTGAAATTAGCTGTTTCTTGGCAACGGGTGATACGATTTATAAAACATGACAGGGTAAAGTTAATTTCCATTGCAATTTTTATTTTTTCGCCAATCAGGCTGGCTTATAAAAATAATAATCTATAGATTTTGTTAGTAACAGACTTAAAAGTTATTATGAAATCATACATCATTTTTGGGAGATTTGTGAAGCATGAAGTTTTAATCTTAGTTCACTATAAATGACACGTTTTAGTCGCCGAGATCTGTCGCATTAGCGGATTCGGACAATCACAGCACGCATAATCATATTTTTTTTATCATATCGCTCGAGAAATTGCGCCGCGTGGTTTGCTCAACAGACTTCTGTTGCGATTATTTATAATAACAGCCAGCCAGCCTTAAAGCGGATTTCTGATCTCAGTCAAAGTTTTTCACTAAAGAGCTGTAAACCTGTAACTTTTTTATAGATCTGAATTACGACGAAGAATTTTAACAACTCTCCAGTGTAATGTTAATTACTACTGCTAAGAAATTAGATCCTATATTATATTAACTATTGATTGTGATGTATTTTTATTATTATCGTAGAATAAGGCAAGAAATTCTAATCATACCGTACTTTTTATCATTTTTTATTAAAATGAGTATAGTTTTCAATAATATCATATAATACTAACATAAAAATATAATAGATTGACAAAAAAAGATTAAACTGTCTAGTTAAGAAGATACTAATATTAGCTGACATTGACTTTGACTGAAGTTCGATCGCTACAGACCCACTATATTATTTACCCCAACTATTCGTATAGCGTAGTAAAGCCGATTATAACCTTAGCCTACATAACGTTATCCGCCCAATGTGCGCAGGACCAATACAGTCTCGTGTAAAACACACAAAGGGAAAAATGCGCACTATTTATTTTAAGGTTGAAATCTGTAGTTGAATTTTGAATTATTTTAAATATCTGTCTTTAGCCCATGTCCAATATGTTAATTTAATTTTTTTTATGTTACGAATTTATTTAGCCTTAGTGTTAAAAATAAATTGTTATTAATGATAAGTTTGACATGGTGGGGCACATAGATTATGTACTGTTTAATTGTAATGTGCACTTTGTGATGAAAATTAATTGCTTTTTGTTGTAAACCCATTATATTGCATAATGCATATGCAACCTGTTTATAATAAAATAATATAATCAAAATCAAATAAGGTCCTTCCATACATGTTTTTAAATCCAACTGTAGTATGTTGTATAGCAAGTTGTCTTTGGGTCTTATCATGCAGGTCTATATCCATTACACCTAAAGGATATAACGAATTAGCCATATTGACCTGTTTACAAGAGCATTCAGTATTGATTTTTGTTTTGTGACAGTGTTGCAGGACTTGGGTATCTAAAGTCAACTGTATCCAACGCGGTTAATTCAAATAACATATAACATTAAGTAGAACCTAACTATTCTAATCAATAAGGAAGCGTCAGTAACGCAACAAGCATTCGTTCTCATAAAATGTACCAGGTATTGTTTAAGTAAATGTTTATTTAATCAACGACACTGTTTACGTGTAGTTTAATAAAAAAAATTTAAATGCACTGCAAACATGTTTTATTTATACTTGTAATAGTAAGTAAAACGGATCATTATTATTAAGTATTCTATGATTCTATGCTGCCCCAGATAACATAAAAAAACATTTGTTGGCCTGCCTGCGAGAATAATTCAACTTATATTAACCCAAGGGGCAAGATCGAAACCTATAATATAAAATATTCGATACTAAGAGGAAGAACTAAAAAAATACAATGTAAGTTTTAATGACTAAGTTTAATTCATTTTACGCGAAATTCGAAACATTTTTCGACGTTTCCACCTTTCCCTACCACTTCCCGTGTTAAGAGAAATAGAAAGTACAGCATTATGTAGGTTATTTTAACATTACCGTGGGAAAGAAAAAAATTCTGTGGTCCACCCAGGTGGACTGAGCAGGATGACCACGGACGAACGCCTGAGTTTCAGACGGTAATAAATAGCTTTATACATAAACTAGCTGACCCGTGCCCACTTCGTTGGGCGGTAAACATTTTTCTCGCGTATTTAATATTTTACATTATCTCTTAAACTATGAAACCAAAAAACATACTGTAACTAACGAATTTTATCTAAATAAAATTTCCTTGGTGATAGAGCAAATTATTTCTAAATAAATAGATTGACGTCATCATCATCATGTAAGCCTTTAGACGTCCACTGCTGGACATAGGCCTTCCCCAATGAACGCCACCACACCCGTCCTCCGATTCCAGCCGCTTCCGGCCACCCTCTGCAGGTCGTCGGTCTACCTGGTGGCGGGGCGTCCCACCCTGCGCGTGCCGATCCGCGGTCTCCACTCCAGAACTCGCCTGCCCCAACGGCCGTCGGGCTATGTCTGTCACCTTCGTTCTTTGTCGGATCTCTTCATTACGAATCATATCCTTCAAAAACTGGAGCGGATTCTGTAGTCCACGCGAGCTGAGCCGCGGGCACAGCTAGTAGTAGGTACCTAATCGCCTTGGTACCAATGTAATGTATGAGAGTGTTTGATAACTATAAATTCGCATAACTTTTGATTGACTACACCGATTGCAATGAAATAAAGCCTATATGTTATAACGACTTTCTAGTTTCTGTGGAAAGTCCATCAAAATCAGTTCAGTAGTTTTTAAGTGATGCGTGCACAAACAAACAGATAAGCAGACAAACAGATAAACAGACAACAATTCCAAAAATGATCGTAATGTGTTTTGTTGCTTATCCTTAGACCCCCCAATTTTTGTACAGACACGTGAAGTTAACGATTTTACTCGTATTTATTAGATTCCTGACGAAAAAAAACTTCACTTTTTGAAGTATTTAACATGACCTGGAACTTCTATGCTGTATCAATATTATGCTCATTATCTGCATTATTTGTGTCTATTAATTTTTCGCTAATACTTCCGTGTGACTGTGACCCGTGGTATGAGAAGCGACTCTTCCACCTCCCGCCGCATTTGGACCGCCACGACGGCATCCACTCGAAACCTTCCACATCCTGTAAAACAGATGTATAGAAATGATTTAAAAAAGAAATTTACACTGCTCTATAATCACGTAGAGATAAGTAGGGTCAGTTTAAGATTGAGTGCGGGCCTTTGAATATACGTACTGAGGTAGCTTTAACGAGTTTTGCAGCAAGTTCGATGTTGCCCTTATTATAAGTATAAATAGTACCATAGGCAAGGAAAGCAACGGTTTATTTTTTCACAATATAACGTTGGGCCTGCACTGAGAAGCAGATACCTCGCTACAATGGTCGCTTGGAGTTAGTCTACACTCGAGTGCGCTCACTACTAAGGCTTGCATCGGAGACACTGTTGCCCGTTACCGCTCTGTGTAGTTTACTCGTATGTTATGAGTAGTTATGACAGTACTTAAAATTAAGTAGTTTAAATGGTTTTACCACCATTGTTAGGTTTGAAAGTTTCAAAGAATTCCTTCCTATGAAGCAGATCTCCTGGGGGTTGCTATAAGATTGATCTTATTAATTGATTGTTTAATACAAAACAAAAACTTTTCGTATCATTTAAATCAGTTTTGTAATACAAAATTTCCGTCTAGACTCTTCAAAACAATAAAAGATATCGACAACTCGGCTCACAGCCCACTCAGCCCGAATACAATCTAAATTAAAACTCTTCACATTTATTGTATTAAGGTTCAAAGTAATTTAGTAATAGACTAGCTGTGCCCGCGGCTCCGCTCGCGTGGACTACAGGATCCGCTCCCATTCCCACTTCCTCTCCCTATTCCACTTCCACTCAGACTCTCAATCTCACTCTCAAACCCGCTCCAAGTCCAGGTCCAGGTCCAGGTCCAGGTCCAGGTCCAGGTCCAGGTCCAGGTCCAGGTCCAGGTCCAGGTCCAGGTCCAGGTCCAGGTCCAGGTCCAGGTCAAGGTCAAGGTCCAGGTCCAAGTCCAAGTCCAGGTCCAGGTCCAGGAGCAGGTCCAGGTGCAAGTGCAGGTCCAGGTCCAGGCCAGGTCCAGGCCAGGTCCAGGTCCAGTTCCCGGTAACGGTCCGGGTCCAGATCCAGTTCCAGTTCCAGCTCCAGATCCAGGTCTAGCTAAAGGTCCAGATCCAGTTCTAGATCCAGCTCCAGATCTAGTTCCAGCTCCAGATCCAGCTCAAGATTTTTCATCGTAATCGACTAACTCTATCAAAAGTTATGCGAATTTATAGTTTTCAAAATCTCACATTACATTGGTACGATACCCGCTCCCGCTACCGCTCACGAATTCAATCGAGCATTTACACCCTACACTCTTCGCAGCGTATGCAAGTTTTCGGAAACTATAAATTCGCATAACTTTTGATTGACTGCATCGATTACAATGAAATAAAGCCTATATGTTACACCAAATTAAGCCCCATGTTTCTGTGAAAAGTCCATCAAAGTCCGATCAGTAGTTTTTAAGTGATGCGTGCACAAACTCACAGACAAACAGACAAACAGATAAACAGACAAACAGACAAAAATTTCAAAAATGATCGAAATGTGTTCTGTTGCTTATCCTTAGACCCCCCAATTTTTTTTTTGCAAATATCTTCAATGTACAGACACGCGAAGTTTACGATTTTATTTATTAGATAAAGTATCTAGTATTTTTTTTTAGAGTCAATAGTGTTAAATAATTTTGAGATTAGGTCAGATCCCTTTAAACGACTGTCTTACAAAGTCGTCGTCTGCTTCAAAGTAATCTAGGTGGACATTTCTTGCGACGGCCGCTGGTGGCGGCGGAACTTCGAAGTTCAGCACTGGCAGCGTCCATTTTTCATAGAGGTCCGGACGTGCTCCGAGCGACTCCTTCGGTTTTTTCCGACAGTGGTCTTCTATCCATTTACATTCGTCCGCCGATGGCACTCTGTTAGTATATTATAGGTGTATGTATAACATCGACGTATATTTTCATAGGCCACACTGAAAGTTTTGCACTCCTACATGGCTACTCATAATAGTAGCCAGCAAATTGACTTTCAAATGTTATGTTTTAAAGAATAGAATTGCATTAAAATAGCTTGTAAAATATTGTTTATGGTTTATCAAAGTTCACCTTTCACACTAAAAGTGATTATTTTTTACAATTTTAAAAGTTCTCTTTCTCCGCAAGTACGCAGTGCTCCTCTCTAAAGTGATTTTATGCTTCAAGCATCATATTTCAGCGCTGTGAGTTATACGTTGAATTTAATCGTGGTGGTTCTCTCCATGATTAGTTTCGTGATGGTCATCCGTTAGTTGCGGTCACTGAGGAAAATGTGGCTACGGAGTATATATTGAAAAGCAATAAATATGTTAGTTTCGTTGTGTAGTTTTATTTATGAGTTCGCCAAACTTTCAGTGTACGCCTCGTAGTAACATAGTTTATCGATTTATGAAAATTAACCTTTATAAAAATCGTCATGATATCTAAGTATGTATATCTAAGTACTGCTGGTTTGATAGGAAATCATTGAAAAGGGAAAATTAAGTATATATGCTATGATATTCGAGGAAGATGTCAAAAGTATCCGCATATAATTTACAATAGGCATACTATACTCGTGCCTATATTCATATTCTAATTGAAAATTAAGAATCCCTAGGAATTTGGACAAGAGTTGAACACTTTACAAATACATACACCAGGACATACAACCAATTTGTATAACTTGTACAGATTTGTCTGTCCCCAATCGAACCCACTCTGACGTAGTCCAACACACACTTGTGGTAAGCGGCACCTACATTGTATAGGTAGGGATCTAGGTCACTACAAATCATACTTACCTGATGATAGACGAGAGGTCGTCGTATTTATAAATTGCTTTTGTGGATGGGTCGTAGTAGCCTTCGCCGGTGTCGTGGTAGCTCCGTGGCACCCACTTGCATGGCTTTTCAAATGTTTTGAAGGACTTAGTAGCTGGTTGCACGCCTATATCGTATTCTGCTGTGTATCTGGGTAGAGGGGAAGGTACCAATATGACACATTGATTTACTTTGAAAAGATGAAACAGGAAAATACAATAAATGTGAATAAAATAAATTTATGTATCACAATTCTCAAATGAATCAATGGGACAAAGACTAGTAGATACTTTGCTGGCAACAGATTAATCCTGGGCTCAGTGTGTAACGTTACTGATACTTATTATAGGTAATATTCTTTGCCTACAGTAGGTAGCACGTGCAATACGCCAAAACAAAGCTTTCGCATATTACCAGATAGGTAATGTGCGAAAGCTATATTTTTGCGGTTATATGTATTTTTACTATAAAGGTATTTTTTTTATTATAAATAATTATAAAAAAATTATTACAAATAAATAAACGTATAATATTTTATGAATGATTTCTATAAAATTGGATTCACATCTATTTATATACATATTTATTTAATTTCCATACAAAATTAAGGGTGTCGCGGACTCAATATTGTAGCAGTCACACCGCTAACGAATATTACCTTCCTGTTCGTGCTTTTGGCATTAACGTCTGATTGATGTTTATAAAATGTTAAATTAAATTGAATTATATTAATATACCTCCTATCAGGGATTTTGCAGTACTTCCAATCTTTCTCTTTGTACTCCAGTCCTTCCTTGAATACTAGCTGCCTCTCAACTAATTTGCCTTTCTTGAACTTGCCGTTTATAAATTCTCCCGTCTGGTATAGTAGGTCCCCCTCTCCATGGAATTCGCCGTCTTTGAATTCACCTTCATATACAACTCCTGCAATAATATAGGTACAGGCAATATAGAACTATATTTTCGCCACGCGGCGTTTACCTAAGCTAATCAACTCTCCGTTAACGTTAACTTACGTTAAGGTAGGTAAGTATTATGTCCATTATCACTATCTGCATTCCAACGATGCGCTGTAAGATTTTTTAAATCGGGCAGGTAATTCCATAGATTACAATACAATACAATACACTTTATTGCACAAACAAATACAGTTACACGTTATAGAAGTTACAAATAGTACAATTTAGGCGGTCTTATCGCTTTAAGCGATTTCTTCCAGACAACCTTGACGAATTTCATAAGCTTAGGTTAACGAGCAAGAACCTTTAATTATTATACTTTCCTATGTTATCGTGGAGTCTTATGCTATATCCTAAAATACTGCAGTTCATTTATTTAGTGTATACTTAATATCTATGTTATGTAGTCATACCATTAGGAAATGTGTACACGCCAAACCCACTAATGTCCAGTATGTCCAAGCTGCCCTCATAATAGGCGCCACTTGGTAAAACCTTCGACGAGCGGTCCACCAGTGGTTTGTTTATTTGCATTGACCTGGAAATGGGTATAAGTACTCGTATGTAGGTGCAATACTGTCAATATTTTATACCTATTATTTTCTTACCGGTCGAGAAACAAGTCATGAGCTAGGGCAGATTTAACTTAGCTACGCTCTATCTTTCAATCAAACTCTAGGCAATAAATGCTACAGACCAGTGATGGGAAAAAGCACTTTGAAATCGTTCTAAAATGCGCCTACCCACATGCGAATTCACTGCTTAGTATAAATCGAAGATAATTTCGTCGATGATGTTTCATCGAAAATCGTGTAAGTAAGGTATCTAATCGAAATTCGATT
Organism: Esperia sulphurella; assembly: GCA_947086405.1. Taxonomy (NCBI): domain Eukaryota; kingdom Metazoa; phylum Arthropoda; class Insecta; order Lepidoptera; family Oecophoridae; genus Esperia; species Esperia sulphurella. The sequence goes on along the minus strand of OX352271.1, from coordinate 6,603,244 downwards.
TTGATAATGACTACACAACAACACATGGATCTTAGCAATTTTATTGGCTAGAAACTTAAAGTTTATAGCCAAATGTGCCGCTCCCATACTGTAATTGCCGAAAAGCCTGTGGGGTAAATGGTTATTACGATGTTAATATTCTGTCTGGGCTTTAGGTTAGTATACCTATCGGATGAATAAGAATAGAATGAATTATTTTAACTCAACAACATATCAGCCATTAGACTTTCACTGCTGGACATAGGCCTTCCCCTATGAACGCCAATACCCGGTCCACCGCCATCTACATCCAGTCGCTTCCGGCCACATTTTTTTAGGTTGTCGGTCCATTTGGCGGCAGGGCGTCCCACTCTGCGCGTGCCGATATCCACTCCAGAACTTGTTTGCCCCAACAGCCATCGGTTCTACGACTGATGTGGCCCGTCCACTGCTACTTCAGCTTGCTTATCCTTTCGGCTATATCGGTGACCTTCGTTCTTCGTCGGATCTCCTCATTACGAAACATATCCTTTAAAGATACCCAGAGCATAGCCCTGTCCATAGCTCGCGGAGCGACTTGAAACTTGTGAATCAGGCACTCTAGAATATATTATCTTTGATCAGGCCCACCACAGTGTCCACTTTTTGCGCCGTAGCCACTCTGTTTTGGCTCACACAAAGAGCTTAACAAATTATTATACAACGTTTATGAGATGAGGCCACGGGTCGCTTAAGTGAAGGTAGCTGCCCCAGCCATTAGGTAGATTATGCAGGCGAACTTAAAACAACACAGAGGGGAGTCGTATACTCAGGCGCTCCCACAGAATATTAGCGCTCCCCTCTTCCAGACCACCTGATCATGTGCGGTATCGATGCTTCCGGCTTTCCACGTTAAGTTAATAGTATGAGGGTCAACTACTCCTCCAGCCAACCTCATCTACTCGTCATCGATGAGCATTAGTGCACATTGCAACACGAATAGCCAAAAAGGATGTAAACAAACTTTTATATCTTATTCTGGCATATCCACCATCATGGATTGCAATTATAAATAGATAGCAAACTTGTAAACTCTTTAACGGGGTTCACCTTACTTGCAATTTTCTTTGTCTTCTTCTGCTTGTGAAAACTTTCTCATCAGTTCACCCCAACGCGCCTGGCCGGTTTCAGAAACCCTATCAGGACATTGGGTGAATAATCATTGTCGTTATAATGAGTCATTACCAGTGATCGGCCAGGTAGAGCGATTTTGCGTACTTGCAGCATATAGATTATGAGAATAGGTGACTTAATTTTTTTTAATATGTTTATATTTGATTTCTGTTATATGTCATTACTTATGTCTGTTGCTTTGTAAGTAGATGTGCTATGATGAACAAGATGGAAAGACTCATTTCAAAATCAAGTGAAATGTTCATACTGTAATCAATATAGGTAAGCAATTTTACCAATGGGTATAAGTATTCACTTACTAGTACATATATGAAATTAAAAATCATTCCACGTGCGCAGAAGCCTACACACCGACTTTCGTACTTACAGTTTAGTACCTATATATATAACAATATAAGATCCCTAAGTGGAGTAACTCCGCCTTTGCACATTCCTATTTTATTATTGTTGTTGTTGTGATTTTTGGTACAATAAAGCGTTACATACATACATACATACAATATACCTACTTACAATATATCTACTAACAATAACATTTTGTCGCAAATATACAGCTATTTCTCTCCACTCCATTAGGTAGAGTTACTTTTTGTCATGTATTCTTGTATTTGCAACAAGTACCTAGGTATTTTAGACTGCTGAAATTAATAAAATATCTCTCTATGTATCTAAAATGATTCCTACAAGTAATAATAACTTACACAGAGCAATCCCGTGTCGTGGCACCTTTTATCATGTTGACTTATATTTATTCACCAACGTAGAAAAACATTTCGTTATAAACAGAGCGTAAAGAACCTGCGAAACATCGCCAAACCGAACAGCTGGCCTACTGGCCGTGCGGATTGCGTGCCATAGTCCACCAGCGCGCAAAGTAAGGACTAGCTTTTTCTTGCCCCTCAAAGTTTTGTTGTAGCGTGCGATCTTTCTAGGGGAAGTAGGTACGTTCTAGTCAAAGCCTGTAGTCCATTCAAACCTATAGGGCAGTTGTCAAAGATTAAAATGGAGTCGTTGTTAAGTTAGACTTTAAGAATCCATCAATTCATACTAAATGGCTGTACATTATCTAATGCTAAATTACAAATGTACAATTTGGCTCAAGCATTTCGTCGGCCGCTGCCGCGCTATGGTCTACGTTGCTTCACTGTTTGCAACCTTTTTCGGCCTATGCATTTAGGTACTGCTTTACGTTTGACTGAACTTCGCAATCATCAATCAATGAGCATGGACATTAGACAATAGATGCAGATTTTGAAGCGCAAAACCACACCACGAGCGGGCAGGCTAAGCTGGCGGTCGGGCGCGTTTGGTTTGACATCTTTTGATACTTCGGTTCACACCGCGTAGCTTAGGTCTGTAGTTTGCGGTGTGAACCAAAGTATGAAAATATGTGAAACCAAACTCGCCCGCCCGCCAGCTTAGGCCGCCCGCTCGCGGTGTGACCTGCGCTTCAGTTCCGCAATGGTGTGGGGCACATCCTAATTTGCATTTTGCATAGCAGCTTGATTTGAGGTTTAAGATCGACACCAAAATTATACCTACCATATAAGGCTTCTTCACTGTGTGATCATCAGTCACATATTTTTGAGGAAGCAGTACCGATTTAGAGACACTTAAGTTTAAAAAACAAAACGACGCGTGTGAACTTGGAATAACAACATACTTGCCGTATGTTTATTGAGTAACGACCTGCGATATCTTAATATTAGTTAAGATGACGTTCTTCATAAAATTAGATAGACATCTGTCTTTCTTGTTATGTTTTGTGCATGTCACTGCTTCGTAATTATAACAAAGAATTCGATGCTAAAAGTATAGAATTCCAAAAAAAATGTATTTTGTTTGGCCAGTTATAGACCTATAAGTAAGTACTACCTATAAGTTAGTAAGACAATGTATCGCGATGAGTAACACAATTCTTCAATCTGTGTTGGGAATATACATTTTCTTACGTGATATTAGTACAAAAATCTAATCGGGGTGGGTAGAAAGAAGTCTGGGCTACTACCACAGCTTTTTATTATTTAGGGACCTAGAAAGCTAGAAATATGGGAAGCAAAGTTTTTATTTTCTTACAAAGTTTTTAATAAATAATTTCATATACATACTTTCCAACTAGCACATAAGCGTTAAGATAAGCAGTAGTAGAGCTGTATATGCGTTCTACTAAGATCTTAAAGTGTTAACGCATGTCTGCATAAGGGACTTATAGCATGCTATAAAACCTTTATATCCTCGATTTTGGCGCACGATTTTACAGGTAAAACCTGTTTAAAGCCGTTACAAAGTTTATATATTCGTGATAGTGGTACTGCTTAGAAGTGTTATTAACGCGTCAATTACTACTGTAAGCGGTAGAACAGTTATACGGTAAAGTTTACGGACGCATAAGGCAATAGAGAAGATTTAAATACCGCAATAAACTTTAGGATGTTGCTAATTAAGAATAATTTAACGCTTGAAACGTTGTTACACCTGTAAAATGGAGTTTGCTGAAACCTTGTGTTATACAAAGCATCTGTAATGAATAATGACGTCAGATATATCTTTGAACGGTATTTAGATACCTTATAACTCAACTGTACAGATTTAGATGTCAGGACAGCGATAAACAAGCTTTAAAGCAGGTAAATTATATTCTTATAAGCATATAGGTTATCAAATTGAGTGCATTTGTAGAAATAAGACATGTGAAAAGAAATGGCCGAGGAAATTTTCATTCATCCTTGAAAATATAAATAATGTTGATAATCAGTTTTAGTGAAGTATGAAGTTTATTGTTACTGCGCTTGTAAATTTTATGTGAATGTGTACTATGTTTTTCAGCGTATTTTCAATGCGCCTTCAATGAATGTTTTTAAAGAAAAATAATGAAGAAAATCAAAAGTGCTATTAACCTAAAATAGTATTTATAACTTGATACTCAAATTATGATCAGTTATATATTTACTCTATGATTTTAGTGAATGCCATTTATAAATTAAGTAACATAAATCGAAACATTCGGTAATTAATAGTGATTTGTATTAATGGTTTCCAAGGTTATGTTGACCAAACAAATGGCGACGTAATTTTAAAAGTAAAGTCTTCTCTTAACCCTATTAGAGCACTCTTTGAACTACAACATCGGTATGCAATAGTATTGTACACCCTTTGGTTGATATAATAGAGTTACAATGCACTTCGACAACACTATAGAATTTGTTGTTACTACACTCTCAATTTCCTCCGTTGTAGAACCAATGACGGCACTGAAATTTAGATATAACCTTAAGATGTATAAGACACTTCATTATAACAAATATATACCAATAGGAGTTAAAGGGAGTTTATTAATACCTTTTAACAACTTTAGGTGCTACGGGCCGGTTAAATCGTTAACGTTTTAAGTGTACAAGCAGCCACTACCTCAGCTTAACACTAATGGTTGTTCTACTTAGTTATTCAAAGTTCTAATAATACCTTTGAAGCTAATTTGTTTTGATAAATCATCTATATCACTTTTAGCGACTACCGAAACCCTTAGAAATCAATAATAGCACTCTAAGCTATAAAATTATCTATAACCAACACTTAATTGTTACTTGGGTTATATACCATTGTATTACTCATAAATACTTATATTTGTTAGCTCGGAAATATTGATACAATAAAACAAGGCGCTTGATTTTTTTATAAATTTATTCTTGAAGTAACATTGCTAACAGCTCGTACATATACATGGAGCCTAGCTTTAAAGGTTTTTATTATCGCTTTCGCTAAACTGGCTCAACATTAATTTAACTTATTTTATAAACTGATCTACAAAGTTATTGAATATAGCTGTTATTTATTAAAATAACTATTCTGATAGGAAAGTCCTAACCAAAAATCTGAAGGGCTCTTCACACAATCATACATTAAATCAAATAAGTAATGATAATATCAAAACCATCGAGCTCCAGGCCCAGCGATATAATAAACTAAGTATTTATACGAAGACACAATACTACCACACGGATACTGGGGCACTCATTAGCTTTAAGTACCAATTAACTTTTACAAATCTCTAAAATTACACTTTACATTACCGACAAAGAGAGACCCGGTAACTTAACGTTAAAAAGCGTACCAGTATCCGGCTTATAGTCTTCGAGTGTTATAACGTGGATGTGATATGTACATTTCTGCCTTTATATCTTTTTGAGACCTTTTAGGTGCTTCAAGAGACCCATGGAATGTAGCAAATTGCCCATTTAGCGCAGAAATAATATCAATTATTTTATTACATATACACAACACCGTATTTTATAACGGCATATATTCGAATTTATTTTTTTAATTGGACTGGGTAATAGAATAAAGTCCCTTTGAGCAAATTAATAAATATTTGAAATCATATGAAACTAACATTGTGTTGTTACCTGAGCTTTGGAAAATTCCAGCGGTCGTCTTAGGCGATAAAGTAGGTTTAAATGATGATACACACACTACCACCATAGATTACTACGCGCTCCTACAGTCTGTGCGTACATACATTTTCTCATACACGCGTAGCCAATGTATGTTACGCACGCGTAACGCCCTATAGACTAAAATAGCCTTTGAGTTCATTAGGCCACTATGGTTTTATCCACGCCGCTCTCATAAATGATGGTCTCTTTAAAAACTGTTTCGAGCTTTGAATTAAGTATGTAATTCCTTTATTTATTTAAGTAACATCAATTGTTGAATTGTATATAGTTTGTACTCTCCTTAGTAATCGCATGATTGCTGTTATTTTTAAAGTAAGTACATTACAATGTTCACTATAATTTATAATAATTCCATTATCTAAACATTAAATATTTGTACACAAACCCACATTAATCCTAATAACAATTACACTTTTTTGTTACACGGCAACAGCATGCAAAAAATATACTTAAAATAAAATGCACCTATTTATAACTCTAGGAACTATTATAGGATGTGATATAATTGGATTGAATCTGTGCCAACTTAGCAAAAAATGCACAATAAAATATTGTTACTAAATAAGGGGATAGTATAATTTGATAACGTATCTTCGAACCTGTATCTACGAACAAGATATTACAATTTGGGTGAGATGACATTCACGTCTTATTTATTACAATCAAAATACAATGAACCCAATAATGACAAATATAACTAATATTTTACAAATTAGCCCTAGATCTATCACAGAAAAAATCATATTACTTAAACTTATATCATAGAATCTTTGATTTGAATATGTTTTCGAAATTCCGTAAATATCTACCTTAATATTAATTAAAATAAAATACATACATATTCGGCTGACGAGTGATAGATTATAATCCGATATAAATAATATTTCTTTGTTAAAATAAATTTGAGTGTAACTTTCAAGTATTCCATAATATCCAGCTACTATAGCAGCATGATTACAATGTACAGCATGAGTGGTCGTAAAAGGAATGATAATAAAAAGTAGGTAACCTTAATAAAAATAGGTAAATACCTTATAATGTATTAAAGAAATACTACCGAGATTCTCATGCGTTATGTATGATGCTACTTGTGCAAAGAATGATATCTATTCAAATAAAGTAAATTATTATGGATTTAAAGTATTTTAAAATAAGGCTGTAAGAAAATTTTGTTACATTTCTGAACTACAGTCGCACATTATTATTTGCTGTACAAAAACATGTCCTATATAAATAAACGCTGCATACATGTATATAGTTGACTTTATAAATAATTCCAAAATTCAAATATGAATAAGTACCTAATAATTTCTTAACTATTTATTTTTTCAACATTTAGCTATTTTAAAATTATATCTTAAAATAACTAAAGTTACCTCTCTGTTATTTATAAATAATGTACAGTGCTATAAAACTACTTATTACCTACGTAACATAATATTACTCACTGAGAACTAGTTCGGACTGATTTACCTGTGGTATTTCTGTGTGCTGGCTAAGATAGGCACTTGTGCAATAATGCGTGTGATATTGTGCACTAAGATCAATTTATATCGTTCTTTACTGCAAATAGGCGTCAAATTAATCCAAATCAGTCTTCCAAAAATACTAATAATAATAAGTATCGCATCAAAGACAGACCGGTATAAGAAACAACAGTAAAGAATATTAAGTTAACAACGCTTTTAAAAATCTTGATTTGTGACTAGACTGAGGTCTTTAAGTACACGCGTACCCCGTTACAATCAACGTGTGGAGCGAAACATATTAATCTTAGTGCCTATCCTCATAGAATAGTGCCAATAGAAAGACTTGGAACGTGTTCCAACAGAGAGCAAACGGCTGACCGAAGCACACAGGGCTATCTATCATAATCGTACATTATGATGATATACGCTCGAATTTTGGAACGCTCACTAACAATGATGTCTTAAGCACTTGGCCACGAATAGGTTGTTACAGCTTAGGCCATAATAAATGTTAGACCGGTGACTGGCAAAAGGTGCCAAGGGTCAACCGATTGTCAGCGAGCCATTTACTGATTTCTCGGCTGTCGATTCGCGTATCGTCCGTGGTCAAGCTTTATATTTCATGTTAATTTTGTAGCGCGTGACTTTGATTGATTGATACAATAGTATGATACTGGTCGAATTTGATACGCCAGAAATTACGGTAATATACGCTGCCACATGGTTGCATTGTTAATCTAGCTTAGGTCAGTAAATATATTAATGAGCGTTCCATTCGGACGTAAACTACTTTGTATATGAGCCTTACAGTGGCACTGTAGCGCCGCCATGAGTCAACGCTGACACTTCTTATTATATATCGATATTATTGCAACTTTAATAATGTACTTGATCTAACTAAATACAAAAAAGAATATCAGGTTTGACATCAGAGGCGTCTCACACAGCTGAAATAATAATTTCGATATACATAATTATAAGTTAAAGCAACTAACCGACCAACGGACGCAGCATTCGTAAGCTATCTAGTACTATCTACTGTGGAATAAGCAGAACTAAAATTAGTGATGGCCACAGTGATATATCAGGGATCGATTATTTAGCCGAAGCTGGTGAGTAGGCCGTGTCGGTGGAGCGGAGTGTTGTTGCCAGTCTATGCGGCTTGTAGGCTCTCGCGGCACGCTACTGCTGCGACTAGCGCCGCCCCGCGACCGCTACCGTCCTCAGACAGCATCAGATCGAACTGTAACAATACAATTTATATTAAATACATGTTTTGTAAGGTCAGTTATAATTATAAAGCTTGTAAATGCTTATACGTCAGAGCGAAGAGAATATGGATGGTAGGGTTTTGTCATGTTTTTCAAAGGTACGTTGTGAATGAATGAAACGTTGTGAAATAATAATCCTCCTGAAGTACCAAAAATTTATTGGATAGATCTACTCTATAATATAATATCACTATATTTATAATCATCTATCTGTCTTATAATGAGATCTCCCGAGTAAGGTTTTCCTGTCTTAATATGCAGCTACGACGGAAGGGAGCCCAGTGGTGACGATTTAAGTAAAACTAGTGGATAAGACCAAAATTACCATTGCCTAAATAAAAGAGTTATAAATAAAAGTTATAAAAACTCATGTAGTAGGTATGTATAGGACTTGATACATACCTACTACATGAGTACAGTCAAAGGCAGAGTAAGTTTGAGGTTACGATTACGTGTCGAATAGGACTGAAAAAGTTACGTGGACAATTCATGGAAACAGTGAAAAAACCTTTTATTAAGTAGTTCATAACTAATCTGAAAAATTACGGCAAATAATTATGACTAAATATGTACACTGTGTACGTACCTAATTACAAATGTACCGTACACTCATCTTGCTACACAGAGCGACGCAAAGATAATTTTAGCTATTCGATCTTGACATACTTTATTTATTCCGATGACATTGAAACAAACGCCACCGAGAGATACTTTTTATTCACTAATTCGTAATTAATTTAATTATACAGATTCTACCTACCCTAGCATAGCATTTAGTTAACAAAGGCATGGTAACATATCTTTGAATTGAATTGTTTATATTATGTCGTTTATCTAACCACAACACGATCCAAAGTTTAATTCATAGGCAATTGGCAGCCTATCTTATCTAATATAAGAAAAGTCACCAAAGTGTACACATGTGCGGGTTCCGTCAATGTTTAATAATTTTTTAAGTTTTCATTCAATATCTCGAAAAAAATAGCCGGCGAATAGACAGACGGACATAAAACTTTCCTATAATAATTTGTTTCGGCGGTACCCTAAAAATACGTTGGTACCCTCTTCACAACTCAATGGATCGACATATGAACCAGGAAGTGACTAAGTTTACACAATAAGGTTATCTGGAAAATATAGCATTTAGCGGAAAGGCCGTGCAGCTAGATTTTACAACGAAATCCAATTTGTATTCTGTTTTATCTGTGTCATAAAATGTATATTAAACTAAATAAACCAGGGACATATATAATTTACCCGAGAAACCTTATTACCGAGGCAGAAGCTGGTGCCTTACGTACATTTTGAGATATAAATAGAAAAATAAACACAAAGAGCAAGTCAAAAAACAAACGTGATGAAATCAAATTTCGAATGATGGAACTGTGTACACTACACGCCCATGTATACGTACCTACATAAGTAAACACTATATATCTCTGTTGGTTAATTGAGCAGTTTGGTAGCGTCACGGTGTTTAAATGACGTTAGATAGGAACAAATATCAACAGGTGTAACCAATTACCTATAGTAATCGGTTACAGGGGCAATCAATATTTCGATGACATGACTTGATCAATATTTGGAAACGAGATATTTTCAAGTAGCTCTTTAAAACAAAGAAATAGTCATAAATACGTCGATAAATAGAATGACTGTATTACAGAATGTTAAAGTAATGCGAGAATCTTTTGCAAAAGTCCATGAATCAAGGCAATTGATGTAAAAAAATCTTAAGTCACAATGACAGTTGAGTTTAATGCAACGTCATATTTTGCCAACTTAAGTAATTAAATTTAATACCTGAAAAATCGCTTATTGGAAAAAATGTATTCCCATATACAGTTCTCTGCCGAACGGTGCAACTGTCATAAAAAACAAGTTGTCTTTTCACGCCATACTCCTTGCGGGATAGGCAAGAGCAATGGAGCGTTAAGTAAGACTTGAGGCGCGCAATCCTGATACGACACACCTCTGTTTCTTTTAACCTTATCATCTGCTATCTACATACATGCTTGCCATAGGACATGCAAAGTTCCATGTGATAAAACTATGTCCAGTGGGCTTCGCGTCCAGCCTAAAAAAGGATTTTAAGTAACTACCTGTCGTCGTCTACACGTGTTAGCCTCCCAACTCCATTTTCGCTGTTATTATGTTATGAACGCTATTTTGTAAGTGTTAGGACATATAATTGCATAGCAGCCAAAATGGAGTTGGGAGGTTAACACGTGTAGCTGACGCTATATTGTGTAATCTAAACTGTGGTCGTTAGTACTGAACAACAGAAAAACGTCTTATACCTATCTCGAGCAATTGTTAGTTTGTTAGCTTCGTCACGGTGTTAAAATGACGTAAGTAGTTGGGCACGAAATCAACATTCATTATGACTCGCGAAAAGTTATATGAATACGTTTGTGTGTTTCCTGGCGGTCATCTCAGCCATTATGATTTTCTCCTTTAAAAATTATTCTTCTTGAAGACTTTAAATGAGTCGTTTCGTCTATCTTAGTATTATTCCATCACTAGATGAATGTGACCAGTCACCAGAATCCTGTATCTAATTGCCGATTACCAATAATAAATCTATGTCTATAGAGGGTGGAACAAAATATCAGGTACCTACTTAGTAACCGGTTAGTAAACAACTTTTGTTTTATTTACGTCTTAAGATTATTTGAAAAATATAATTCAACTATTCATACAAAATGATCTGCCGAGAGCGGTGCTGTACTTATACAAATTTCACTAACAATAAGTATAGATAGGTAACCCGTAAGTTCTAAATAAGTAAAAATAAAATATTTATACTACAGCACGTACATAGTTATCTAATCATATTTAGGATTTCCGTTACTAGACAGTGTCAAAAAATATATAGAGACTTCATATTCAAGTTGAACAAATCGTCCCCAGTGGAGAGTGAACTCCTGACTATACAGAGCGATTTAAGCGATAGACGCAGTTTTACTTTATGTACCTACACTGTACAATGATATTCAAAATTTTCCACTCCAACTCCCAAAACATATTTCTTCCCAGAGATCGAATATGTGGTAAAAACACCAGTAGGTATAATCACTAAGCAAGACTGACAAAGTTCATGTTAAAAATAGACATTCATTCCATTTCCATCGATAGAAGAATTGCGTAAGAAGAGGTGTGTCTCTTAATGTTGCCAGAATCCAGATCCGGTTATTAACAGAAGTGGTCGGTGATAATATAATGATTATGTTCAAAGTTCATCGTAAACGTTCGCCTCAATGAAAACAGCTTTATCTGTTGAACGTTGAACTTATTTGGTACAAAAAGGGGGCTCGTCTGCGATAGACTATCTGAACAGATAACGAGGTCACAAGGTCTGTAGATAAATAATTGTAATAAATATTTATTACAGTTTGCTCGAGGACATTATTGATCCGCTGATGGGTGGTCGCTGGACGGATAACGGCAAACCAATACGCAGTTTACAGTATTTACTTAAAACGTTGATCCGATTCATTCGTAATAATATTTTTAAAATCCTGATAAAACATTATCAATTCTATGTGTGCTTTGGATGTCTGCACATAATATGAAGCAACATTTCATCATGGGAATGTTTCCTGTTCATACCATGTACAATGGATCAATAGAAAAACAAGTGTACCTACATTCACCGGCTGCTCTCGATCAGTAAATAAAAGTAGAATTATAACTTTTAAGACTTCTATAGATAACTTCTACGGTAAAACGGGGTAGCTGCTTAAATGACGGAAAGAACAACGTATAAAAATGTAAAAGTAAAAATTCCTATACGTTTGTGAATAAAAACTGATAAAAGCTTCAAGTTTGAGTAACACTTTATTGTTTAAATAAACCCAATTTGAGCTTTTAAATTGGTCAGACTTGTACCATGAGGTCTTAAGTACGGTAAGCAGTACTTACGGCAGCTAAATTTGTTGCTCTTTATCCATATTCATTTATTTGCAATAATTATACATATGACTAACCGAGGCCACGTGAAATGAGCTTAGATTCTGAGGAACACCTATCCTATTCACACATTATCATCATATTAGGTCTTCGACGTCCACTGCTGGACATGAGCCTTCCAGACGCAGACGGGTGAATATTCGCGGATTTATGGCGGGCTACAGCTAGTGAAGTGAAGACACTGACCTGTATGCCGGGCCGCACGAGCTGCGCGATCTTTTCGCACATGAGCGCGTGGAAGTGGGGATGGAAGCGGTAGACGGAGCCGTCGATGCCGACGGTGACGCGCGGCTCGTCCATCTTGTTGAGCAGCGTGGCGATGCCGGCGGACACGAGGTGCGCCGCGCGCCGCGACACGCACTCGCACACGTGCCGCACGCTCGCCATGTCCACCTCCGTCGCGTGCGAGAGCCCTGCAAGGAAACATACATACACACCATTAACAAAAAATTAACAAGTATTTTGGTCACAGATCAGACCGGAAACCTTATGGAGTGTTTTGGCACGGTTTTAATAAGAGATTGCTAGCAGACGCGTTACGTTTTGGCAACTGTACAATTCCCATTATGAATAATAATAAGGGGAGGATACAAACTAGCTATCTAAGAACAGTAGTTGGAAACCCACAAAATCCTACGCGTAAGAACCTTGACCTTGGCCCTATAACCGTCGGCTCCGTAGGAAAGGTGCAGGGCGCCGATTCATGCGACTGCGAGTGTCAGTATAAATCTGGTAACTCTATCAACGAAGAGGTAAGCGGTTACCCTCCAAAAAAATAGGGATTTTCCTTATAGGGTTTCCGATGTCGTTGGGCACTGGTTGAATAGTGAATCCAAGTACTCCACTAGATTTTTTAATTGTGTTTACTCTTTAATAAGCTTGGAACTGGGATTGGCTTGTCCGATGGCTGGCTCTTGTTAGAGAGTGCATAATGGCTCTTTAAGTTTGACGGATATAATCCAAAATGCTTACGGAGTAGGCTTTCTAATTTTGTACAAGATCAGAATAACGTGATAGCTGTGGATCTACTATACACACTTCTCAGTTCATAACAAAAAGGTTGAGTTTTGTCACTCTTAAAGTTTACTATACACATTTTAGTTAAATAGGTATACAATGGGCGACAACTTTGGAATTTAAAAAAAACATGCCTAGAAGTAGGAGCATCTAATTGATAAGTAAATTCGTTCTCAAGTCTAATTATGTGCACAGTCCAGTTGATGGAGGATATCATTAAGTCATGTCAAACTAAAAAACAATTCCAGCTTTGCTACGAATCAGAATAGTTAGAACAAGAGAAGACATTTGCTGTTAGCGTCACACTCGAGGGGATTTCCTACAATCTACATACGTCCTTAATCGTTGACGTACATACAAACCCATCACGGAAAACTTGCCTTGCCAGTTCAAAGTAAAAATCCTTTATTGAACATGATCTACACTTGATGCTGCTTCGCGTATTCATAAAGAAACTTTAATTCAGTCAGCATTTTGTGAATAGAACTAGAAGATTAGCGATGCTAATGTTTAGTCGCTAAAACTAGCTACCTACATAAGTTGCCTGTCATCGATGCTCAAAGTATCGATGGTGCGCGGGGTCCAAGGCTTTGTTTGTGTACGAAATGAAATTTAAAGAACCTTGATTCGTATTGATTCATATAAGTATATTTAAAGACTATACTCGTATACGATTAGGTATACGATTATATTAACGGGTTACGGCGAGCGTTTCATTTAACCAGGTCAGTCGTAGTCGGTACCTTTAAAATGTCTGCTTTCCATGCAAGTTGTCTCGGGTTCAGTTCCCGGCCGTGCCAATGTTTGTGTAAGAAGATCAGCAATTTATTTTGAGCCATTGCCAAGGATATTTATAAACGTGTTATTTTATTGATGGAAAGTGAATTTTGGGGACCTATGTCTCATGTGGCGTATGCACCAGGTAAGAAGAAGAATTATTTGACAATCAGAAATATGTACGTTTCTAAAGTATCAAAATACCAACAATGTTCAATGACACCATTGATTTTTTTTTATTAATATCTTGTCTATCTAACAAGCACAAGGTCTTCCTAATCTGACGTTCAATTTAATAAAATAATATGTGAAAATAAAATAAAATAATATGTATACGGAAATATTTATGTGATTAATAATCGGAATCGGAAGTCACCAAAGTAAACTATATTATATCTTATACTTTGCATGTGTTTCCGAGTAGTCTGTTTGATCCACATGCATAATTAATTATTTTAACACCAACTCACTTTCACCGCAATACGGCGAGGTCAACGTTTATCAAACCACAACAAGCAGGTTTGGAATATTTTTCCCAGTTAATGAATGAATTGATTAGACACAAAAGATCAATGAAGTCGACTATCATTTTAATGAAATCTAAGAAAATGAGGAAAAATTTAATCAAAGAAAAGGTAATTTAAAATAAATTGTCAATTATTTGTGTTAATTGACCGGCTGAGATGAGATGAATAAGCAACATTCGTTATTCTGTTTCGCTAAAACAGTTTTCAAACAAGTAGCCAAAAGAAGATTAGTAGGTACCGATTATTAGTTCTATAATATTCTGTTCTTACGCAACAGCTGCTATGTAACCGGTTAAGTACTAGAGTGAAACATTATAGGTTTCCTAACGTACTCAAGCATACATTATTTTTATTTTTATCGTGCATTGTTACGACATGATTGATGAAAACTTTACATAATAGAATCATAACTATGCAAACATTTAAAACCAAAAAGACTTAAATCATAAAGGTTTAGTAACTTGATTATTAAGTTAACTTAATTAATTATTGATGTTATAGGTGTAGCTTAGGTTTAGGGAGTAAATTATATAGTAGTTTTAAAACTACGCGCTTTTGTGAGTAGCGCACTAAAAAGTTAAATAATCCAAAACCAGATGAGTACGTCCTGAAATTTAATACTTTAAAAGTTTTGGTATTTGTTACTAATTATGAAGTTCTCATGACCTCCTCCCTCTTGCTCCATCGGACCCTCCTGGTCACAATATTGACAAAACGCTTATTGAGATGAGCCAAATGAGCGCAAATTCGATGAGCTTATTATGGTTGGACATTGAGGACTTAATATGACCACCTCCATAACTATACAAGATCGATGGTACCGTGTTGTTTTGTCACCAGAATTTCATCATCATCATAAGATTCAAATCGATACAACAATTAGAAGTGGGTGAAGAATTAATTGTAGGATTTGCTTACAATATTAGGAAGTTACAGGTCCCACTAAAACATGTGTGTTAAAAAGCGGTCATTTTACGTGCAATTTAAAATGGAGGATATTTAATTAGTTATGGTATGTCATGCCAGTGTCGAAAGAAATTTCAAAAAAAATGATTAAAATGTAAATTATAAACGACTGAAAATCACTAATTCATACCTAAGCAAACAGGTTTTAATGTATACAGCCCAAAGGACAACAGACCCATGCATGCGTGTGATCTTGGGATAAAATATCCTATATTTAGAAATACACTGAACTGAGACTAGCAGTGTCTCTACTTGAATACGTATTTCGTGTAGAAGGTGTCTTGCTAGAACAGCAGCTCGAACCGTCCCCACCAAACATCAGACCAAATTCGTTGTTGTTTGATTAGGCTCAAGATCCTAACTTTTCTAAAATATTTCTATGTTATATGTAAAAATGCTAACTGAGACTCACCTAGCTCATCCAGCACATCGATGCAACTGGTGAAGTCCCCAGGTTTGTCGGACTCTATCTCGGACACGTATTTGGTGTAAAAGCTGCCTCGCTGGAACAGCAGGTCGGACCCGCGCCCGCCGAACAGCAGACCCATTCGTGTGAACTTGACCAGTGCCAGTCGCACTAGCTCGCCCATGTACATGCCCGATATCATCTTCTCTTGTCTGTAACAACATATTTCATCAATCAGTTGATCAAACACCGATACTGTTACTAAATGTAATATATTATTAGAAGGTAAATGATTTCCTGAATAAGAATAACTTTCCCAAAGTAACCCGCATAATATATTCAAATGGTTTCCATACAATACAAATTCTGCACTAGAAACGTGAATTCATATTTAGGTTTCGTAGTGTTGATTATAATAATCTATGGGTAGTGAATCTATAGATATTCTATTTTAAATGATAATGAGATAACAATAATATCTTTACGAGCCACACACATACACATTATCAGATATACAATATTTTAGGGCATACCTGTGTGCACGCCTTTTGTATTATTCGACTCATGCAAATTCAGCGAATCGAAAGATAAAAGGAAAACAAGGTCGGCAACACTGTTACAAATAAGTCATAAGTTTACTCAGGATTTTCTTCATATCATTGTAAAATAAGCGGAAACTTGAATTCGAAAAAACAAGAAATTCAGGAAAACAATATGTCGTTGTGCACTTGTCCTTGCGACAGTAAGTGATTTGATACGTCTGTAGTAGAAACTAGTCCGATTTTTAATTTGCCGGGTTTTGTCTTCTGGGTTATGTTTCTTAAACATAATAAAGATTTCTAATAAAATAATGGAAGAAAACGTAGGACCACAAAAATTCCACATTTTACTTTGTGCCATTTCGAGACATCTGATGCTGAAAAACCAATTTAAGTTTTTTGGAATGCGAAGGGTAAGTGCAGGAATTCTGGTTTCTTCTAGATGGAACTTATATGAAAAGATGATACTGGGTACGTATACACCCAATACGCATTAGTACAACTTTTTATTACACTGTACTTTGCTTTTTCTCGTATTTATGTGCAACAGTTTATTTTGTGTAACACGTAGATATCTGTTAAATGTTACACAAATAATGTATTACCATACCACCTTATTGGCGCAATAGCTTGGGCGTTGGAAACGAGAGCTAGAAGTCGTGGGTTCGATTTCCACTGGTAACAGACAACTTTGTTCAACTTGGTCCTGATCTATTGGTGTTCTATTTGTCCTGTACTTATTAATTCCCACAGTACAGGAGAAGTGTATGTATTATTATGTGTATAAATTATTTTTAAAATATTAAAAAAAAATTACATCTGCTTGCCCTGGTTGATAGAGTTGGTATCGACATCCCTATCGAACTCTGTCCGCACGAAGTCTAGCGCCCCGTCGTCTCCGAACGCACCCCATTCCGTGTTGATGAGAAGCTCCGGCTTCCCCGGTTCTCCATCAAACAGTTCGCAGTTCTCTGTCTTCTCCACGTAGCAAGCGTTACTGCCGGTACCTTGGCGGGAGAAAATGCGATGAATTGATAGGTCTTCGATTAAACACTTTCAATATGGGCAAACGTAAACCACAGACAGTAAAATAAATAGAAAAGGAAATTGGTATACTTTATTCGGTAAACTACTTAAGTTAATATTAAGTACGGCTATAGCGTAATTCAACTTGGGAACACTACAATACAATTCAGATTCGCTAAACTAGAGATGCTATAACCGTGGACTAATGACCGCTTACCTACAAAGTTACAAAATAATGCCTAGCCTACGTTATCTGTTCAAATATTTACATTTAGTATACATGTAGTAAGTAAATAATCGAATAATAAATATTAAATAAAATGTCACACTTCCATAAGTAGACATTTTGTAGTTTTATCTACAAGGTGTAACAAAATACCTGCGTCGATTTATTTAGTCCTAAACAACATATATTTTATTCTATACAAATAGTACATGTTTTTCAGTATTAAATACTAAATGTCCTTGGAAAAAATCACAAGTATTTTGTACAGATTATAGATACTCAATTAAGCGAGTGTTAGCCACATTATTATTATCAAAATAAATTAAATCTATTAAAATTGAGTTATTGTAAAAAGCTGTTTTTTCTTGCGTATAAAACCGATTAACGATTGTGGACATCACTGTCTTAAGTTATACATAAAAATAGTTATCAATTAACATGCTATCAAACAATGCAGTCATTCAATCAAACGAAAATTAATGTTAGTAGAATAGTTATTGAGAAATGACAGATAATCCTGACTATGCACACTGATCCATTTGCATTAAAAATGAGTATAGTCCAAAACTGAATAACAGTGGCGCCTTCTTTCTTAGAGCATTTGTAACTTTAAGTATAATAATCAAGTAAGTTAGCCACAATGTAAATGCTAAGAACCTACTCGTTAAAATAATATGTGTAGAGTCGAGATTATCAGTATGTATGTTAAAAATGTATTTGAAATCAAAACAACAAAAGGCAAGCAAGCTACACCCACCACATGGCAATAAACAAGGTAAACCTACCAACGATGAGTCCTATTTTGCAGTTGTGGTTTTTCCACGCGCAAGACATCAATGTACCCGTGGTGTCATTCAGAATAGCGCATATATCAATCTGTACGTCCTACAAGAGTGAGAAAACATGCGTTTTAGACCAAGAGAAGAAATATCATTCGAAGAGATACTGTAGCGTAGGAGAAACAGTGAATAGACCTGTGAAAATTAAATATGTTGAAGATGATATAAAGAGGCTTTCACTCAACATAGGCTTAGCCTTGCCAACTCAGTCAAGAGACTATGTTCACTTCTATCTCAAACTATCAATAAGATATATTTATTTATGCTCAAATTAAATTTATATCCTACCATAGCGTATACTTAATTTAATTACAATTTAAAATACAACATACATCATAAAGTAATAGTACTTATAGGTAATGCGCAAATAATCAAACATCAAATTTTGAAAGGACTTGATGCTGCTTTAAATTTTTATTTAATGTATAGGACTCCAATAGTTTAATAGCTCTCCAATATAGTAAACAAAACAAAAAAGCGAAATCATAATTGGGTATACTAACTTAAAACGCTAGATATAATATATATCCACTCGATGTAAAGTCAGTTTAAGGTAAACGAGGAACATATTTTTTTGAACTAATATATTTCTGTAAAATGTAAGTGTACCTACCTATAGGTATTATTTTGTGCACGCTTTATTTTAATGTTCCTTGTCCACCTAGATTGTTGCTTGCTACGAAACGGCTACGATCTACGAAGTGGAATATGGGAACGAACAAAATAGTATTCTATGTTCTATTGTTTAGCGTCTACTTAAATGCGTAAAGAAAAACCGCATGTAAGTAAAATGTAAATAATAAAGTGATCAATGCCATTTTCTACAAAATATGAACTCGTATGGTTTATTCAGTTAGATAATTCACTTTAACATAATAAAAAGAATGAAATGAACACAGTAATACTGAGTTGACAACAGTTGACGTGAAAGCCAATTGGCTCTCGTTGTGATTATAAAGATCATGCCTTACAATTCTAACAGAGAGCTGGTATCATCGTCAACTCACCAATTATAATCCCTATTCGGCAATTAGGATCCTTATGCCCACATGACATAAGGGTACCGGTCGCATCGTTTAAGATGCCCATCACAGATAGTGAAAGATCCTGGAAAATAATTTGTTCACACATCTCGGCTAATACAAACAAAATTATAAAAGTCATGGGTTCTAATTATATTTAAAAAAATCTAAAGCAGATTGTACAGGAGCAGCTGAAATTATTTCAATTTTAAGCTGTTATATCATTTAGTTTAAGGGTGCCGTATTCTAAAATAAAAATGCCTCACCCCAAATTCTGTCAGCTTGTCAACCCTCCTGAATAAATAATGTTTACTGATCGCTGATCCCTTATAATTTGCTATAAAGATAATTACAAACTTACCCCACGTCTAGCGATTGCATCCTTGAGGCCCTGAACAACATCCTCGCCTACTACCCCGGAACAGGAAAAGCCTTTAGTCCAACGCTGCAAAATGCCTTTTGTAAGGCCCCGCTGTTGCAGTGGAAAACTGAATGTGAATCCGAGCGCCAAACGTTCTTCATACACATTATGTTCCTGGAGGAAAATGGAAATTAACATTTCATTTCTGGTGACTTTTATTTCTATAGTCATGACATTGAAATAGTGTAAAATTATCCTAATAATCTCTATATTGCAAGAGAACTGTCTCAGATCGAAAGCTATATTGATATGTCATATTTAAAATCCAGTTACGAACTTAAAATGAATATTTAATTAAATTGATCAGAAAGAATGAAGATCCAGAAGTGGATTCGACTTTTGAATGCTTTTACACAATTCCAATGACATCTATAAACAAAAAATAGGAAATATACCTTCATAAAATTAGCTAAACATTCAGCTATGTGATCGAATAGCGCTACACCAGTGCCAGTCATGATATGCTGTGGTATAGCATAAATTTTAGACTGCATATCAAAGTGGTTCTCCCCTAGGTTTATAATTAATACTCTGAAGTTTGTGCCTCCTAAATCTAATGCCAGGAATTTACCACGTTCTGTAAAGAAAGTAAGATGTACATTTTATCTCGACATTTGTAGGTATAATAGTATTATTATACTAATTATCTTATTTTAGTGAACTTAAAGTTGATAATTTAATTACCTTTTCCGTTAGGCAAATCTTGTATATATGTAACCCAACACTTGACAATAGACTTGGCATGGGTGTCCTTGCTGAGGCCTTTGACCAAGTCGTTGTGGAGTCTCTTCATGATCTCCCTCAACTGCTTGTCGGTCATCTGTAGGACCTCGCATTCTTCGCGAATCTGCACAGTTCAAACAAGAAGGCACGTATAAACTATGTGTATTATGTACGCTCTAAAAGTATTCGTATGACGTCTTCATTGACCTGCGCGTACGCAATGCGCGCGAGTGGCAACGTAAAATATTGTATGTGTATCACATCACAGAGTGTAATAGCCTCTTTTGACCCCACTCACATTGAAAATAAAAGGATTATAAGAATATAACATCTTTATATGAGAAAAATAATGACATATAATCCATTTATTAACATTTTATGACCAATTTTATAGATATCGGCTAATTATGTTCGGGATGAAAGTGAAAAATAGGTAGGTACTAGGAAGTTTCATTAAGCAGTTATTAGTAAAAATTTCTTATAAATAGTTCTCATGATCTTTTATTATATTCAAACAGCAAAAATATTAAATGTTGTTAGAAAGGATATATTCTTCTCACATCAGTCCTGATATATTCCAGTCACATAATTACAGGGTGTAACAAATATCTGTAACAACCTGCACCTTTCACTGGAAGCGGCAACACACCATACAGTACCTAACTGAACATTCTGACGGGTAATTTTTTAAAACCATTCACGAGAAAATTTGCTGAGGCGCCCACCAAGAAGTATTCAGCTTCATGGTCAAGACGTAAATTAGTACTAACAATTCGGAAGAATAAAAACGAATACGGTGCAATTTCCTTGCATACAAACGATAGGCGGCAAGCGAGCCATTTATTATCGCGAACAAGTTTCACAAGGTCAAAGCGGTCATTACAACACAACCGTTGCTTTCCAATTCAAAGCCGGCTCGTAGTATTATTATAATACGCTTAATGTTTTCAGTTAATACACTTCCATTGTACCACGTACTCACCCGAGGTAGGTTGTTGATGGCCATACCCATTTTGTATAAAATTTAGGAACACAATTTTATAACTCAAATACGTTATAAATACCGCGCACGTTTTATTTTACAATGCACGACTTGCCAAGTCCGCGAGTAACTGAGGAATACGAACGGTACGAGACGAGACTACGAGTGGACCGTCACCGCCAACCGTCGAACAAAACGAACGCGCACACGGACTCGCTCCTTTCATTCATGGATCCTATAAAGCATAATGTTATCTCGCTCGTATACGATGAAACTATGTGTGCCAGAATAGCACAACTAGAGTAAATTAAAAAAAAATTATTGATGAAATTGTTTCGTTACATTGGGATAATGTGCTGCATAGTTAATTGTATTTTCCTGGAAATTTGCTTTAGAGTCTTTAAATGTTTACAGTATTTCCCATGGCGCACCTCTTTTGTGTAAGAATCTGATTGGCTGGCGCGTGGGCTCGCTCGTGACGTCATAAAAATTCCTCGACGTCTTTCTATATTTACATACAATTCTGTTAGTAGTCGTTGGCGGTTGCAGTGTGCGTTAGGTGGGTGGTGGCTCACGCTCACGAACGCACACTGAACCCAAAGTAGTTTTTTCCCGTAACTTTGCTCGCGTGGCATGGATTTCATCATTATGATTATTCATTCTGCCTACATGAAATGCTCGAACTGGGTACAGTATGATTCTTCGCAAAGAAATGGAGGAGCATCGCATAATCATTCAGTGCCAATTTTCTCACCTAATAACTTTTAGATTGAAATCGTATTTTCTTTATAATTTTATTATATCTTTAACTCTGAGTGCACAACACCGCTATAGTCAAAGAAAACAGTCAACATGACTTTGACTTTCGATCGTCTTTGGCGTGGTTTTTTCGGTTTCGGTTCAGTTGGAAGGCGCCACTCTGAAGCTTGTTGACTAGTTTGCATGTCAAACTCGTAAACCCACGTCTCGTCACCAGTAACAATGCGTTTCATGAGTGTTGGGTCGGAATTGACTCGTTCTAGCATGTCCTCAGCGACTCGTAAGCGATTGAGTTTTTGGAGAAAATTCAGGTCTTTTGGCAACATGTTTCATACCCAAGTGATTATTTAAAATGGTACGTGAGATACACAAAGTTCAACGGCTATCTCTCTCAAAGTTGAATGAGGATTTACAGTCACTATTTCCTTCACTTTTGCGATGTTAACTTCAGTTGCAGACGTTGATGGCCTACCAGTGCGAGGCAAATCTTCCATCACATCTCGACCGCTTTTGAACGCTTTGTACCACTCGTAAGCACGTGTTTTTAATATAGTCGACTTACCGTAAGCCTTCTGTAAGATTTTCAGTGACTCCGAACACGAAATTCCATTGGCTATGCAAAATTTGAGACAAACTCTTTGTTCGATATTTTTGTTCATTATGAAAATCGCAATATACACTAGATATAATATAACTAAAAACAACACCGTATTAAATATAAATAACAGGTGCAACTCAAACTGCGCGCCAAAATGGAAAAAAGTAGTGACAATCCAACAACAACAAAAAAAAAACAAAAATATTGAATTTGGAACCATAAACAAATCATCCATTCCCGATACTTTTTTGACTGAATGTAATTTGTGAAATTGAAAAACTAGTAATTATTTCTAGAAAAGATAGCATTTGTAGGTTTATTAATTGCTAATCTTCTTCTGTACTCTGTTTGTATCTTGCTTGTTGAAAATAAACGTTTGGAGTCAACGGTGGAAACTTTGATAGAAAAACATTTTGCACTATTTTCTTCAGCAGTTCCACTGTACTGTTTTTTTCCAATATAGCAGTGGATCGGCACATTAGGACAAGTTGCAATGCCTCAGGTATATATCAACTTCGTTGTTTCGTTTCTTTACACGCCGAAAAATTATCATTTTTAGTATACTTAACTATACGAATATTCAAAATTATATTCATCTAATACGAATAATAATACTCCTATTTTAGTTTAATTTTATCTGTGCAATATAAAGAAATGAAATAAATCTATTCGTGGTACTGATTAGGTAACCTTTGCAGTCGATACAGAAATAGTTTTGTTACACCTTGTATGCAAATAACCTAGTTTTTTTTTATATTTCACTAATTTATTATAATATAAGTAAATAAATAAATAAAAAATAAAAATCTGAAGCTCAGTCATGACTTTCCTTATTATGTAGAAACTTATATGAAAGATGAACGGAAAATTATTGGCGCTAACTTATTATAATAATGAATGTAAATAATCATGTGCACGCTAATGGTACAAAATATCGCAAATATTAACATCCGGATAGATCTGGTTAGAGCTCGTGTTCTTACATGCGCTGTAAGCGGTTGACCGAGCCTTCGATCGATCCATATACACATGTAAATTAATGTAATACAGAGTATATATAACTTATACACTGCATGCAGATTTTATTTGTTTATTTGTGTATTCCAAATAAAACCTAATTTCATTATTACTTTTATAAAATTTTACGTCCAGTTTTAGATTTGCTGTAATAATAACAGTGTGTAACAAATTACCGGGCTAGGAATATCTACAGGTACAAGTTATCGAAGCAGATTTGTTTTTTACGATTTCTTAATTTCTGGTATATCATAAACTATATTACTAAAGTACTAATTTTCATGTGTTATACAATAATTAATGCATGTCTCTGTAAACTGTATCGGTGAGAGTAATGCAGATATTTTGTTACACCTTGTAAACAAGTTAAAATACTCCGCAAAATGTTGGAGCATCGTACACAATGTGTACCTTCTATTAAAAAATTAACGATCATTTTACAACGTACATATTTTATGACATGACAACTTAAAACAAACGAAGTATTAGGTTAAAATGGCTATTTATGTATTGAATTTAAGATCCTGTATATTCCTTTCAGCTCAATCAGTCCAGTAATTTTAGAGTTATCCAGCGAACAAATTGACAGATAGACAAACAGACAGACGGACAAAAAAGCTTCGCTATGACGTTGACGGAACCCCAAAAATGAATTATTTTAGATTTTTGTTGTCATTTAGTCCCTATATTATGAATTGATGACCATGATCTAAGATAGATGGCCATAAGACTGTAAACAAGAGAGATCGAACGTCATTGGGTTGTTTTGTCTATGTTTAGTGATAAGTAGGCATCTACGTTAATTAATCTAGGAATATAAGTAACAAAATAATAAAATAATGAATACTTAAACAATGTTAATGTCAGTAAATATACCTACTTAATTACTTTTAATATTACAACTAGACTTTATTTGTTACTATAGGCAATCTATGTAGATACTAATAACTTATTAGAAATTAATAAGTATTCTGTCTCACCTGCCTGACATTAATATGATAACAAATAAGGACGATTTAGTGATTACGGTCGAGCCGGGTAATTACTTTTTCATATCTATGTAAGTACCGATCCTATGGTCTATAGACTCAAAAGATAGGCACGAATTCCAACTGTACCTATAAAGCATTTCAAACAAATGTAAGAATGCCATCCAGTTGATAGGGTACTGGGTAAGTCAGATGTTTGGTACAGTAGCACTATTGTATATTCAGTGACAGTAGTATCAATTACTGTTGGAATAAATCTATGATACCTGGTCCCGAACAAAACATTCATGATATGGGTGAGACTGCACTCCACTGGAGTGAAATTAGCCATCTACACTGAGGAATTTCTCTTGGAAGGAATGCAGAAATATTGCTTCTGATGGGGTTTTTGCAACACCTGGGTATAAACGACGTTAAATGACAATTCATGTATTAGTTTCAACCAAAATTCACGGGTTAATCTATAAATAAACATCGTTTCCTTTCGATTCCCCTGCGTCAGTAGAAACGCAGAAGCTCTTTAGCTGTTTTCTTGGCATAGTCAGTGCGTCTTGTTTATTTTTGCGACAGTCTCGCCTCGTGACGATGGAACACAACAAAACGTTATGAACCTGCTCTGATTTGGTTTTAAATTTGCTAATATCTGAACTTCCTGCATTAGTTTAGTGAATATCGTGTTTTGACTTAATCCTCAACGCGAACAAACTGTGATATTAGCATCATGCATGATTCGAGGAATATTGTATTGGTATATACAAAGTAGAAAGAAAGAATCTCTCGTTTCACAAGTTAACTTAGTAACTTTATGTGCACAAGGCATATTTATGCCCTGCACGATCATCTCACGTCAAGCTTATTCTACGTACTCCAGCTTGAAGTGCTTTGATAACATCCGTATCGGATTTCAGATAGCAATTTATAGTGATTCAATGATAAATGTTATCGATAGTCTAACAACACGATCTCTTTATCTTAATTAGGTACACACCTCTACAACAATTTGTGAAAGCAAGGTCCGTGAAATTACAATCATATACTCAACGCAGAAACTATATGCAATGAGCGAATTTAAGGCAAGGACCTAAAACAAATCATAAACCAAATAAAACTATAATTGCCGAATCTATATAAATAATCAATTCAAATTGGTGCGCAGTGGAACTCGCCCGAATGATTGACTTTATTGACTTCTCAAAATGAGTTTGGAACTTGCCTCGATATTCCATGATGTAAAATCATTCAATATGAAGTTGCCTTGTTTAAATTAAATGTTATTTACTTTTTTAATCATAATAGTAGCTTATGTAACATAAATTCAATTCCACGAATCGATAACCTTTATGTGGGATAGACAGATCAGATACCCACCTACTCAGTGTTTAATGTTTTGCTATATCATCGTTAGTGTCGTTATTATCAAAGTGTTATAAAAAGTAAGATAGAACTGGTTATGATATCCTTCCACAGATACCTACCATATTGTGGCAATACCATAAAACCTAATAAGTATTTATTACTAATTTGCTACAGTAATCTATCCATTATTTAAGTTTCCACAACAGCACACCTTCGTTTTTCTCTGGTATAAAATCTTCTACCCAAAGGTTGTGCAGAAGACATCGCTTAAAGCGATAAGATCGCCTAAATTGTACTATTTTAACTTCTAAAATTATTAACTGTATGTGTTTGTGCAATAAAGTGTATTGTATTGTAAAACCGTTTAATTAGTATTCAGTTAGTGAACTTTAATATTTCATTCATTGAATGGAAGAGGCTATTTATACCTACCTAGTTTATAGACACGTGTATTACTAAGATGACCTTGTGACATGACCTTGGCTAGATAACTATGAATAGGTAGATATACGTACGTGTAGAGACATATTATAGATATTCCTACGTCGTAGCCGCGTTAAACGTTTCATACTACCTTAACCTTAACGCAGTAAACCGGAAAGAATACTTTTGTAACCTACATTATTTCCGTTTTACATTTACCGCATAGTTTATCAGAAATACACTTAAAGATATAGTTCCAGATGCCAATACAGAGAGTCTATTGTGAATAGTAGAGCAAGTCAGTAGAATCATTGTATCATTTATCATTATCAATAATGCTGCGATGACCTTTACTAACCTAAACTCTATATCGATCGTCGAACGGACGGAAACATTCATGCGGTCAGAAGAATAAAATACCTAAGTAGGTGTTGATACTTGAGAATAACTTAACAATGGGATGGTATTGGAAATTTCTGCTCATTTTGTGCAAATATTTGACGTCGTAATACTCACGAAGTCTCTGGCCTGACGCATATCGATTCGTCTTGTCAGCCGGGCCGCCGACTGCGATAAAAGGTGATGAACGAGGAGCGTTGGCGTCCACAGGGTGCTGGCATAAATTCCACCGGGCACAAAGATACGAGCGATATCCGCGTTCACGCGAATACCGGTTTGTCGGTCACCGTTTGATGTGATCGTGCAGAAGTGAAAGGAACGACGGGCGCGGGCTATGAACGTCAGACACTTGCTGTGAGTTGGGGGTCACCTTGAGCGGCGCGGTCGGCGCATGTGCACCACACCCTCGTCCTCGCCGCGCCCCCCCGCCCGCGTGACGTCACGCCCGCCCCGCCCCGCTCGCGCCGCTGGCTCTACGCTCACGTGACGCCCTTCACGCAATACACGCGTCTGATAACGCAACTATGACTAAATGCTTGTGAAATGCACTTCAACTACAAATATGTTACAGACAGAATGCACCTATGTAAGTGAAAGACAGATGAGGACTTAAAATGGTTAAACACATGAGACGTCAAAGAATACTTGTGGCAGTGAAATGTCAAAACTAATGATGAAATTTTGACACTTTGCGACGCAAGTGAGTTACAATGATGGCCTATTTCACAACCGTAGCCTTCCAGGCTCACGATGAAGTTATGTTGTTACTATCCTGGTCTATCATCAGAGGCCTCTTGTACAAATTCCGTAATGAGGAAAATAATAATTGGTTTTATTTAATGAGCGAGATCAAATGTAAAAACCTGATCGTCATAGACAAATGGGGCTTAAAATTGGTATCGCCGGATTGGTTTCGATCGAATTTTCCCTCATCATTATCAGTCCATGATTAACGTCAACCTCCATTTTCCTCATCTATACAGGCACTTCTACTATTTCAGGATACTAGGTATCGATGCACCTGGGACAAAAAAACCGCAGCACCTATACTTTACAGTACGCTTTACTATTTCTTTGTTGGATCCTTAGGTCTCTGAATTTCGGATTACAGTGTTTAAATGAGTTCCATCCTTCAATGAGTTCCATAGTCTTCTCCATAGCTCGCTGAGCGAAATACATCTTGAACCATGAATACCGTCAGTGTCTGTATAGACTATAGACCTACCGCCATGATGTTCAAATGTTACGGTTGGTCCTCCAGTCGGGACTGTTATTTCATATATAAACCGCTTGTGACTGTTAGTTAATTGAGGCTAAGCTGCTAACCTAAAGTTAAAAGAACTCCTTGGGGATATAAATTGTAATAATTTATTACTATTATCTATCCTCAACAAGTCTGCATTATGATTATGATAGGTGTGGGCAACAACATGTACCTATGTTAGTAGGTACACATACGAGTATCACATTATATAACCACTACAACTTTATCAGATATCTGTCACATAATAGTGCCATAAAGATATATTGTTTAATTGGTCTAATAATAAGGAAATAAGGCGACAAAAACCCAACATCAAAGACTATAAATTTTCAAATTGCAGGCTACCCACTTTTTGTATAAAGAAAAAAGGCGATATTTTGTAGACAGGTAAGGATTTAGTAAAGAGTATATTTTCTCCTAACTTCTTCCTGTTACGGGTTAAGGTTCCTTTTCACGTTGCCCAATGCGTGTGCCAATAGCCGACTTGTGCTCATGGTCAGCGTGGATATGCTTACGGTGTACACTATTTTCTACTGTGAATCTGTTACATCATGTTAACATAAGATCTGAGGCGACAGACAGAGAAACATATCTCGCGTCTGCGTGTAGAAAACCAAATTCAATAAAGAAATGAGGTGTTACACTGAAGATTTGAATGGAATACGTACGTATAGTATGCCTGTAATTAAGCGAACTCTTCAAATTTGAACATTCTAGACTCCATATTCGTACGAACCAGTATTATGAGCATATAATTTCCATAAAATCGAATATTGTGCAAAGTTTCAATACGATTATTATCGTAGAAGTGGATTAAAATTGAATTACGAGGATTGACTCGAAATATTAAACATTTATTTATTTAAAAAATTGCAACATTACACATTATTATTCCATTGCATTACATTAACTTTTGTAAAATAAAAAAAAACATACGTTATTTCCTTATTTTACGTTTGTAAAAAGAAAGCACTAGGAGATTTGTTATTTTTTAACGAGATCTCTAGCTAGACCTTGATTTCTAATAATAAATATAATATTTACTTGTATACGAGTAGTTTTGTTAAGAAACAATACTGTGGGTTATTGTATTATGTATGATACAACAATTGGTCGTCTATGTATGGGTCTGTGTATGACGATGTGAACGTGCCTCTTGGCATGTGGTCACAGCACGCACAAAACACTACAGCCATTGTATTATATTTTGCATCGCAAATATGAGGCTCTTCGTATAGCGTTACGTAGGTACCAACAGTATTATTATCCAAAGATATATTTTATTTAGTGACGTAAGTGACCTTTCGTGAAATTGAATGATATCAACGTTTTTTCGGAGGAAAACCTGTGCTGTAGCGTCATGTTTTTCTAAAGTTTTCATTGGTAGTATATGGAACTGTATGTTTTTATTTCAATTTTTTATTTCATTTAAGAAACATACAGTATTAAATTACAATATGAATATTACCAAAGATAATATATACTAGAGTATATTACCTAATATAAAAGACTAATATTAAACAAAAGTTCCATTTTTGTAATAAAAATATTAAAACACAATATGTTTTGGTGCACAATATAAGATTTGATATTTTGACGGTATACAGAGAGATAAATATATATAAATAATTATAAATAGAAATAGACAAGTATTATTTTTACATATAATATATCCTACTGAATAAACTAAACAATTTGAGTTAGTTTTAGAAAGAAAATTTTCTGCATCTAATAGTTGTCTATTGTGAAAATCTACAGAACGTTCTATGTTGTAGCGCCACCTAGTGTGATTTCATAACACTATAAGCACGATCCATTCACAGAGAGATGGCAGCTCTTCTGCATTAAAACAGGCAGATTTCTGACACCATTGTCCTATTTATCGAGTATTAGGTTGGTCAAACCGTCCTCTCCCATAAGTGCACGCAATTTGTTTAGAACTTACGTCATTTTTGGCTGATTTTAATTTACGTTTATCGTTTGGCAGTGTAGTATGTAGAATGATTCAATGTAGGGGTAAGTATTTTCAATTCAAACTTAATCTTTCTTAAAAATACTGAGATAAAATGCACTGCTGAATTGTAATATTTTTGTTAAGATTCTATTATAAATAGTCAAACCACAAGATTAGTGATGACAATTATGTGGCATTAGCATTATGTTCACGCGTTTATTTTATCATTAAGTTTATAGCTAAATATCAAGAAGTTGATTTTAGTTTAGTTATGTGTGAGTTATGACTAGTGAACTAATGATTTCATATAATTTGTAGCATAGGGAAATTCCCGTTCCCTGATGATGTCATCAGCTGCGCTACTATCTTGTCATAACTATAAATTAGATTAGTTTAAATTAATACTGTTAGGTATCACCTCTTTATCATTTTAATGGTTGAGTATTATTATGTTATATTTAATTAATAATTAAATTCGGTTTTTTTTCTGTATTTCATTTACAAAATAATTTTAACTTGGTTTATTTTGCATCTATTTAATATTATCAAAATGAAAAAGCGAGTAAAATTACTTTATACACATAATTCCCTGAAATATATTTGAAATAAATCAAATTTTACTACCATTGTGGGATTTGCCATAATCGTCACTCTTGGCAGGCGAATTGGTACCAAAAGTAGCATTCTATTGGGAAGGCTTATGTTCAGCAGTGGAGTTAATTACGTCTGATGTAAAAAATATGTAAGTATTTTATGCGAAAACAAATATTGCACAGAGCTTTATTTCGACAAACAATGATAATAACGGTATGTTGCGAATTGATTAGGTACTGTGCGGACCTGGCGCTATTGGCGCCATAACGCAACCGAATTTTAGGGAAATTTGAAATTTTGCGTAAAACGATTTCTTTTTCGAAAGATTTTGAAGTAATTTAAGTAATGTAACTAATAGTTATTAGCTCATTAAGAAAAAAACTAGATAATAAGAAAGTAATTTAATATAATTCATGGATAAATGAGTTTTTTGATGAGAAATGAAAATTGAACAAAACTTGTGAAAAATTGTTATCAGCATCGAATAGGTATTTATTTTTGATAAATGCAACAACAATTGATTGCTATTTTAGTTTGGATCAGAAGTTCCATACATTTATGCTTTCTTTTGTAAAAAAACCTTATGATCTCATGAATAACATTTGTTGACAAAAAGTTCATTTTACCTTAAAATCCACTAGATCCTTGGACATATCCGCTAATTACGTAGAGCTCGTCTTCACTACACACTGCCACACTCAATGACTTAATGAACTGCAAATTCCGCAAATCCTTCTTTTCTACGAGCCTCAGAACAGTTAAGTCCTTTATCTTTGCCGTCTACTTTATCTAAATTGTGACTGTAAAATTACCGCAATACTGATATGAACAATAAAATCAACAAGTGTTCAAATTCCACAAAGGAAAATGTACCTAAGGCACTGACATTAATTAATTTAATTTAATTTTCCGATAATACATGTTTAGTTTGAACGTCTTTCAAGTACTAAATTGAATATAAGGGTTACATAACAAAGCGCATACTGGCACTTTGGCACGTCCAATAAAGAAACTTGGAAGGTTACCAAACAGTCGTGGGCTGCTGAAAATGCATAATGAAAGAATGTCCATCAAAACATCATTGAACTTTAGACTATAGAGTTTATTCGCTCCCGTTCACTACCTTATATACTTACTAATAATAATATATGTAGGGGTGTTGATCTCGTTTCAAATCCATCGAGCATCGTATATATTTTTTAATGGATTAAAGCTTTCAGATTAGAATATATGTAAATATATATAGGTATATCTTAAATTATATGTTAAACTAGCTGTGCCCGCGGCTGCGCTCGCGTGAACTACAGAATCCGCTCCCATTCCCACTACCGCTCCCGCTTCCGCTTCCACTCTCGCTCCCCTCCCGTTTCCGCTTCCGCTCCCGCACCCACACCCACTCCCCTTTTCCCACGCCCACGCCCACTCCCACTCCTACTCCCGCTCCCACACCCACTCCCCTTTTCCCACTTCCACTCCCACTCCAATTCCCACTCGCAGCTCCAAATGTAATCCAAACTCATCACAATCTGAATAGTACGGAAATACTAATTGCATACTAATATTACCTACTTACATATTACATTTAGTCTTTATTATGAAATAAAGACTAAATGTTAAGTTAAGTTAAGCCCCATGTTTTTGTAAAAAGTCCATCAAAATCCGTTCAGTAGTTTTTAAGTGATGCGTGCACAAACTCACAGACAAAAACTCACAGATAAACAGACAAAAAATCCAAAAATGATTGATATGTGTTCTATTACTCAGCCTTAGACCCCTCAATTTTTTTTTTGCAAATATTTTCAATGTACAGGCACGCGATGTTTACGATTTTATTTATTAGATATATGTGTATGTGTTCGTGTATCTATACATATAATAAAACAGTAACAAAATAAAAGAAAGGCGATTTAAGTATTTTTTTTTGTAGTTGTTGTATTTTTGGGTATTTCCACAAGTCTCGATGCAAAAAAATATTTATGGCCCTGTAACCGATCACTTCCTGACAGGCATTTTGTTATACAGTTCATTGGATATGCAAAATGGGGGTAGGGGTGGTAGGGGAGAAGGGAGGGGAAAAGGAGGGGGAAGGGAGTCGATAGGGAAGGGGAGGGAGGAGGAGAGCAGGCTGGGAGGTGGGGAAGTGGAAAAGGGGAAAGGAAAGGGGGATAAAGAGGACTGCGAGGCTAGCGGGAGTGGGAGGTGGTAAAAGAGAGGGAGGAGGGTGGGTAGGCAAAGGCGAAGAAAGGTAAGAGATAGGGGAATGGGGAGGCGGTAGGAGGAAGAAAAAGGGAGGCGGAAGGGAGGGGTAGAGGGAGAGGGAAAGGGTGGAGGAATGGAGGGAATTAGAACGGGACGGAGAAAGTATAAAATATATAAAAAATATAAAATATATTGTTTAAGATTAAACAATATAATATATAATATATAAATATTTGATTTAAGATTAGATAAAGATAAGTAACTTCTAAAAGCACAATAATAAAAAATATAAATAAGTATGAAGTAAATTTCTTTTTATAAAAAAAAAACAACGATTCTGTAAACTTATGTAAATAAATCTTTTTAATCCATAATAGTTTCTTTAAATAATATGATCCGTAATGAAGAAATCCGACGAAGAATGAAGGTTATAGCCGAAGGAATTAATAAGCTGAAGTAGCAGTGAAGGGGTCACATCTGTCGCAGAACCGATTGCCATAGGGGCATGCCATAATTCTCGAGTGGAGACCAAGGATCGGCACGCGCAGGGTAAAAAAAAACTTTTATTCATGTCTCCAAAAAATATATGTACAATAACTCCGCCAAACTGTATAATACAGTTTGTTGGCAGAAATTGCTCTCTTACTTTATACACATCTATGGTAGAGAATACTAAATATCACTACGCAATGGTGAACAGGGTGTCGATTCTGTAAAATACAAACGCACGTGCGAGTTTCGCTCGTGTGATTTTACGCACTTCAAAACCTAATCCAATGGCATTCTGTAAACATTTTACAGCACTGTCGACGCGAAATGAGTTCTTTGTTCACTTCACTTCGACAGTGCTCTAGAATGTTTACAGAATGCCAATGGATTAGGTTTTGAATTGCGTAAAATCACACGAGCGAAACTCGCACGTGCGTTTGTATTTTACAGAATCGATACCCAGCAAAGAAAATTACAAAGTTTAAATTTTATTATTTACAAAAAAAAAATTTGTTTACGTTAATAAGTTTACTACATATTTCTTATATTTAATTCTGAAAGTATTTTGGTGGAACGCCCCGCCGCCAGGTGGACCGAAACCTTAAAGAAGGTGACCGGAAGCAGCTGGATGCGGAGGGCAGAGGACCGGTGACGTTCATTGGGGACGGCCTAGCAGTGGACCTCTAAAGGCTGATATGATGAATGTGTAACCAGATTAATAGATTTCTTTTAGGATTTAGTTAATACCTCTAGTATATATTATCTTTGTTAATACAATACATAATATTTGTAATGTTACGTGGACGAAGCCGCGGGCAAACAGTTAGTCCCACTAATATTATAAATGCGAAAGTTTGGATATTTGAATGTTTAGAACATTTGGATGATTGTTACTCAATCACGCTTCAACCACTTGACGGATCGTGATGAAACTTGGCACACATATAGGTTAGGACCTGGAATAGGACATAGGATAGTTTTTATCCCGAAAAACATCCCATTCCTACGGGAAATAAATAATAATTTGTGATGTTTAGTTGTCCACGCGGGCGAAGTCGTTTGCAACAGCTAGTATACAATTAATATATAGATATTAGAATTACTAACTTATTCGTTTATTGTATGTGTATGTTATCTTTATGTAACAACTATATGCAAACTTTAGGGTAAGTGTATATTTAGTACCTAGGTACGAATCTTTTATCGAAATTTGGTACTAAACGCATGTCCTTTCAGTTACTCCAAGGTTGACTGGAAGAGATCCCTAAGTGGGATAAGTCCGTCCACGTACACTATTTTATTTCTATTTCTAAATACGGTTGTTGTTAATTTAGGTACAATGAAGTGTTTACATACTTGTATACCGCGTTGATGTCTTTTCTTCATAATGTGTTTAGATGGAACAAAAGACATTAACGAGATAGCCGGGAGCGGGAAATCTTGAATTAGTTGACTGGGGTTATTTTGTTCCATGTTGAAACATTCATTTACTAGTGAGCAGTATTTCGATTTATGTAGCCACATGCATAATCGGCCAATAATAAGTCCAATGCATGATCAAGAGCGTAAGCATTTCGGATAACATCCGTCGAACATGGCGCGTTAAGATGTACAAAATGCGAAATACAAATAAACGTAAATTTATGAGTTACAACGACTCGATTTGACCACCCTCTGAAATGCATGCTGCATGAAATCACATCGACTGCTTTACTAAAATTGTAAAGTACTGCTGGATTCTCTTATAAATATATAGAGAAACTATATACATGCGGATTGAGAGAAAAAGGTTTTGCAAACGTATTAAAAGTCTAGTCAAGCAATCTACAAATTAAAGTCAGACCAGCCTAAAATCGTCACAAATAATCTTCGGGGCTGTGTTTTCACCGAGAATTTTGTTAATATGGTAAAAAATACATCAAAACTAAAAAGCCATACCTATTATGTACAAATATGTATCTCTATTTTATTTTGGGTTAAAGCACAATAATAATTCAAAACAAAGCATTTATATTGAAGTAAAATAGTGGTGAGAATAGTGGTAAACTATTTGAACCTCTATAATTTTATAACAAACAACGAATAATTTTTTTTTGTAAAGTAGAGCCATACTTTAAATACTCCAAAATATACAAATAAAACGCTCGAGTAGAGTTTTAAAGTCAATCTCTATAGATAAGTAAAATATTTTTTAAACAATTTTTTTTTTCAATATACATTCAACTAATGATAGCAACAGTTTATTGAGAGGACGTTGAAATTGTTATAGGCTAGGAATTTCCAAAAGTAGTCATAGCAAATGTTGATGATTGAAGTCTGGTCGTGGTTTACCTTTTAAGTCTACACTGTGTTGTTTTCTTAGTCTATTTCCTACTGATACGTAGATATTCATTTCTCGCGAAGTGAAGGCAATATTCATACATATTATTTTTAAATTTTAAATAATATGCAGGAAATTCAAACTGGAACTGGAGGTCACAAAACGAGGACGGCTTGATGCATGCAGTATTACAAAGTCGGGACTGTTTTAATTAACTCATACTCATACTAGTTCCACCTTTTGGGCCATTAGCAACTCTAGGCTAAGTCGACATTTGTTTAAATTTTTTTATACCTATATAACTAGACATAACTTCATCAATCGGTAACTAAACATATTATTATTTTTATATTATTAAGGATTCCCCGGCATTTCCCAAGGTCAGTTACGGTGTAAATTTCAGTGCGAACCTAATATTTTCCTGTAGTGAAGAATATAGCAATTTCAAAATTTCTGTTGGATTGTCAGGAACGTGGGCGCTACAAACGGGTGTTAACAGTTTGGTCAAACAATAATCGCTAGCTGTCGAGGGGGCTTCGTACGTACAGACCACTGAAATGGAGTAGGTAGTAGTAGTCAGAGCTACAACCACTGATGTGCCTCCTTCTCACTTCCTCCTTCCTCACCTCCCTGCCTATTTTCTTCCTCCACACTCCCTTCCGCCCTTCTTTTTTTTCAAATGTAGTCCTCACTGATCTCAATCCGAACAGACACTGTTCTGATTATCGCCAAGCACCATACTTCTTTGTTGCACAAATGCAAAAAAATCGCATAAACTTCTGATGGAGTGAAATAATTGGGATGAAATAAAACTAAATTTACTTCAAGTTAAACATTATATTTTCCCGACAAGTCCATCTGAAACCGGGTAAACGTACAAAAAACCGAATATGATTTTAATGCATTCTGTCACTTATCCCTTATCCCCAATATTTTTTTGCAAACGTGTTCAATGTACAGATACGCAAAATTTACAGTCAATTGTATGTATAGATAGAGTCATTTAAGTACGTATATACTAGAGAGCTTCTATTTACGTCGTCGTTGTGTGGTAGTCTAGTTGAGAGTACGCTCGTCCGTCCTACGTACGTGAGGATGATGGTTCAAACCGGTTCCAATAAGGTTTTCGTAACTTAGTACGGATTTAGTATCATATCTAAAAATTGTTTCTTTGCACCCGCATCTTAATTCTCCCTTACACTTTTACTATTCATAAGGTTTCCTGGAAGAAATGGCTAAAAACGATTTTGCCGTCACTTGCACATTTATTATACATTTCTCCAGTATATTTTTGTGATTAATGTTCATTGAAGTACATCATCAGGTTATTTTTGTCTCCACTGCAGGAGCACAACCCTCTCTCATCTGCCGAAGACAGACGGAGGATTTGGCCTACACTCCCCGCGCTGGCCAGACTGGTTGGGGAGGCCTGATTGATGTTTTAGAATGTATTCCCTTAGACGCCTTATACGACATCCACGGGAAGAGTTGGAGTGGTCCTATTCTACTCTACCGGAAACCACACGGCAATGAAGTACAATCATTCATAATTTTATTTTAGTCATACACTATATATCTCAGTATGGATTGCGTAGTTTTTTGATACCTGGGTGGGTCGGGTCTATCGGCACAGAGTAAAGTCTTACGTTTGTTTTTCACCGATATCAATTTTCGTGAAAGGGATTAACATAGAAAACACGTCCACGCGGGAGTAAACAAAATATCTTTCATCTTCTAGATCTTCAGATTTTTTCGCTTATATCTTAATAAGGCTTAATAGGCTGCGATCAGATAATATCAGCCTTATGTACCTACCATAATAGGAATTAGGTACTTAAAGTTCAATACAGATTATTACTAAATATCCATTATGTGGGCATTCTACATGAAATTGGGTTGGGACAGGAAGTCTTATCTAGATCATCACTACCTACACACCTCCGGTAATATCTTTTACCTGGAAAGGATCAATAACTGTATTACTATCAATTTTATGATACGCTGATCCGTTCTACGTATTATTGATTAAATACTTTCAAGATAGGATCAATGTTTTCAAGATAAAATCATCAAAATAAACAAACGGTCCTCGAAATGTAGTCGACATTATATTGTGAATGTTATAAATGTATGCTGTTACATTACAATAGAAGACTAACAATTTCACTCAGTTTACTCGGAATCAGAAATGGACATAACTTATCACATCACGACAAAATCAGTCAGATTTTAGATGAAAAGTACAAGGGAAAACGATGAAAGTTCTAAAAATGTAAGCTCCATATTAAAATAACGGAGTTCTTGTGAGTGTATTTAAACTCCTTTGATTTTGTACTTTGTGACCTGTGTAAATAAACTCAATAGATTTGTGTAATTCATTGTTATGTATATGCCCTATAACCTTGTGGCGATTAGTTCGCCTTGTATACTCTTTTAGGGTAAACTATATGTAATCACTTTAGTGCTGGCCATTTAGTATTTCTTCCAATTTAGACAGCACTAGAGAGAGTGTTTTGTTTTAGACAGATAGAGATTTCGATTGTGTCAAGCAAGATATATTTTGCATTTACTTACGATATCCAATAAATAGTATATTCCTTCTGCCAATAACCAGTTTATTATTCACGCCAAAATCAAGCTGCTCAACTCGTCAGGGGACGACGAGCTGAGCCTACCAACTCCATACATTCCAAATTGGTGACCCCGACCGACATCTCAAACTGGTGATCCGACAGAGCGAGCGGTCTCCGCGGGACGTGGCACTATTTTCCCCCGTCGCTCTATGGAAGTGAATTAGCAGTGGTATAATAACAATCCGTAAAGAGAAATTGGTTTTTCGTTTTGTATTCATCGAGGCAAGAATTTCGGTATCCTTCGGAAGTTTTCGGCGACGAATCAGCCTGTGGCGCGCGCAGCTCAGGCGCGCACCCGTTGACGACGTATCTACGCAACGGACTTTGAAATTCAACGGATGACAATTTGACCACGGACGTCAAAAAGGATTTAAATTTTTATTGTTTACCTATTTAATTTAGTAGTTAGCTTACTTTATTGTTTTTTTTTTTTATCGTTTATTGCTATTGCTATGCTGCATGATAATTTCTTTTCTTTCTTTGTTGATTAATTTTTTTTTAGCGAATTGTTTTACAAGCGCAGGGTGAATGATTTATGTTTTATTTTTATTTTTTATTTAATACTTGTTTTTATTACTAACCTGCATGTGCAGTTGCATAGTGAATGCTTTTAATTTTAATTATTCGTTTATTAATATTTGGTTTCTGTATAAGTACTATTATTTAGAATA
Source organism: Esperia sulphurella (assembly GCA_947086405.1). Classification (NCBI taxonomy): domain Eukaryota; kingdom Metazoa; phylum Arthropoda; class Insecta; order Lepidoptera; family Oecophoridae; genus Esperia; species Esperia sulphurella. The sequence goes on along the minus strand of OX352271.1, from coordinate 6,563,790 downwards.
TCAGTTACCGAGAAAGAGTTCGCGGAATTAAGGGCCGATAACGAGATGTTACGGCAAGAAATCGAGAAGTTAAAATTAACTAGGGCAGGCGCCGATTCTCTTCCCAATATTGACCCGCTTACACATCACGCCTCCGGAGAGATTCCCGATTCATTTCCCCGTGTTTGTAAGCTCGCGGCCAAACTGCCGCCTTTTTGGATTGAGCGTCCAGCGTTATGGTTCGCGCAGGCGGAAGCGCAGTTTGCGATCTCTGGCATAACTGTTGATAGTACCAAGTTCGATCACATTGTTGCAAATTTAGACTCGCGGGTTATCGGTGAGGTAGACGATATTATTACCAACCCGCCGGCGACAGAGCGTTTTCTTAAGCTTAAGACGGAATTAATTAAACGTTTGTCCACGTCCGAGGCGCAAAGAGTGCGTCAGTTGCTGACTGATGAAGAGCTGGGAGACCGTCGTCCTTCGCAGTTTCTTCGTCACCTGCGTACGCTAGTGGGCACGGTGCCCATTGACGAGAGCCTGCTCCGCCAGTTGTGGATGCGGCGTCTTCCCTCGCCTCTGCAGGCCATCCTTGCAGCGCAGGACGACGTTAGCCTGGAAAAGGTAGCAGCCATAGCTGATAAGATTGTTGAGGTATCTTTACCCGCAACCTCGGTGCAACTTGTTACTGCACCTCAGCCTTCAGGATCCGGTATGAGTGATCAGCTCGAAGCCCAGCTAGGGAGGTTGACGCAACAGGTGAGCGAACTTGCTAAAGTGGTTAACAATAGCCGCTCTCGTGGGCAGTTCCGTTCACGGCGGCGTCCGTCTCGCTCCCGATCCGAGCGTAGCTCGTCGAGCCATTCAACTCGTGATGGCAAGCTTTGCTGGTATCATTTCAAATTTGGAAAACTAGCAACTAAGTGTATTTCCCCTTGTGCTTGGCAGTCCGCGGGAAACGAACTCGGCAGTCCGAAGTGACGGCTACGGACTGTCCATTGTCTAATCGCCGTCTTTTTGTACATGACCGCGATACAAAAATACGTTTTTTAATTGATACCGGATCTGATGTTTGTTGTTATCCACGGAAGCTAGTGCGTAGCCGTGGTACTACTCAGGTCAATTTTGATTTAACTGCTGCAAACGGATCAAGCATAGCAACTTTTGGCACAATTAGGTTGAAACTTAACTTAGGTCTCCGGCGCGACTATCCATGGAATTTTATAGTGGCGAATGTCGACTCGCCTATTATTGGCGCTGATTTCCTCTCCTATTACAATTTGTTACCAGATTGCGCCAATAAAGTTTTGGTGGACGGCCTTACAGGCCTGAAATCTAATGGTATGCTTTGTTCCAAAGAGCAATCGAGCGTTAAGACAGTTGGCCTTGATAGCGACTCCCCGTATTCCTTAATCCTTTCAGATTTTCCAGAGATAACTCGTCCTCCAGGGATCGAACGCGTGATGAAGCATGCGACGGTTCATCATATCAGGACAACTGATGGCCCTCCTGTCGTCTGCCGTCCGCGTCGGCTCGCACCAGAAAGGCTGCGAGTTGCGCAAAAGGTATTTGCGGACATGGTTCATGCTGGCACGGCAAGGCCATCTGAAAGCTGCTGGTCTTCGCCCCTACACATGGTGCCCAAGAAGGATGCTTCCTGGCGTCCTTGTGGAGATTTTCGTGCCCTTAATGCTCGTACCATTCCTGATTGTTACCCGGTCAGACACATAGGGGATTTCAGCCACAACCTGGCTGGTACCTCAGTGTACTCTACCATTGACCTGGTCAAGGCATATCAGCAGATTCCTGTGAACTCTGATGATATCTGCAAAACAGCGATCATTACGCCTTTTGGCTTGTTTGAGTTTCCGTTCATGACGTTTGGTTTAAGGAACGCTGGTCAAACTTTTCAACGCTTCATCGACGAAGTGGTGCGGGATCTTGACTTCTGTTTTTCTTACGTTGACGATATTTTAGTCCACTCTCGAGATCCTGACGAGCATAAGGAGCATCTGAGAATTCTTTTCCAGAGGTTCAAGGATTACGGAGTAGTTATAAATCTTTCAAAATGTGTTTTTGGTGTCGAAGAGGTGACTTTTCTTGGATACCGCATCAATGCGTCTGGCATTCAGCCTCCTAAGGATCGCATTGATGCTCTTGTTGATTTCCCTCCACCCAAAACTGTGCAAGGCATGCGTCGTTTCCTAGGCATGATGAATTACTATCGACGTTGCCTTCCCAACTCTGCTAAATTCCAAGCCCCACTTATTGATGCCGTAGCTACAACCAAAAGTAAGGGTCCTAAGCCTTTCCCTTGGACACCCGAACTTCTAGCCTGTTTCGAGACTTGTAAGGATCACCTTTCCTCAGTTACCATCTTGGCTCATCCAAATAGTGAAGCTCAATTAGGCCTGTTTACTGATGCTTCGTCGTCACATGTTGGAGCTTGTCTTCAACAGAAGGTTGGAGACCTGTGGCAGCCTCTCTCTTTCTTCAGTAGGAAGCTAACCGCTACCCAGAGTATTCTCCCTGCTTATTACAGAGAACTGCTTGCTGTCTATGAGAGTGTACAACATTTCAGACATATACTGGAAGTTAAGCATACTACTGTGTTTACTGATCATAAACCCCTTCTTTACGCTTTTACTCAGCGTCGTGAGCGACTTCCTCCAGCTCAGTTAAACCAGCTTTCTTTCATCAGCCATTTTACGACAGATATTCAATATATTAAGGGGACTGATAACGTTGTAGCTGATACAATGTCGCGCATCTCTTGATGAGGACTACGAATCCCTCGCTCAGCTGCAGGACGAGGACGATGAGGTTCGGAATTTACCTTCCAACTCTTCTCTGAAGTTAGAGAAGATTAACATACCGGACACTAATATTTATATTATATGTGACACGTCAATGGGTAAGCCCCGTCCTTATCTTCCTGCAGCTCATCGTCGAGTTGTTTTCGATAGGCTACATAATTTAAGCCATCCCGGCGCTAAAGCAACCACCGAGTTAGTTTCTCGCCGGTATGTTTGGCCTAATATGAAAAAAGATTGTCGAGCTTGGGCTCGATCTTGTGTTGCGTGTCAGCGTAGCAAGGTTTCGCGACACGTCTCTGCCCCACTTGGAGATTTTTCCAGTCCTTCTGGACGTTTTCGTCACGTCCATCTGGACATTATTGGGCCTATGCCTTCCTCGAACGGTTTCAGTTACTGTTTAACTGCTATTGACCGATATTCGCGATGGCCTGAGGTCTGGCCTATGACTTCAATTACAGCTGAGGAGGTCTCTCACACTTTTGTTAGCGGTTGGATATCCCGGTTCGGCGTTCCCATTTTTGTTACTACTGACCAGGGACGCCAGTTTGAATCAGCTTTATTTCAAAGGCTCAATAGCCTCGGTGGTACGACCAGAATTCGCACAACGAGTTATCACCCTCAGGCTAACGGTATGGTCGAAAGACTTCACCGTCAGTTAAAGGCAGCTCTAATGTGTCATGGTGGATCGTGGTCTAGAGCGCTTCCTCTTGTCCTTCTTGGCATGCGTTCTGCTTTAAAGGAGGATCTCAAGTGTTCGGTAGCTGAACTCCTGTACGGTGAGCCCCTGCGATTACCTGGCGATTTTTTAATTCCATCAGGAAATTCCAGCAGTTTTGAAGATGCTTCTGATTATGTGGTCCAGTTAAAACATTTCATGTCCTCACTGAGGCCATTACCAGCATCGAGACACGGAGAGTCGACCTCTTTTATTTTTAAGGATTTGTCGACAGCTTCTCATGTGTTTCTACGTGATGATACTGTCCGGCGGTCGTTACAGCCTCCGTATGTTGGCCCGTACCGCGTTATTAGTAATAACGGTAAAACTTTTACTTTGGACATTGGACGCAAGGAACTAGTGGTCAGTGTTGATCGAGTTAAGCCAGCTTATCTCGATCATCACTCACGTTCATCTTTTTCTCCAGGTGCTCATCCACTTAGGGATATCCCTGAGCATGTGCCCCTTGTAGCTACACTTCCGCCTGCGCCAGTCCGCTCTCGACCATCGCTCCCAGTCGTGGAACCTGCTCCCGCTCCTACAGTCACCAGGTCCGGTCGCAGGGTCCGTTTCCGACGTGTCCTGGATTTGTAAGGTCCGGCTTCAGCCGGGTTTTCTCTCTCCGTAGGGGGGTGATGTGGCGATTAGTTCGCCTTGTATACTCTTTTAGGGTAAACTATATGTAATCACTTTAGTGCTGGCCATTTAGTATTTCTTCCAATTTAGACAGCACTAGAGAGAGTGTTTTGTTTTAGACAGATAGAGATTTCGATTGTGTCAAGCAAGATATATTTTGCATTTACTTACGATATCCAATAAATAGTATATTCCTTCTGCCAATAACCAGTTTATTATTCACACCAAAATCAAGCTGCTCAACTCGTCAGGGGACGACGAGCTGAGCCTACCAACTCCATAAATCCCAAAACCTTAAAATATAATAATCGCCGCCCAATATAGATACACCTGCAGCAACACTCATTAAAGGACTACCACTTAAATTTTCAAATCGTTAGTTACAAGCATATACATGTAATAAATCTATGGTGACAAGGGTTAACGTTTAGGTAATGAATTTATGTGCACCAGCTTTTTGAATTGCTCAATTTTTTTTTGTCTGAAAGTTTGTAAACTTTGTCTGAAAATTGAATTAATTAAGCATTTAAATCTTTTCAACATAATTGAATACTTTGAGTTGTAAATTTTTGGGGAAAATTATGCCTAAATAAATTAAAGAAAAACTATTTTTCGACTACTGGCGCCATCTAGTGTTATTCAACCTGTGGTAACATGTAAAATTATTAACGAGCATAACCTTCATAGAAGACAGTCATATCTTTCATACTAAATATATAAAAGATACGACGTTTTTCTACCAAGGTACGTAGTGGTGCCATCTGTCCAAATTTGTGACTTATTTTTTGCTGCTAATGTAGCGGGACTCTTTACATCGTCGAAGTTGTTGGCCCTTTCAATAATGAAACTAACAATGCACTATAGATGTTACGGTTGACATTCCGAAGATATATGAAACCTCATATGAAACAGTATTCATTCAATCCAACAAAGGCGGAGTTGCGAAAAATAAAAAACATTGATTATTTTCTTATTCCTGTATTTTGTTTACATTCGACATTCTTAATTCGGTTTAATATAGAAAAAGAGAATGTAAGAGAGTAATCAATCAGTAATCAAATCTGCATACGAAGTACAACTTAATATTGATACCGGGAATAGCTCGAGATGATCTGTGAAATTACATACGCCTACAATTTCTAATATAGCAATAATATTGCGGATTACATTAAAACATTTCTTAGTGCGAAATATATCGCATTAAGAAATAAAATTATGTAATCGCCAAGCGCTGATTGTTATTACAGTTTGTGAGCTGTATGAACGTGCCAAATATTATTGCTATAATAGAAATTGTAGGCGTATGGAATTTCACAGATTTAAATATTCCGATATGTTTGTTTCACAGTGTTGGATAGTCTTTATCTTTATAATGGGTTAGTTTTAAGCCATTTGTTGAGGATTCTTGAAAGAATTTACTAATATGGTGAAAACCACATCGTCTGGGAGCTTATTCTCAGATGGTATCCTTGCAACAATCGTGTGGTTTTTACTGTGAAATTTCTTAAGTTATTAAAAATAAACAAACTGAAGCATTTGCATCGATTTTTATCTTTTTACATAATCTAAACTTAAATAATATTAATATACTTACATCTGGCATTGAAAATTAAAATAAATAAGGGGATTTTTTTCCAGAAATCCCTTTTGCGTTTCGTTTGAGCACCGGCAGGGGATTTCTGGACAAATAGTCCAAAAATCCCCTTTGCAGGGTCTTTTAGCAGGGGATTATTGGAATAAGCCACTAAAACCTTATAATTCGCTCATGTCTACACGAGTGGACTAGGTACTGCAGGTAAAGATGTTTTAACAAGCATTTTATATATTCCATTCCAAATGAAATGGTACTTATACGTAACCAAACTCTATTGCGACTCGGAAAAAATATATTTTTACAAGGTTAAATTTGCAGTCCAGTTAGAAACACCATCTATTGTTCATTTTGTTTCCGATACAAATACAAATAACTTTATTGGTTCAAGAACATTAGGGTCCTTATACTAGACATATCTATGTAGATATATTATTACGCAATGGCGTTTGCATTCATACGCCATTTGCTTTGGAACAGATGTAAGTTACCTATGCCTGATAAGTATTTCTGATAGATGTGATGGAAATGGAATGGAACTTAATAGTTCAAATTCAAATTTGACTTGAATAAATACATCAAGTACATTAAATTTGAATTTTAATGTACTTGAACATATTATTATCACTATTCTTGTAGCACCACTGTAAGTAAGTTTATTTATTTAAGCCGTGTAGGCTGCTAAAGTAACCAGTGGTGTCTGGTTGTATAGTCTACCCACTAATCTAGACTTTTAGTCTTCTTGCTAGCATGAAATCATCGTGCTCTATTCAGTTGAGTGGAATGTTGTTAAAGCGTGGGAAGTTAACTGGCCACGTCTAGTTAAATTAATTGAGTGTCGGTGTAAGAGTTGAGAGCGCGCTCAAATCGTCCGATGGCCTTGTTGCTGCGTTGATATACGGCGCTATAAAGTACTGGTTTAGGGCTAGGATCAACCAGGGTCAACTGGACCTGATACTATGGAAGAAAATTTATCATTAATACATAATAAGCACGTAAAGAAAAAATCTTCATTATGTACTAGCTGTTTGTTGCCCGCGACTTCGTCCGCGTGGACAACTTAACATTACACATTATTATGTATTACTAAATCCTTAAAGAAATCTATTAATCTGGTTATGCATTGAAAATATTCATATACATAAAATTAGTCTACCGACAGAGATTCCGCCCGTTGGACTACAGAATTAATGTTTTTTTTTAATAAAGTTGATATTTACTTCTTGTTTATCATGAATTAAAAGATTATCTTATAATTATTTCTATTTTTATGTTTTGATTTTATGCAAGAAGTTAGGTGTTTTTATATTATTAAAAAATAATAATTTCACAGATGATATTCCCTTTCCCCTCTCCCATTTTCTTTCCTTCCTCATGCCCTTCCCGCCACGTTGAAAATCCCTTCCCCCACCCCTTCCCGCTCCCTACTCCACCTTTCCTCCGCCATTTTCCTCCCCCCTTTCTCCCGTTCCCCCTTCCAATAACCCGCTCTTTATTTTCAACTGCCGTCCTCCCTCTGTCCTACCACCTCCCATTCCCGCTAGCTTCGCCCTCATCGTTCCTCTACTTCTCTTCTCCCCTAACCCCTTCCTAACTTGCCCGTCAACTTTTCTCTCTTCTTTCCTAACAAACTTCCTTCCCCTCCTATATCCCTCCCTCATTGACATCTATTTCGCATATCCAATTAACTAAGTACAAGTAATTAAGTACAACAAAATGTCTATCAAACTGCTGGACGACATCCAGCCGCTTCCGGACACCTTTTTCAGGTCGTCGATCCACCTGGCGGCGGGGCGTCGTGACGATTTACGGTCTCCAATCTAGAACTCGTTCTCCCCAACGGCCGTCGGTACAGCTACAGAAGTGACCCGCCTACTGCCAGCTTACTAATTCTTTTGGCTATGTCGGCCACCTTCGTTATTCGTTGGACCTCCTCATCACGAATCATAATCCTCATAGGGACCCCAAGCATAGCCCTATAGCTTGCTGAGGGAAACTGGTCTCCGCGTCTCGTAATCATGACAGACAGGACGCACTGATTAAAGAACTATACTGTCATACAAATGATATGAAATGAGAGGTCATCTTGTAGATGTAGATCCTGACATTTTATTGAGATATGACTTATACCAGATTGTGTCCCGAACTCAAAGCTATTAAACAGTGAAAACGCCGTCAAATTCTGTTCAGTAGTTTCCAAGATTAGCCCGTACATACATACATACAGACACGAAATTTTTTAATTATATTTTTGGACTTTACTGGTCTTAATCAGTAGTTTTTAAATGATAGACAACAATGTGTAGAAATCACACAAACTCATAAATTTCACAAAAAGAACTATAGATCGACCTTCTCTCAAAACAACTTTGGAGTGCCCCAGTGAAGCGTGATATGTCCGTTATTATTCCTCCTTTAAATAAATGACTTACCAAATACGATTGAACATGACTGTATACTGTATGCGGACGACACGACGTTAGTAATAAAAGCCAAAGACAAGAACAAAACTTTATTCGAAAACGAAATAAATAACACCTTAACTTTAATTAGTAATTGGTTACACAAAACAACTTAAACGTTAACGTGTCAAAAACTAAACTTATTGAGTTCCAAACATACAATAGCACAGCTACAATAACGTAAATGAATTTATTAACAATAGAAAAATATAAATGTATAAGAATGCTCCCACAATCTTAAATGCTTGACATTTGCAATATTTGGTAATTTATATTTGTATTTCAATTCTAATCTTTTATTTTATTTATTAGACCACAGAACAGATTACATTTTAGTTCTGGACGGTAACCCGAATAGTGTTATTGTATAGGACCTATGTTTTATTAATATTTGCACGCTGTTGTTCGGCAGAATATGTAGGACACATTACCCTTAATATGTCATCAATTTTATCACCATATTCTATGCAAATAAATTTCATTTCATTTTATTTAAGTAGTGTCCGGGGAGTGAATTTTTTTTTTACATTAATGTACAGATTCGCTTTTCTTTTGTTTTTCTACTGTTTTATTATATGTATAGATATAGAGAGTTCGTTGTACATATAACATGTCGCCCTCATTGTTACATGCATATACAAGGTGGAACAGAAAAGTGTCACCAGCCGATTATTTCTTAACGAATAAAGATATCCTAATATTAAACAATATATATATGGGAAAAATGAAAGTAAGTTTTTCTGGTATTTTTTTCATGGTTTTTTTTATTATTTTCAGTTACATCCTTTGTACTGTCAGGAGTAGCTACATCAGTTCGAATTTTTAGAATACGAGTATTTTTATTAGTTAAGAAATAATCAGCTGGTGACATTTAACTGTTCCACCCTGTTTGCTTAGACCCTACGTTTAAACCCTATGATAATTTTTTTACAGCATCTTGACCTCCTCATGAATCGGTGAGGCCAAAATACTATTGCGTTTACCAAAATTGAATATGACATTATATGTTATCTCGTATTGTCACGTTTCTGGGGCCTCGTTCCTATCGCATTCCACTAAAATATGGTATACACTTCCACACTCCGAGTAATAAGGAGAAGGTCCTAACTGTTGAGTGGTATGTGGTTGTGACAACATCTACTCTACTCATATCGGCACAATCGAACCAGGGGATGAGCACCTATATCAGTTAAAATAACTTTTTTTATTGAGGGAAATCAACAGCTTTTATACCTAATAGATTCCCACAGACTGATACATGAGAATAATACAGTAAAGAACACTTACACAACTACAGGTTTAAATGAATATACCTAATTCACCGAGAGAGAAAAAAGAAGGAAAGTAACAAAAATAAGCAGACAATCAGTAGGTAAAAGCCGAAATGTGGCGATATAACCAATCAATGCAAATCTGGTGACGAACAAAAACGCCACCGATGCGAAGTTAATGTTATTTGTACTAGTACTATGGTTAACAAGTCTGTTCAGCGTAATATTAGGGCATTACTTTCGTATAGGTAGGTAAGGCGTATGTTCAATCTACTAGAATTGTTTTCTCGTAAGAGCTCTTTACTCCTGATGAAGGCCATCGGATATTATTGTCATCATCATCATAACAGTGGACGTTGACATACTGATAATTCAATAAAAAGAAATCTGCAAGAATCTGCCCTAAGTGGATTTTCGGTATCGGTTTTCTCAACAAACTTACAACCTTTTTATTATCATACGAGTAGAAACTATTACTATTTAGTGTGGGGAAGATTCACTACCGAACTGGGTTGGCATTATTTATAACAGCTGTTTAAAACACAAGTAAAAATGTTGTTGTCTTAGATCAATATTTAAAACATTTTATCTAATAAATAAAAACGTAAACTTCGCTTGTCTGTACATTGGAGATATTTGCAAAAAAATATTTGGGGCTCTAATAGAACACATTAAGGTCATTTTTGAAATTCTTGTTTGTCTGTTAGGGAGCGGGAGCGTGTTGTGTAGTCCACGCGACCGGAGCTGCGGGCACAGCTAGTTTTAAATATGTTTAAAACATCTATAAAGCACACACTAACGTGTTTTTATTTTCGTAACAAATGTTTTATCGCATTTGTTCAGTCAGAGTATTCACGCAGCAGTAATAAAAGAAATTCGCAAAAGTGTCAATACTGTAAGTTAGAAATATAGTGATGATAAGGCGAGAAGCTTTTTGAATAAAAGTATTGTTTTTTTTGTCAACCCTACCACGGTTAATTTGAAAAAATGGTGAAGCCTCAATTAATGCACATCATTAGACAGTTTTATCAATAATGCACAACTTTTATAAACAACGGATTTACCTGCATTTGGGTGATTTAATGTTGTAATTTAACCCTATATTTAACATGATGTGTATATGTATGTTCAAGGTAAAATATTCAATTAAATGACACTGAGGGATAAAATCTCATAATGACAAGTGCACAGACAGACAACAGGTAGAGCACAATAGGCGTAGCGCCCAGGCGTAGCGACTCGCGGCCTCGCTCGTATCGTAGCGCGTGCGTGAGGCGCCTCAGTCGCCGACTACCTAGCTTTCGTTGCGCACGCGCATGTAACGCAAATCGCGCGCTTTTCAAATTACGCACGTCTCGACGATTCGCGCTTTCTTTCTTTCTCATTAAATCTCCTTTCTAGAGTTAGAATAAATGTTAGAAATATCTATTGGAGTGTGTTCTACGAAACTGAAAGTAATATTTTAACATTAATGAAAATAAAATGTTGTGACATCTAAATAAATGCTGAATGTGGACTTGTATGTGTTCGGATGATCGGCTGTGCGCAGGAGTCGGCGGGCACAATGAGTGCGCCGCTGAATTGGCACAACTGGCTAGTGTTGTCGCTGCTCGGATTGGCTTTGTCCGCTCGGCCAATTGACTGCGATCGTATAGGTAGTTCCATCACCGAGAGATTTGGAGCGGAAGCAGTGGCTAGGTGCAATGAAAAATGCCCGTTCCAGGTTCGAATTTGCAAAGTATTTGTACACATTACCACAAAAAGTCATGTTATGTATGTTGTTAAATCTAATATTATAAATGCGAAAGTGTGGATATTTGTTTGTTGTTCAGTATCGCCGAACCGATTGTAACAGTCATCGAAATATGGAATAGTGATATTTTAATTAGTATGTCAACGCAGAAAAAGTTGCGGGTAGAAGCTAGTGGAATAATAGGTAAAGCACAATTGTATGTCCATTAAAGCCATATTAATATTTATTATGTTGTTACTACACATCATGTTTTGTTATTTTACTTTATACCTACTGTATGGTGATGCAAAATAAACAATGTCGATATTTGCCTACTCAACTGTTATCTTACTACAGTTATTTATTATAAACATAAATCATGTTTATAAAATAAATCAAATCATTAATTGAAAAAGTGAAAATAATTACTAATATCAATCTTAACAACCCTGTATGGCCATTTATTTTCCGTATTCATTGATAAATGATACTCAGTTTATTGAACGAGGATAAAATAAAGCGTCGAACGTCGATCAAGTCATTATTATTCCCTGCAATGCCAAGTTTGATGTGAACTTCGAGTCAGCACAGACCTCGCGGAGAGCAGCGCGACGGATTTTACGCTGACAATTATTTATTTACTATTTAATTAATTATTTATCTACTATACAGAATATAATATAATAATTGACAAATAACAAAACATTGATAGAAACAGTTTCCACGGGTTATTAGAACACTTATAATTAAGACACACAGCAAGAAGGAGCATAACAAAGTTACATTGATCAGGAAAAAGAAAAGGTTTAGATTTAGATAGAGCTGTATTGGGTAAAAAATTAACTAAAAATAATACTAGGGACGAGTTTAAAAGTATGAATATTGTGATAATATGTATGAAATAGGTAGTAATAATAGTAATTATTTTAAATACATATGAGAACAGTGCTGCCCGTCCCTGATGCAATCTCTTAGTCGGCTTGACGACACCCGCGGGAAGATCGGGGGCGGCCCTATTCTAATCCGGGAACCAAAAGCCAAATATAATCCAGATTTGCTCCTTTATTAAAGTACAGAATTTGTAGTTTAGTTGAGTAATATTACAATTATGAGCATCTCCTAATTTTCCAACGCAAAATCGAGGGGAGAAAACTGGTGGCGACGTTTAAAGTTAGTTTGCGGCGGCGCTAGCGCAAGTTCAACGCACAACTAATTGTAGACAATTAGCGAGTCGCTGTAATCAACGCAATGCTAAATATAGCGCATTTTTCAACTTCACTCCCCTTTATACAACTGGACAAACCATCCATCTGGCCTTGGTCCTTAGTTCAGAATTGGGACAAAGTGCTTATTGTCTCTCAAGTCCTGCAGTTATCTACTTACATACCATTTTTGTGATACGGCAGAATGGACTGACATTTTAAAAATGTATCCGGAAGTAGCTTAAAGGGGAGGCAGAGGTCAGGATGTGGTGACGCGCATTGACGAAGAGAGTATAGATACAGCGACGACAATAGACTGACGATGATGAACAGCTGAGCTTCGTACTGCACTTGGCACCACCCTGCTATACCTTACTGGTCTGTGCTGTTTAGGTCTATATGTGAGCTATTTTAAATAATTTTACTGTTGATGTCCAATCTTTAGAACCTCGTCTGTAGCCAAGCAAGTTGGTATTGGCATTTGGAGTGGGTACTTGATTTTATTTTGTTGCAGCCCTTCTATTCTAAACAACAAAAGAATATTATATTTACAGGACATCGATCTGTATTGTCGCGTGGAACTAATAAAATCCCGAATGAAGCGAAAACCGCAGCGGCCTAAGTATCACATTTCGGCGTCGGTGTGAAGCCCTGTAGGTGAATTTGATGGGTTCCGGTCTCACGCTGGCAAAAACGATACGATTTTCTCGTCGTATGAAAAAACCATTCATCCGATTTGGTAACCAAATGTCCTAACTGGCTAGGAAATGGAAACTTAAGGCCTTTTATATTTTATTATCTCACGTTAATTTATTTTTAACAAAAAAACAATATAACGACACGCCAAAGATAATATTTTAGTACCCACACGGAAAAGAAAAAAAGGTGTACCAACATTAAACATGCAACTTAACAGGTACCTATGTATCAAAATTAGAGTACGTGAGTACCTAACAAGATAGTATTATATATATTTAGTTACAATGTTGATAAAACAAAACATGAATTGACAATAATTATACATTAGTTACATTACAACGTTATAAATCATTTTTTTTATTTCAACTGTGACGCATATCACTAAGATATTAACTTTCCAATATCCCAAATATCGTGAGAGCACTAGTAAGTAGATGGTAACACATAAAACTGAACATCATTTAGAGCAGGCAAACTGCCGATGTCGCAGGATGGCATGCCCCGATGCGCGCGCGCCGGACGCTGGCCGGAAACAATCCCAACGGTGACTGCGGCCGGTGGACACCAGTTAATAATTCACCGGTGATTCCTTGATATTGAAGCTATAACTTTCTAAACTTATGTTTATGTGTTATTGCTTGATATGAGCTAGTAAGCGCCATAATATGTTACTTCACTATGTATATTCATTTTTAAAGTCGTGATATTCCAATTGGAAGTGCGCTGGCCTACGTTTCCGGATGGTCCGATCCGATATGGTGTCGGATGCAACATACTTTCATGTATGAAAGTTTTCCTTTCTATGGAATGTATGTATGGTCTATATCGAATGTCTGGTCTTACACCGATATATTAGAAATCTTATTCATAACATCGGGTTTCTTACCCGGGCGAACCGTCTCTCAGAACTTGATAAGGTAACTGTTGCCTTATCATCCTATCATCGTACCACCATATTTCCCTGTGAAAAAAAGTACTGGGGTACAAATTCTAATTGTCCAGTAATTCCCACTCAGCCGGTAAGCTAAGCAGGCTTATGCCCAACGGTGGGATGCTTTCAAGTAAGAAGTGGTTTAGCATAAACATTGAAGATAAGATTTGCCCTTTTTATTGCCTTTTACCCTAACAGAGATCAGGAATGATGTTGAATCTTTCCTTAGAGAGCATACTATGAGATTACGAGGATCCAATAATCACCTCAACGCTCAAAGATTTTTTTTGCAACAAGGTTGTATCCAGGTGTCACATTTTGCCAGAATCTGTTGCATCTGCTACATAAGTAAAATTTTCATTTATATTATAAAATAATGAGTATGTTTAGTGGGTAACTAGATGACAGCTGTCACATTCTAATAATTATATTTAATTTTATTCCAGAACCGAACTGGTGAGGGACATTTCGATGTCAGTTGCGGGTCAGACTGCAGCGTGCAACAGGTGAGCCTAGCATTTATTTCGATCAAACTTAGGCAAATTCATTCAAGGAAAGCCCCTTTTACTACCACTTATTTACGTTCCGTTTTTTTTAATCAAGTAAGGGTTTTACATTTTCCGCAAAGGATGGAACGGGAGATTGTTCCTATGATTTCCTGATTAATTATGGAATCGGTTAGGAGTTCAAAGGAACCATCTCTGACAATTCGATTGCAAAAACTGTTATAAATAAGTAGTCATTTTTCATATCCAGTATACTTCTAGATATATATTTCATTACAAATGAAATGGCATACGAAAGCAACAAAATAGACATACATAGGTATACATGCAATTGATACTAGCAACAAAACAACTATTACTATACCAATAGATATTTTACACTATTAGTATACCCACTTCGAACCTTCAAATTCAAATATTCTTTATTGTGTACCAAAATTTTTTTTACATATAAGGATGAATTTAGTGTACAACGGCGGCCTTATCACTTTCAGCGATTTCTTCCAGGCCTTCATCTTATTGTTTATTTGGTTTCCGAAAAGCAAATAGGTGCGTTTGTTTTTGTATGCCGTTTGTATTGGGAGTGATCTTAGATTGTCTTCGACCCATAGATACTAAATTATCCTAGTTTGGATTATGAGCTCTATGTTATTTATTATTGTTTTTTATTTATGCACTTAAGTATTACTCTACTATGAAAATATTTTCTCAAATCAGGCATGACGCGCGTATTTGACGATCGTAAAAACCAGTAAGTTGATAAGGTCAGTTTATTGTATATTTATGTTCCTTATGTTAGCTAACCTAAATTTTACGGTCTAACGGAAATTATTAAAAATACGATACTAACTTTTGCCCGTGACTTCGACCCCATAAACTTCTTAATCTGAGTCTGTCGTAAAACAACAGTAAGTTGCTTATTAATATGTTTGGGTTTTGTAGTAGAAACGAGATTAATTTAAATAGGTACAGTTTGCAATTGGAGTTAACACTGATTTTTTATTTATCACTAGCTGTTGCCCGCGACTTAGTCCGCGTGGACAACTTAACATCACGAATAAATTATGTAT